>JAJOZX010001870.1:0-100000 GCA_023014485.1 Bathynomus jamesi
CATAAAATTAGTATTAATGTGGTTTACAATTGAATTATGATGGGTAACTAATTTAAATGAATTTATAGCTATTCCGAAATTCAAGACGGTAAATTAACATTTATCTTGAAACTAAATAAGAGTATTCACTACACACTCCCCCACCAGAGGGAAGTTCAAAGAGTTCCGAATGACACAGATTTCCCCTGACCTTTTTGGTACTACATGTACCTCGCTTAAGGTTGATTCCAAAACGCAGGCTAAGACGATCGATAGAACCTTGTCTACCTTGGAACCGCGCTGGATGAGAAATGATTTGCGCGTACGTCGGAGAACTTCATAGGGCTCGTCATATGGACATTGGAGGCCATTTTGGGACAGGTACACGAACGAAACGTGGGTGCAAGACTGGAGGGCTGGGGAAACAAAGATGTTCTGTTGGCTAGTCAATCGAGGGGGAACAGGCTGAAGGGACTGCATGTGAGAGGAAAGTGTTTGAGCGAATTCCGTAGGATCACATGACTTACCCCCTGCAGTGAAGTAGCCACCTGGTAGCCGCATTGTTGTTCCATAGACTAGTTCAGCCGCTGTAGTCTTCGATCACTCTTAAATGCAGAGCGAATACCAAGCAACACGAGTGGACCTTATCCATCCAATGGGAGTCTTCGTGACACATAAGGGATGACTTCAGCTGGCGATGGAAGCGTTCGACGAGGCCGTTAGCTTGCGGATGATACGCACAGGTATCGCATGTACTGTACCCAACAAGCTGGTAAACTTCTTCCAAGCGAAGACTCAAATTGGCGACCTTGGTCAGTGATGACTTTTGTCGGCAATCCAAATCTTGATACCCATCCATGAAGAAAGGCTCTTGCAACAGTGTCGGCTTGGATATCAGGAAGTGGGATGGCTTCAGGCCATCTGGAAAAGCGGTCGAGACAGGTGAGCAGATAACGTTGGCTTGATCACTGGAAGAGGGCCAACAATGTCTACATGAATTACCTCAAATCGCTGGGATGGGGGCGGAAATGCGTCAAAAGGGGACCTGTGTGCCTTTGGACTTGGCACGCTGGCAGGCAAGGCACGTTTTGGTCCAATGTTTGACATCTTTCCGCATCGAGGGCCAAACAAAGCGAGAGGTAACCAGGTGTTGCGAAGCACGGATAGCAGGATGGGAGGGCTTATGAAGATCCGTGAAGACTGCTTGTCTGTGACATGGAGGGACATAAGGGCGAATAGCAGCTGTTGATACGTCGCATAGAGGGGCAACAGACAATCCTGGCATACTCATTTTCTTGAGGGAAAGTGAGTGAGTGGATCTTCTCTGAGCAGTCTTGTAGTTCCGTATCCTTATCTTGATCCTGTGCAATAGCATTCCACAGTGTAGAGCTGAGGGTAACAGAAGTAATCTCTATTCTTGAAAGTGCATCCGCTGGAGTGTTCAGACACTTTGATGTGGCGGATATCTGTGGTAAATTGCGAGATATAATCGAGTTGCCTGATGCTCTGGGGGAGTGGTTACAGCTGTTTTTATTGAAGACAGTGACCAAAGGTTGTGGTCGGTAAAACACAAAACTCTCGGCCTTCAAGGAAATGTTGAAAATGCTTCACGTTTAAGTAAATAGCAAGAAGTTCACGTCCCGAAAGCACTATAACGCGTTTGGGCTGGCTGCAGCTTTTTCGAGTAAAACGCGATGGGTGCTTGTTGACCGTTAATGGTTTGTTCCAACACCCCACCGATCGCAACATCTGATGCATCGACCGTCAGAGTTAGGGGGGCATCACTGATAGGAAATGACAGAGACAATGCACTATTGATAGCATTTTTGGCATTGTCGAACGCCTGTAAACTATCGCTACACCATACCAATTTCGTTACCTTGCGTTTGTGTGTGATCATAGCGTGTAGAGGAGCAAGACACTGGCACAGTTTTTTAATGAACTTGTGGTAATAATTTACCAAACCTAGAAACCGACGTAACTCACGCTGATTATTTGGCATAGGGTAATTTTTTATCACTTCACACTTGTCCTGAAGGGGGGTAATTCCGTGCTGCGAAATCGTGTGACCAAGAAATTCCAAGGTTGGCTGTGCAAACACACACTTAGATGCATTAATAGTAACACCGTATTGTTCTAAGCGTTGAAAGAGGAGTGAAAGATGTTCCTTATGTTCCTCTTCCGTTGAGCTGGCACAAGCAAATCATCGATGTAGGCATAAACAAGTCTAAGCCTCTGGTGACCTCATCTATAAACCTCTGAAAGGTTTGCGCAGCATTCCGTAGCCCGAACGGCATCTTCACAAATTCGAATAACCAAATGGTGTACAACTGCAGTCTTGGGAATATCCGAAGGCTCTACGGGATGTGGTGGAAAGCCTTAACGAGGTCTATTTTACTGAAGATAGATTTGCCGTGGAGAAGAGAAGTAAAGTCTTGGACATTTGGTACCGGATATCGGTCCGGGATGGTTGTCGAATTCAAAACCGGTAATCCCACATGGTCTCCAGTCTCCTGACTTCTTCTGGACCAGGTGTAGGGAGAGGACAACTGCTTTTGGAAGGTCTTATTATCCCAAGATCTATCATAAGCTGGAATTCCGATTTGGCAGCTTTCAGTTTGTCCGGGGCAAGACGTCTGGTTTTGCAAACACAGGGGGACCTTTTGTTGTAATGTGATGGGTAATGTGTGGCTTAATGGTATCACCCATCTGCATCGGTTGAAGAATTCCTGGATATCGCTGGAAAAGGCACTGTACATGGAATTAGGGGAACGAGGGAAAGTGCAGAGTTCGAGGCGTCCGGAAGGGCAACCTGTTTGGCAAGAACAGAAAGCAGTGTGGCCTGGTCGCATAAGCGTCGCTTGTCAAGATCCACCAGGAGTTTGAAATGCTGGAGGAAGTCAGCGCCGATTATGGGATGCTGCACTTGAGCACAGATGAAAATCCACTTGAAGGATCGGTGAAGGCCCAAGTTTAGTTCACGCGACTGAGTACCGTACGTGGGTATGCTGAACCGTTAGCAGCGTATAGAGGCGGAGATTCCGAGTGCGTATGACCAGATTTTTGAGGGAATACACTGACTGACGCTCCGGTATCGACCAAGAAATTGACACCAGAGTTCCTGTCCTTTATGAATAACAGGTTTGGCAGTGCGAGTACTAGACGCCATTAGGACTCGCTGCTGGGGTTTTCCGACGAAAAATTGCAAAGGGGAGATGCACTTCCTAGCCTTCTTTCCAAATTTAGAGTGGTAGAAGCAGATCTTCCCGGAACTCGAACGATGCCTCTTCGTAAATCTTGACCGAGAATGGCTTCTTTGCCGTTGATTTTTGTAGCAGAGAACAACGTGGTTGAGTTGTTGACTTAACTCTTCACTTTCAACTCCAGTTCCGATTGTGTGTTCACGTTGTTGACGGAGCTGTGTCAATCTCCACTACTTTGTCGGCAGTTTCTGCTAGTTTATCAACTGGAGTAGCAGGATCCATAGTGGCCAAGACACGCTGAGCTGATGGAGGAAGTTTTCTGCAAGAACAACTGTCTAAAGATGTCCTTATCGAAGGTTTGTGCGCGTTCGCCTAGAGCGCACTGCATAGCCCTCAGCATTTGACATTTGAGTTGGCTTACGGTCTCCAAGTTCTTCTTTTGAGATTAACTGATGTAGTTTCTCACGCTCGGAGACAGTGGTGCGGCACAGGATGGCAGACTTCAGATCGTTGTATGGGTCCTCACTCGTGGAAGTAGACACGATGACATCACGGACTTCAGAGATGATGCTCGCTGGTAGAGAGGACAAAACATGATCGTATTTGTCCTGCTAGCGTGATCCTTCCCAAGTTGAATTGTGATTCCACTTGGTGGAACCAAATAAATGGATCACCCGGCCAGAAGACGGGGAGCTTTACGCTCAAGTGGGAGATGGCACCAGCGTCGTCAGGCATCTTCTCCTATGCTTGCTGACGTACAAGCAAACGACAAGTTACCAACGAAGGATTGGAGGTTGAGACGAGCGCAGGCACAGAGCGCACGGGCAGGGGTGAGGGGCAGAGGGCACGAGCGACGTTACAGTCTGGTCCTAGTGCTCGGGTGAAGGGGTGATGGGCACGAACGACGTTACAGTCTAGTCCTAGTCGTTTGGGTAAAAGGGGGGAATCCAACTCCGGGGTCACCAATTGTTGGTTTTCGTCGTCGTCGTCGTTGGACCTAGGCAAGCTACGGCTTGGGACCGTAGCGCATCTATCCGGTATAGGTTAACCTGGATGATGTAGCCATAAGCACTGCCGCTGGTTAAGTGCCAACCAGTGATTATCTCACTAGCCGTATTGAGTCCGTTAGGCGAAACTGCGACAGTACCAGGATGGAAAATATAACCCTTGGATTTCTATTATTTATTTGCAAAATGGACATGGTATTAGATTAAAATAATTATTTGAATATAATAATTAACTGACAATTGTGATATATAATTAATTATGTTTACATACAATAAAATAATACAGTATACATAAAATTAGTATTAATGTGGTTTACAATTGAATTATGATGGGTAACTAATTTAAAATGAATTTATAGCTATTCCGAAATTCAAGACGGTAAAATTAACATTTATCTTGAAACTAAAATAAGAGTATTCACTACACACTCCCCCACCAGAGAGGAAGTTCAAAGAGTTCCGAATGACACAGATTTCCCCTGGACCTTTTTGGTAGCTACATGTACCTCGCTTAAGGTTGATTCCAAAAACGCAGGCTTAAGACGATCGATAGAAACCTTGTCTACCTTGGAACCGCGCTGGATGAGAAATGATTTGCGCGTACGTCGGAGAACTTCATAGGGCTCGTCATATGGACATTGGAGAGGCCATTTTGGGACAGGTACACGAACGAAAACGTGGGTGCAAGACTGGAGGGCTGGGGAAACAAAGATGTTCTGTTGGCTAGTCAATCGAGGGGGAACAGGCTGAAGGGACTGCATGTGAGAGGAAAGTGTTTGAGCGAATTCCGTAGGATCACATGACTTACCCCCTGCAGTGAAGTAGCCACCTGGTAGCCGCAGTGTTGTTCCATAGACTAGTTCAGCCGCTGTAGTCTTCAGATCACTCTTAAATGCAGAGCGAATACCAAGCAACACGAGTGGAAGCTTATCCATCCAATGGGAGTCTTCGTGACACATAAGGGATGACTTCAGCTGGCGATGGAAGCGTTCGACGAGGCCGTTAGCTTGCGGATGATACGCACAGGTATGCGCATGTACTGTACCCAACAAGCTGGTAAACTTCTTCCAAAGCGAAGACTCAAATTGGCGACCTTGGTCAGTGATGACTTTTGTGTCGGCAATCCAAATCTTGATACCCATCCATGAAGAAAGGCTCTTGCAACAGTGTCGGCTTGGATATCAGGAAGTGGGATGGCTTCAGGCCATCTGGAAAAGCGGTCGAGACAGGTGAGCAGATAACGTTGGCCTTGAATCACTGGAAGAGGGCCAACAATGTCTACATGAATTACCTCAAATCGCTGGGATGGGGGCGGAAATGCGTCCAAAGGGGACCTGGTGTGCCTTTGGACTTTGGCACGCTGGCAGGCAAGGCACTTTTGGTCCAATGTTTGACATCCTTTCCGCATCGAGGGCCAAACAAAGCGAGAGGTAACCAGGTGTTGCGAAGCACGGATAGCAGGATGGGAGGGCTTATGAAGATCCGTGAAGACTGCTTGTCTGTGACATGGAGGGACATAAGGGCGAAATAGCAGCTGTTGATACGTCGCAATAGAGGGGCACAGACAATCCTGGCATACTCATTTTCTTGAGGGAAAGTGAGTGAGTGGAGTCTTCTCTGAGCAGGTCTTGTAGTTCCGTATCCTTATCTTGATCCTGTGCAATAGCATTCCACAGTGTAGAGCTGAGGGTAACAGAAGTAATCTCTATTCTTGAAAGTGCATCCGCTGGAGTGTTCAAGACACCTTTGATGTGGCGGATATCTGTGGTAAATTGCGAGATATAATCGAGTTGCCTGATGACTCTGGGGGAGTGGTTACAGCTGTTTTATTGAAGACAGTGACCAAAGGTTTGTGGTCGGTAAAAACACAAAACTCTCGGCCTTCAAGGAAATGTTGAAAATGCTTCACGTTTAAGTAAATAGCAAGAAGTTCACGTCCGAAAGCACTATAACGCGTTTGGGCTGGCTGCAGCTTTTTCGAGTAAAACGCGATGGGTGCTTGTTGACCGTTAATGTTTGTTCCAACACCCCACCGATCGCAACATCTGATGCATCGACCGTCAGAGTTAGGGGGGCATCACTGATAGGAAATGACAGAGACAATGCACTATTGATAGCATTTTTGGCATTGTCGAACGCCTGTAAACTATCGCTACACCATACCAATTTCGTTACCTTGCGTTTGTGTGTGATCATAGCGTGTAGAGGAGCAAGACACTGGCACAGTTTTTAATGAACTTGTGGTAATAATTTACCAAACCTAGAAACCGACGTAACTCACGCTGATTATTTGGCATAGGGTAATTTTTTATCACTTCACACTTGTCCTGAAGGGGGGTAATTCCGTGCTGCGAAATCGTGTGACCAAGAAATTCCAAGGTTGGCTGTGCAAACACACACTTAGATGCATTAATAGTAACACCGTATTGTTCTAAGCGTTGAAAGAGGAGTGAAAGATGTTCCTTATGTTCCTCTTCCGTTGAGCTGGCCACAAGCAAATCATCGATGTAGGCATAAACAAAGTCTAAGCCTCTGGTGACCTCATCTATAAACCTCTGAAAGGTTTGCGCAGCATCCGTAGCCCGAACGGCATCTTCACAAATTCGAATAACCCAAATGGTGTACAAACTGCAGTCTTGGGAATATCCGAAGGCTCTACGGGAAGTGGTGGAAAGCCTTAACGAGGTCTATTTTACTGAAGATAGATTTGCCGTGGAGAAGAGAAGTAAAGTCTTGGACATTTGGTACCGGATATCGGTCCGGGATGGTTGTCGAATTCAAAAACCGGTAATCCCCACATGGTCTCCAGTCTCCTGACTTCTTCTGGACCAGGTGTAGGGGAGAGGACCAACTGCTTTTGGAAGGTCTTATTATCCCAAGATCTATCATAAGCTGGAATTCCGATTTGGCAGCTTTCAGTTTGTCCGGGGCAAGACGTCTGGGTTTTGCAAACACAGGGGGACCTTTTGTTGTAATGTGATGGGTAATGGTGTGCTTAATGGTATCACCCATCTGCATCGGTTGAAGAATTCCTGGATATCGCTGGAAAAAGGCACTGGTACATGGAATTAGGGGAACGAGGAAAGTGCAGAGTTCGAGGCGTCCGGAAGGGCAACCTGTTTTGGCAAGAACAGAAAGCAGTGTGGCCTGGTCGCATAAGCGTCGCTTGTCAGATCCACCAGGAGTTTGAAATGCTGGAGAAGTCAGCGCCGATTATGGGATGCTGCACTTGAGCACAGATGAAAATCCACTTGAAGGATCGGTGAAGGCCCAAGTTTAGTTCACGCGACTGAGTACCGTACGTGGGTATGCGTGAACCGTTAGCAGCGTATAGAGGCGGAGATTCCGAGTGCGTATGACCAGATTTTTGAGGGAATACACTGACTGACGCTCCGGTATCGACCAAGAAATTGACACCAGAGTTCCTGTCCTTTATGAATAACAGGTTGGCAGTGCGAGTACTAGACGCCATTAGGACTCGCTGCTGGAGTTTTCCGACGAAAAATTGCAAGGGGAGATGCACTTCCTAGCCTTCTTTCCAAATTTAGAGTGGTAGAAGCAGATCTTCCCGGAACTCGAACGATGCCTCTTCGTAAATCTTGACCGAGAATGGCTTCTTTGCCGTTGATTTTGTAGCAGAGAACAAACGTGTTGAGTTGTTGACTTAACTCTTCCACTTTCAACTCCAGTTCCGATTGTGTGTTCACGTTGTTGACCGGAGCTGTGTCAATCTCCACTACTTTGTCGGCAGTTTCTGCTAGTTTATCAACTGGAGTAGCAGGATCCATAGTGGCCAAGACACGCTGAGCTGATGGAGGAAGTTTCTGCAAGAACAACTGTCTAAAGATGTCCTTATCGAAGGTTTGTGCGCGTTCGCCTAGAGCGCACTGCATAGCCCTCAGCATTTGACATTTGAGTGGGCTTACGGTCTCCAAGTTCTTCTTTTGAGATTAACTGATGTAGTTTCTCACGCTCGGAGACAGTGGTGCGGCACAGGATGGCAGACTTCAGATCGTTGTATGGGTCCTCACTCGTGGAAGTAGACACGATGACATCACGGACTTCAGAGATGATGCTCGCTGGTAGAGAGGACAAAACATGATCGTATTTTGTCCTGCTAGCGGTGATCCTTCCCAAGTTGAATTGTGATTCCACTTGGTGGAACCAATAAATGGATCACCCGGCCAGAAGACGGGGAGCTTTACGCTCAAGTGGGAGATGGCACCAGCGTCGTCAGGCATCTTCTCCTATGCTTGCTGACGTACAAGCAAGACGACAAGTTACCAACGAAGGATTGGAGGTTGAGACGAGCGCAGCACAGAGCGCACGGGCAGGGGTGAGGGGCAGAGGGCACGAGCGACGTTACAGTCTGGTCCTAGTCGCTCGGGTGAAGGGGGTGATGGGCACGAACGACGTTACAGTCTAGTCCTAGTCGTTTGGGTAAAAGGGGGGAATCCAACTCCGGGGTCACCAATTGTTGGTTTTCGTCGTCGTCGTCGTTGGACCTAGGCAAGCTACGGCTTGGGACCGTAGCGCATCTATCCGGTATAGGTTAACCTGGATGATGTAGCCATAAGCACTGCCGCTGGTTAAGTGCCAACCAGTGATTATCTCACTAGCCGTATTGAGTCCGTTAGGCGAAACTGCGACAGTACCAAGGATGGAAAATATAACCCTTGGATTTCTATTATTTATTTGCAAAATGGACATGGTATTAGATTAAAATAATTATTTGAATATAAATAATTAACTGACAATTGTGATATATAATTAATTATGTTTACATACAATAAAATAATACAGTATACATAAAATTAGTATTAATGTGGTTTACAATTGAATTATGATGGGTAACTAATTTAAAATGAATTTATAGCTATTCCGAAATTCAGACGGTAAAATTAACATTTATCTTGAAACTAAAATAAGAGTATTCACTACACACTCCCCACCAGAGAGGAAGTTCAAAGAGTTCCGAATGACACAGATTTCCCCTGGACCTTTTTGGTAGCTACATGTACCTCGCTTAAGGTTGATTCCAAAAACGCAGGCTTAAGACGATCGATAGAAACCTTGTCTACCTTGGAACCGCGCTGATGAGAAATGATTTGCGCGTACGTCGGAGAACTTCATAGGCTCGTCATATGGACATTGGAGAGGCCATTTTGGGACAGGTACACACGAACGAAAACGTGGGTGCAAGACTGGAGGGCTGGGGAAACAAAGATGTTCTGTTGGCTAGTCAATCGAGGGGAACAGGCTGAAGGGACTGCATGTGAGAGGAAAGTGTTTGAGCGAATTCCGTAGGATCACATGACTTACCCCCTGCAGTGAAGTAGCCACCTGGTAGCCGCAGTGTTGTTCCATAGACTAGTTTCAGCCGCTGTAGTCTTCAGATCACTCTTAAATGCAGAGCGAATACCAAGCAACACGAGTGGAAGCTTATCCATCCATGGGAGTCTTCGTGCACATAAGGGATGACTTCAGCTGGCGATGGAAGCGTTCGACGAGGCCGTTAGCTTGCGGATGATACGCACAGGTATGCGCATGTACTGTACCCAACAAGCTGGTAAACTTCTTCCAAAGCGAAGACTCAATTGTGGCGACCTTGGTCAGTGATGACTTTTGTCGCAATCCAAATCTTGATACCATCCATGAAGAAAGGCTCTTGCAACAGTGTCGGCTTGGATATCAGGAAGTGGGATGGCTTCAGGCCATCTGGAAAAGCGGTCGAGACAGGTGAGCAGATAACGTTGGCCTTGAATCACTGGAAGAGGGCAACAATGTCTACATGAATTACCTCAAATCGCTGGGATGGGGGCGAAATGCGTCAAAAGGGGACCTGGTGTGCCTTTGGACTTTGGCACGCTGGCAGGCAAGGCACGTTTTGGTCCAATGTTTGACATCTTTCCGCATCGAGGGCCAAACAAAGCGAGAGGTAACCAGGTGTTGCGAAGCACGGATAGCAGGATGGGAGGGCTTATGAAGATCCGTGAAGACTGCTTGTCTGTGACATGGAGGGACATAAGGGCGAATAGCAGCTGTTGATACGTCGCAATAGAGGGGCACAGACAATCCTGGCATACTCATTTTCTTGAGGGAAGTGAGTGAGTGGAGTCTTCTCTGAGCAGGTCTTGTAGTTCCGTATCCTTATCTTGATCCTGTGCAATAGCATTCCACAGTGTAGAGCTGAGGGTAACAGAAGTAATCTCTATTCTTGAAAGTGCATCCGCTGGAGTGTTCAAGACACCTTTGATGTGGCGGATATCTGTGGTAAATTGCGAGATATAATCGAGTTGCCTGATGACTCTGGGGGAGTGTTACAGCTGTTTTTATTGAAGACAGTGACCAAGGTTTGTGGTCGGTAAAAACAAAACTCTCGGCCTTCAAGGAATGTTGAAAATGCTTCACGTTTAAGTAAATAGCAAGAAGTTCACGTCCGAAAGCACTATAACGCGTTTGGGCTGGCTGCAGCTTTTCGAGTAAAACGCGATGGGTGCTTGTTGACCGTTAATGGTTTGTTCCAACACCCACCGATCGCAACATCTGATGCATCGACCGTCAGAGTTAGGGGGGCATCACTGATAGGAATGACAGAGACAATGCACTATTGATAGCATTTTTGGCATTGTCGAACGCCTGTAAACTATCGCTACACCATACCAATTTCGTTACCTTGCGTTTGTGTGTGATCATAGCGTGTAGAGGAGCAAGAACACTGGCACAGTTTTTTAATGAACTTGTGGTAATAATTTACCAAACCTAGAAACCGACGTAACTCACGCTGATTATTTGGCATAGGGTAATTTTTTATCACTTCACACTTGTCCTGAAGGGGGGTAATTCCGTGCTGCGAAATCGTGTGACCAAGAAATTCCAAGGTTGGCTGTGCAACACACACTTAGATGCATTAATAGTAACACCGTATTGTTCTAAGCGTTGAAAGAGGAGTGAAAGATGTTCCTTATGTTCCTCTTCCGTTGAGCTGGCCACAAGCAAATCATCGATGTAGGCATAAACAAAGTCTAAGCCTCTGGTGACCTCATCTATAAACCTCTGAAAGGTTTGCGCAGCATTCCGTAGCCCGAACGGCATCTTCACAAATTCGAATAACCCAAATGGTGTACAAACTGCAGTCTTGGGAATATCCGAAGGCTCTACGGGAATGTGGTGGAAAGCCTTAACGAGGTCTATTTTACTGAAGATAGATTTGCCGTGGAGAAGAGAAGTAAAGTCTTGGACATTGGTACCGGATATCGGTCCGGGATGGTTGTCGAATTCAAAAACCGGTAATCCCCACATGGTCTCCAGTCTCCTGACTTCTTCTGGACCAGGTGTAGGGGAGAGGACCAACTGCTTTTGGAAGGTCTTATTATCCCAAGATCTATCATAAGCTGGAATTCCGATTTGGCAGCTTTCAGTTTGTCCGGGGCAAGACGTCTGGGTTTTGCAAACACAGGGGGACCTTTTGTTGTAATGTGATGGGTAATGGTGTGCTTAATGGTATCACCCATCTGCATCGGTTGAAGAATTCCTGGATATCGCTGGAAAAGGCACTGGTACATGGAATTAGGGGGAACGAGGGAAAGTGCAGAGTTCGAGGCGTCCGGAAGGGCAACCTGTTTGGCAAGAACAGAAAGCAGTGTGGCCTGGTCGCATAAGCGTCGCTTGTCAAGATCCACCAGGAGTTTGAAATGCTGGAGGAAGTCAGCGCCGATTATGGGATGCTGCACTTGAGCACAGATGAAATCCACTTGAAGGATCGGTGAAGGCCCAAGTTTAGTTCACGCGACTGAGTACCGTACGTGGGTATGCGTGAACCGTTAGCAGCGTATAGAGGCGGAGATTCCGAGTGCGTATGACCAGATTTTTGAGGGAATACACTGACTGACGCTCCGGTATCGACAAGAAATTGACACCAGAGTTCCTGTCCTTTATGAATAACAGGTTGGCAGTGCGAGTACTAGACGCCATTAGGACTCGCTGCTGGGGTTTTCCGACGAAAAATTGCAAGGGAGATGCACTTCCTAGCCTTCTTTCCAAATTTAGAGTGGTAGAAGCAGATCTTCCCGGAACTCGAACGATGCCTCTTCGTAAATCTTGACCGAGAATGGCTTCTTTGCCGTTGATTTTGTAGCAGAGAACAAACGTGGTTGAGTTGTTGACTTAACTCTTCCACTTTCAACTCCAGTTCCGATTGTGTGTTCACGTTGTTGACCGGAGCTGTGTCAATCTCCACTACTTTGTCGGCAGTTTCTGCTAGTTTATCAACTGGAGTAGCAGGATCCATAGTGGCCAAGACACGCTGAGCTGATGGAGGAAGTTTCTGCAAGAACAACTGTCTAAAGATGTCCTTATCGAAGGTTTGTGCGCGTTCGCCTAGAGCGCACTGCATAGCCCTCAGCATTTGACATTTGAGTGGGCTTACGGTCTCCAAGTTCTTCTTTTGAGATTAACTGATGTAGTTTCTCACGCTCGGAGACAGTGGTGCGGCACAGGATGGCAGACTTCAGATCGTTGTATGGGTCCTCACTCGTGGAAGTAGACACGATGACATCACGGACTTCAGAGATGATGCTCGCTGGTAGAGAGGACAAAACATGATCGTATTTTGTCCTGCTAGCGGTGATCCTTCCCAAGTTGAATTGTGATTCCACTTGGTGGAACCAAATAAATGGATCACCCGGCCAGAAGACGGGGAGCTTTACGCTCAAGTGGGAGATGGCACCAGCGTCGTCAGGCATCTTCTCCTATGCTTGCTGACGTACAAGCAAGACGACAAGTTACCAACGAAGGATTGGAGGTTGAGACGAGCGCAGGCACAGAGCGCACGGGCAGGGGTGAGGGGCAGAGGGCACGAGCGACGTTACAGTCTGGTCCTAGTCGCTCGGGTGAAGGGGGTGATGGGCACGAACGACGTTACAGTCTAGTCCTAGTCGTTTGGGTAAAAGGGGGAATCCAACTCCGGGGTCACCAATTGTTGGTTTTCGTCGTCGTCGTCGTTGGACCTAGGCAAGCTACGGCTTGGGACCGTAGCGCATCTATCCGGTATAGGTTAACCTGGATGATGTAGCCATAAGCACTGCCGCTGGTTAAGTGCCAACCAGTGATTATCTCACTAGCCGTATTGAGTCCGTTAGGCGAAACTGCGACAGTACCAAGGATGGAAAATATAACCCTTGGATTTCTATTATTTATTTGCAAAATGGACATGGTATTAGATTAAAATAATTATTTGAATATAAATATTAACTGACAATTGTGATATATAATTAATGTTTACATACAATAAAATAATACAGTATACATAAAATTAGTATTAATGTGGTTTACAATTGAATTATGATGGGTAACTAATTTAAAATGAATTTATAGCTATTCCGAATTCAAGACGGTAAAATTAACATTTATCTTGAAACTAAAATAAGAGTATTCACTACACACTCCCCCCGAGAGGAAGTTCAAAGAGTTCCGAATGACACAGATTTCCCCTGGACCTTTTTGGTAGCTACATGTACCTCGCTTAAGGTTGATTCCAAAAACGCAGGCTTAAGACGATCGATAGAAACCTTGTCTACCTTGGAACCGCGCTGGATGAGAAATGATTTGCGCGTACGTCGGAGAACTTCATAGGGCTCGTCATATGGACATTGGAGAGGCCATTTTGGGACAGGTACACGAACGAAAACGTGGGTGCAAGACTGGAGGGCTGGGGAAACAAAGATGTTCTGTTGGCTAGTCAATCGAGGGGGAACAGGCTGAAGGGACTGCATGTGAGAGGAAAGTGTTTGAGCGAATTCCGTAGGATCACATGACTTATCCCCTGCAGTGAAGTAGCCACCTGGTAGCCGCAGTGTTGTTCCATAGACTAGTTCAGCCGCTGTAGTCTTCAGATCACTCTTAAATGCAGAGCGAATACCAAGCAACACGAGTGGAAGCTTATCCATCCAATGGGAGTCTTCGTGACACATAAGGGATGACTTCAGCTGGCGATGGAAGCGTTCGACGAGGCCGTTAGCTTGCGGATGATACGCACAGGTATGCGCATGTACTGTACCCAACAAGCTGGTAAACTTCTTCCAAAGCGAAGACTCAAATTGGCGACCTTGGTCAGTGATGACTTTTGTCGGCAATCCAAATCTTGATACCCATCCATGAAGAAAGGCTCTTGCAACAGTGTCGGCTTGGATATCAGGAAGTGGGATGGCTTCAGGCCATCTGGAAAAGCGGTCGAGACAGGTGAGCAGATAACGTTGGCCTTGAATCACTGGAAGAGGGCCAACAATGTCTACATGAATTACCTCAAATCGCTGGGATGGGGGCGGAAATGCGTCAAAAGGGACCTGGTGTGCCTTTGGACTTTGGCACGCTGGCAGGCAAGGCACGTTTTGGTCCAATGTTTGACATCCTTCCGCATCGAGGGCCAAACAAAGCGAGAGGTAACCAGGTGTTGCGAAGCACGGATAGCAGGATGGGAGGGCTTATGAAGATCCGTGAAGACTGCTTGTCTGTGACATGGAGGGACATAAGGGCGAATAGCAGCTGTTGATACGTCGCAATAGAGGGGCACAGACAATCCTGGCATACTCATTTTCTTGAGGGAAAGTGAGTGAGTGGAGTCTTCTCTGAGCAGGTCTTGTAGTTCCGTATCCTTATCTTGATCCTGTGCAATAGCATTCCACAGTGTAGAGCTGAGGGTAACAGAAGTAATCTCTATTCTTGAAAGTGCATCCGCTGGAGTGTTCAAGACACCTTTGATGTGGCGGATATCTGTGGTAAATTGCGAGATATAATCGAGTTGCCTGATGACTCTGGGGAGTGGTTACAGCTGTTTTTATTGAAGACAGTGACCAAAGGTTTGTGGTCGGTAAAAACACAAAACTCTCGGCCTTCAAGGAAATGTTGAAAATGCTTCACGTTTAAGTAAATAGCAAGAAGTTCACGTCCGAAAGCACTATAACGCGTTTGGGCTGGCTGCAGCTTTTTCGAGTAAAACGCGATGGGTGCTTGTTGACCGTTAATGGTTTGTTCCAACACCCCACCGATCGCAACATCTGATGCATCGACCGTCAGAGTTAGGGGGGCATCACTGATAGGAAATGACAGAGACAATGCACTATTGATAGCATTTTTGGCATTGTCGAACGCCTGTAAACTATCGCTACACCATACCAATTTCGTTACCTTGCGTTTGTGTGTGATCATAGCGTGTAGAGGAGCAAGAACACTGGCACAGTTTTTAATGAACTTGTGGTAATAATTTACCAAACCTAGAAACCGACGTAACTCACGCTGATTATTTGGCATAGGGTAATTTTTTATCACTTCACACTTGTCCTGAAGGGGGTAATTCCGTGCTGCGAAATCGTGTGACCAAGAAATTCCAAGGTTGGCTGTGCAAACACACACTTAGATGCATTAATAGTAACACCGTATTGTTCTAAGCGTTGAAAGAGGAGTGAAAGATGTTCCTTATGTTCCTCTTCCGTTGAGCTGGCCACAAGCAAATCATCGATGTAGGCATAAACAAAGTCTAAGCCTCTGGTGACCTCATCTATAAACCTCTGAAAGGTTTGCGCAGCATTCCGTAGCCCGAACGGCATCTTCACAAATTCGAATAACCCAAATGGTGTACAAACTGCAGTCTTGGGAATATCCGAAGGCTCTACGGGAATGTGGTGGAAAGCCTTAACGAGGTCTATTTTACTGAAGATAGATTTGCCGTGGAGAAGAGAAGTAAAGTCTTGGACATTTGGTACCGGATATCGGTCCGGGATGGTTGTCGAATTCAAAAACCGGTAATCCCCACATGGTCTCCAGTCTCCTGACTTCTTCTGGACCAGGTGTAGGGGAGAGGACCAACTGCTTTTGGAAGGTCTTATTATCCCAAGATCTATCATAAGCTGGAATTCCGATTTGGCAGCTTTCAGTTTGTCCGGGGCAAGACGTCTGGGTTTTGCAAACACAGGGGGACCTTTTGTTGTAATGTGATGGGTAATGGTGTGCTTAATGGTATCACCCATCTGCATCGGTTGAAGAATTCCTGGATATCGCTGGAAAAGGCACTGGTACATGGAATTAGGGGGAACGAGGGAAAGTGCAGAGTTCGAGGCGTCCGGAAGGGCAACCTGTTTGGCAAGAACAGAAAGCAGTGTGGCCTGGTCGCATAAGCGTCGCTTGTCAAGATCCACCAGGAGTTTGAAATGCTGGAGGAAGTCAGCGCCGATTATGGGATGCTGCACTTGAGCACAGATGAAAATCCACTTGAAGGATCGGTGAAGGCCCAAGTTTAGTTCACGCGACTGAGTACCGTACGTGGGTATGCGTGAACCGTTAGCAGCGTATAGAGGCGGAGATTCCGAGTGCGTATGACCAGATTTTTGAGGGAATACACTGACTGACGCTCCGGTATCGACCAAGAAATTGACACCAGAGTTCCTGTCCTTTATGAATAACAGGTTGGCAGTGCGAGTACTAGACGCCATTAGGACTCGCTGCTGGAGTTTTCCGACGAAAAATTGCAAGGGGAGATGCACTTCCTAGCCTTCTTTCCAAATTTAGAGTGGTAGAAGCAGATCTTCCCGGAACTCGAACGATGCCTCTTCGTAAATCTTGACCGAGAATGGCTTCTTTGCCGTTGATTTTGTAGCAGAGAACAAACGTGGTTGAGTTGTTGACTTAACTCTTCCACTTTCAACTCCAGTTCCGATTGTGTGTTCACGTTGTTGACCGGAGCTGTGTCAATCTCCACTGCTTTGTCGGCAGTTTCTGCTAGTTTATCAACTGGAGTAGCAGGATCCATAGTGGCCAAGACACGCTGAGCTGATGGAGGAAGTTTCTGCAAGAACAACTGTCTAAAGATGTCCTTATCGAAGGTTTGTGCGCGTTCGCCTAGAGCGCACTGCATAGCCCTCAGCATTTGACATTTGAGTGGGCTTACGGTCTCCAAGTTCTTCTTTTGAGATTAACTGATGTAGTTTCTCACGCTCGGAGACAGTGGTGCGGCACAGGATGGCAGACTTCAGATCGTTGTATGGGTCCTCACTCGTGGAAGTAGACACGATGACATCACGGACTTCAGAGATGATGCTCGCTGGTAGAGAGGACAAAACATGATCGTATTTTGTCCTGCTAGCGGTGATCCTTCCCAAGTTGAATTGTGATTCCACTTGGTGGAACCAAATAAATGGATCACCCGGCCAGAAGACGGGGAGCTTTACGCTCAAGTGGGAGATGGCACCAGCGTCGTCAGGCATCTTCTCCTATGCTTGCTGACGTACAAGCAAGACGACAAGTTACCAACGAAGGATTGGAGGTTGAGACGAGCGCAGGCACAGAGCGCACGGGCAGGGGTGAGGGGCAGAGGGCACGAGCGACGTTACAGTCTGGTCCTAGTCGCTCGGGTGAAGGGGGTGATGGGCACGAACGACGTTACAGTCTAGTCCTAGTCGTTTGGGTAAAAGGGGGGAATCCAACTCCGGGGTCACCAATTGTTGGTTTTCGTCGTCGTCGTCGTTGGGCCTAGGCAAGCTACGGCTTGGGACCGTAGCGCATCTATCCGGTATAGGTTAACCTGGATGATGTAGCCATAAGCACTGCCGCTGGTTAAGTGCCAACCAGTGATTATCTCACTAGCCGTATTGAGTCCGTTAGGCGAAACTGCGACAGTACCAAGGATGGAAAATATAACCCTTGGATTTCTGTTATTTATTTGCAAAATGGACATGGTATTAGATTAAAATAATTATTTGAATATAAATAATTAACTGACAATTGTGATATATAATTAATTATGTTTACATACAATAAAATAATACAGTATACATAAAATTAGTATTAATGTGGTTTACAATTGAATTATGATGGGTAACTAATTTAAAATGAATTTATAGCTATTCCGAAATTCAAGGCGGTAAAATTAACATTTATCTTGAAACTAAAATAAGAGTATTCACTACACCACCATCCGTTTCCCATCAACGTTGTCGACATGGAATCAGTATCTCGTCGCATCAGATGCTCAACTTTCCTGCGTAATGAAACGGTCAAAAATAACATATAAAGGTAATAAAGTATTCGTTACTCGCAAATAATTATAATATCCCTACCTTCAAACACGAGTCAAATATTCAAACACGAATTCAATGTATAGGAAATGTTTATGTTAAACGCATTATTTCCGGCTGTTCCTCAACACGAACGTAATAAATAAAACATAAGTCTTCATAACTAATTTACCTTCTGTTACAAGAATAATCGATGAAAATTAGTTCTCAAAATCTTATTGCAAGTCTGTCTCTGTCTGTCTACTCGATGTTGGGGAGTAATATCGAGGCCACTGATTTGGAAAAGGACTTGGGTGTGCTAATTAGCAGCGACCTTAAGTTTACGAAACATTGCGTAGAGGTGGAAAAGAAAGCCCAGAAGCTGTTGAGTTATATCAGGAGGCAATTTCAGTTTCGGAACAAGGAGATTGTGCTCTCTCTGTACAATTCCCTGGTTCGGCCGCACCTGGAGTATGCTGTGCAGTTCTGGTCGCCCACCCTCAAGAAAGATATTGAGAGGCTGGAGCGAGTGCAGGCGAGGGCCACAAAGTTAATCCCTTCCGTTAGGCATATGGGCTACAATCGACGCTTACTCGCCCTGAACTTGTTTTCGCTGGAAAATCGGAGGCTGCGCGGTCAACTCATCGAGGTTTTCAAGCTCTTACGCGGGTTCAACGATGTCGATTTTAGAAGCATGTTTAGTTTAAATGATAACCCAACTCGCAACAATAGTTGGAAGTTGGATTTGAAACGGCTTCGGAATAGTGTGTGTGGGAATTACTTTACGTATAAGATCTGTGACACGTGGAACAGTTTATCTTCAGAAGTTGTGAACAGTTCCTCTGTGGTCATTTCAAGAAAAGGTTAGACCAAATCTCGCACACTATTTGAGTGTGTAGAAAATTTTCCCTGGTACCCGTTGCCATTGGTACCTCCTCGGTATGGGCCGCAAGGCCTTTTGAGGTACTTCTTTTCCTTCTAACTCCTTGTAACTCTCTCACTCTCTGTCTCTCTGTCTCTCTGTCTCCCTCTTTCTCCCTCTGTCTCCCTCTCTCTGTCTCTGTCTCCCTCTCTCACATAGGTTATAAAAACCCGAAGACCGATTACTCTCTCTTGGGAAGGAACTTGACTGAGACCGATCTAGAGAAAGACTTGGGAGTCTATATCAGCAACGATCTGAAACCGTCGAAGCACTGTGCAGAAGTCGAAAAGAGGGCCTTAAAATTATTAAGTTATATTAAAAGACAGTTCCAGTTTCGGAACAAGGAGACTGTAATGTCTCTTTATAATTCTCTAGTCAGACCTCAACTGGAATACTGTGCGCAGTTTTGGTCTCCATCCCTCAGGAAGGACATAGAAAGGTTAGAAAGAGTACAAGCAAGGGCTACAAAATTGATCCCTTCAATGAGAATGCAAAGCTACCAACGGAGATTGGAGCGCCTAAATCTGTTTAGCTTAGAAACGAGGAGGTTGCGGGGTCAGCTTATTCAAGTCTTCAAGATGCTCAAAGGAATAGACAGGGTAGATTACAGAAACTTATTCTCACTTAATGCCAATCCGACAAGAAATAATGGGTTTAAACTGGAACTAAAGACATTTAGGACCTCTGTCTGCGGAAATTTCTTTTCCTATAAAATAGTTAATATCTGGAACCAACTTCCCTCAGAGGTTGTTTCCAGTCAAAGTGTAAATGTGTTTAAAAATAGGCTGGACAAAGTACTGAATACTCTCATAGTTTAAGATTAAAACAAGAAAACTCTGCAGGAGTTCGCTTGCAGGGTGTCTCTGTGAGCAAGCTAAATATAGAGCTATTTATATATTCTCCACTTTCCTGTAAAATTTCCTTGGCTACTTTTCCAGGGTCAAGGTATTTTCTTCAACCTTTTTCCGTACCTGCCTCTGGCAGGGAGGGAGCGGAGGGTGGGGAGAGAGCCTTCTACTTTTCTATCCAGTTTTCTACTACTGCTAGGATAGTTGAAAGAAAAATAAACTATTAATAACAGGAATCTCCCAGAGTGGACCGAAAGGTCTTTGAGGCTTCCTCTTGTCCTTGTAACTCCTTGTAACTCTCTGTCTCTGTCTCCCTCTCTCTGTCTCTGTCTCCCTCTCTCTGTCTCTGTCTCCCTCTCCCTGTCTATGTCTCCCTGTTCCCTGTCTCTGTCTCTGTCTCCCTCTCCCTGTCTCTGTCTCCCTCTCCCTGTCTCTGTCTCCCTCTCCCTGTCCCTGTCTCCCTCTCCCTGTCTCCGTCTCCATCTTCCTGTCTCCCTCTCCCTCCCTAACCTAACTATAGGTTAATCTTGGTGTACAGACCTCCGCATCTCCTCCTCGAGGAGGATACAGCCCTGTACACCGAACTCAGTAGCCTGCTAGGGGATAGGGTGTGTGTAGTTTTAGGAGACTTCAACTGTCGCGGCATAAAGTGGGAAAACAGGACTGCCGATGCTGAAGGGAGGAGGCTAGTTGACTTTGCTGATGAGAACTTCCTCACTCAGTGGGTCAACGAGCCTACACGAAGCGAAAGCGTTCTAGAAGTAGTCACGACCGAAGACAACCTCGTCACTGGCCTCACCGTTGACGAATCATTGGGCGGGAGTGATCACTGTCTTATTAGGTTCCGTGTGTGCGTCCCTCGGGTGAAGCGTAGTAACTCGAGAGGCAGTAAGCTCGATCTCCGGCGGGCGAACTTTGTTAGCCTCAGGGATAGCGTAGGAGAGATGGGGTTAGAGGTTGGCGGCGATGTTGAGGGAGTGTGGAGTGCATTCCGGGACGAGTTTATGGTGCTGCAGTCTGCTGCCATACCCTCAAAACCGGTCACCCCTGCTTCAACGCAGCCTAAGTGGTTCAATCGTGACATCGCTTCGGCTATCCGAAATAGGAAAGTAGCGTATAGGAAGGCAAAGGCCAATCGTTCACACGAGAACACTGAAGCGTATGTCCGACTGTGTAGGGAAGTGAAGGCGAAGGTTAGGCTAGCGAAACGTAACGAAGAACTACGGGTGGCAAGCCTCTGCAAGGGGAACCCTAAGGAATTCTTCAGTTATGTTAATAGTAGAAAGCCCATTAGAAGCAGGATAGTCCGTTAAAGGATGGAAGCGGCGTTCTGCGGACCTCCGACGCGGACATCGCTAATGTGCTTAATGAGTACTTTGCGGAAGTGTTCACCAGGGAGGATACCCGCGTCATCCCCGAGCCAGGCGTGAGGCACGAAGGTGCTGGCCTGGATAGTGTTAGATGTACCGCGACAGTCGTTGCCGATAGAATAGACAAACTGAGCGCGTTTAAGGCTCCTTGGCCAGACCAGTTTCTCCCCAGAGTGTTGCGAGAAGTGCGCGACCAGGTGGCTCCCCACCTGGCTACAGTCTTCAACAAATCGTTGGAGATGGGCCAGGTGCCTGGTGACTGGAGGGAAGCCAACGTGACCCCTATCTTTAAGAAAGGGGATCACGAAAGTCCAGGGAACTATCGTCCCATTAGTCTCACTTCAGTTGTAGGTAAATTATTAGAAGGGATAATAGCTGATAGGATCGTTGACCATTTGGATTCCTACAAGCTGCTTGGGGACTCCCAACATGGGTTTAGACGGCATAGGTCGTGTCTCACCAACTTGCTCGAGTTTTTCCACGTCATGTTGAGTGAGTACGATAAGAGTAGGGCGATTGATATACTTTATCTCGACTTTCAGAAAGCCTTTGATAAGGTACCTCACCGCCGGCTAATGGCGAAAGTGCGCGCGCTGGGTATCGGTGGGGAAATAGGTCGGTGGATTGAAAACTGGCTGAGGAATAGGCGGCAGAGGGTGGTAATTAAAGGGGCTAGTTCGGGTTGGGCCTCGGTCACTAGTGGGGTTCCTCAGGGTTCCGTTTTGGGGCCGCTGTTGTTTATCATTTACATAAATGATATCGACGGTGGCATCGTCAGTCGGATCGCCAAATTCGCTGATGACACCAAGCTTGGGGCCAATGTTGGGACGCCCGAAGCGATCGAGGAACTGCATGCGGACCTAGGTAGGATAGGAGAGTGGTCCGAAAAATGGCAAATGCCGTTTAACTTGGGTAAATGCAAAGTGATGCACATTGGCTACGCCAATCCCGAGTCGGACTACTCGATGTTGGGTAGTAATATCGAGGTGACTGATTTAGAAAAGGGTTTGGGTGTGCTAATTAGCAGCGATCTTAAGTTTACGAAACAGTGTGTAGAGGTGGAAAAGAAAGCCCAGAAACTTTTGGGTTATATCAGGAGGCAATTTCAGTTTCGGAACAAGGAGATTGTGCTCTCACTGTACAATTCCCTTGTTCGGCCGCACCTGGAGTATGCTGTGCAGTTCTGGTCGCCCACCCTCAGGAAAGATATTGAGAGGCTGGAGCGAGTGCAGGCGAGGGCCACAAAGTTAATCCCTTCCGTTAGGCATATGGGCTACAATCGACAGTTACGCGCCCTGAACTTGTTTTCGCTTGAAACTCGGAGGCTGCGCGGTCAACTGATCGAGGTTTTCAAGCTCTTACGCGGGTTCAACGATGTCGATTTTAGAAGTATGTTTAGTTTAAATGATAACCCAACTCGCAACAATGGTTGGAAGTTGGATTTGAAACGGTTTAGGACTAGTGTGTGTGGGAATTACTTTACGTATAAGATCTGTGACACATGGAACAGGTTACCTTCGGAAGTTGTGAACAGTTCCTCTGTGGATCAGTTCAAGAAAAGGGTAGACGAAATCTTGCACACTATTTGAGTGTGTAAAGACATTTAGGACCTCAGTCTGCGGAAATTTCTTTTCCTATAAAATAGTTAATATCTGGAACCAACTTCCCTCAGAGGTTGGTTCCAGTCAAAGTGTAAATGTGTTTAAAAATAGGCTAGACAAAGTACTGAGTACTCTCATAGTTTAAGAAAACTCTGCAGGAGATCGCTTGTACGGTGTCTCTCTGAGCAAACTAAATACAGAGCTATTTATATATTCTCCACTTTCCTGTAAAATTTCCTTGGCTACTTTTCCAGGGTCAAGGTATTTTCTTCAACCTTTTTCCGTACCTGCCTCTGGCAGGGAGGGAGCGGGGGGTGGGGAGAGAGCCTTCTACTTTTCTATCCAGTTTTCTACTACTGCTAGGATAGTTGAAAGAAAAATAAACTTTTACAAAATTTCCCTGGCACCCGTTGCCATTGGTACCTCCTCGGTATGGGCCGCAAGGCCTTTTGAGGTACTTCTTTTCCTTGTAACTCCTTGTAACTCTCTCTGTCTCCCTCTCCCTCTCTCCCTCTCCCTGTCTTCCTCTCCCTGTCTCCCTCTCTCTGTCTCCCTCTCTCTGTCTCCCTCTCTCTGTCTCCCTCTCCCTCTCTGTCTCTCCCTCTCTCGGGCGTAGCCTCTGGGTCTGGTGGGATATCCCTTGAACACTGGATTCTAAGAGTCTGGCCGCTTGTGAGTGACTAGTAAGACTTAGTAAGGGGCTGCATCTCGCTCTCGCTCCTGGCGGGAAATCCGTGACGCCTGCGTCGCGAGTGTTTGTCAATTGGTAGCTGCGACACGTTTGGGACTGTCCGGCCCTGGGGAGACTTATGGTCGGTGCGGCAGCAGTGAGAGGTGTAGTCTTCTGGATGGGATGAACGTCACTTGCAAATCGGCGGATGCGTCGATGCGCGGGAAGTATTCACCCCCCCACCTCCTTTTTTATATACTGGTCATAACGTTTTTGAAAGTTTTCATTGCTAGAACGGTTTATCTTATTCAGAGTATACAGAGTTCGAGAAAAAAAAATTACAATGACTGGACCGCAGAAACTGAAGGCTGAATGTGCGAGGTGTGAAGTAAACCAGTGGGTGACGAACATCAAAGAAGCCTGCTTCGCGAAGATCAACCACTCCACCATGTGCCGCTTTTGCGAACTCATCCAGTTTTACGAGAAGCTAGAGGAGAGGGTCCGGCGGCTCGAGTCGTCCAAACCAGCTGTTCGAGGTGCGGCGGTCACTGACGCGGCTGCGCCCTCCATCCCGGAACTCATTGATAGGATAGCTGCCGTGGAAAGGCGGTCCAGCGATGGATTGGACAGAGCTCGGCACCGCTGAGAAAGGGTAGAGGTGCAACCGGGGGCCAGGGTACAAAATCAGTGCGAGGAATCGCCAGCGACCCACGTGGAATGCACGGAACCGCGGCGCAAGGTGGAGGGCGTAAAGAAGGGGCCGATAGAGAAGGGTGGGAAGGGGCCGATAAAGAAAAAGGGTGGGAAGGGGCCTACTGATGGCCCAAAAAAACCGAAGGATGTGGCTGCCGGTCGGGGTGGGTCGGGTGGTGTAAGTGCGTCTATGGGTGGCGTAGGGTATCGAAAGGTCTCGGGCAAGAAGGCTGCGAAGCCGAAGCCTGAGACCCCAGTTGCCCCCGTCAGGACCTCCAACCGCTTTAGTCTCCTTTGCTCGAAGGAGGAAGACACCATTTTGATTGGGGACTCGCAGATCAGGGGCCAGGAGAAGTACTTTGCTTCTGCAAACCGGGACCGGAGGAAGGTAAGGTGCTTACCTGGGCGGGGAACGGCGCACTTAAGGAAGGAGGTAGAGAAGCTGCGCGTGGCTAGTCGGAGGACTGCGATCGTTGTCCACGCTGGTGGCAACGACCTGTTCCTCAAAGGCGGTAGGGTACGTCTTACAGAAGTGATCATCACCGAGATCATGTCTCTTGCGGATGATCTAAAACTGAAGACAGACAGGGGAATGTTGGTGGGTATTTTACCGCGGATGAATGCCAGTGACCACGCGCTCAGTAAAGTCATTGGCATCAACAAGAGGGTGCAAGACTTGTGCGTCCCAATGGGCGTGAGGTTTATTGACCCGTTCGACGCATTTTCGGGTAGGTGGGACCTTTACCAGAGGGATGGTGTCCACCTCAATAACAAGGATAAAGGTGTGCTAGGCGCGCTGCTCGACCGGCACCTATACAGAATGGTGAGGTCGAGCCCGGAGAGAGATGATGGGCCCCCACGGGGAGAGATGATGTTGAGCCGGTGGTGGACGTACCTTCAACTGAAGGGTGCGGACTTCCTGCGGAAGTTGCCCCCTCGTTGGTGAGGGGCTCTTCAACTCCTGATAGCCCTGGCTGTTCGGGAAACGGGTTGTGCTAGGGGGCGGTCAGAATAGGGAAGGCTCCCTCCGTGCAATGCTTTTTAATGCTAGGTCGATTAGGAATACGTTTTGCGAGCTACGGGAGCTCTTAGCATCAGAATACCAGGATATCGTTGCTATCACCGAGTCCTGGACTCATACTGATCGTAGGGACTACGTTGGGGGAGTTCGAAATTCTCGGGTATAGAATGTTTCGCAAAGACCACACCCATAGGGAGGGGAGGGGTACTAATATACGTTAGGGACACGTTGAGTCTAGTTGACGGCCAGTTCCGATCGGAACGGGAGCTGCTTGGCGTCGATCTGAACGTGGGAGGTACGAACTATAGGTTAATCCTGGTATACAGACCTCCGCATCTTCTCCTCGAGGAGGATACAGCCCTGTACACCGAACTCCGCAGCCTGCTAAGGGATAGGGTGTGTGTAGTTTTAGGAGACTTCAACTGTCGCGGCATAAAGTGGGAAGACAGGACTTCTGATGCTGAAGGGAGGAGGCTAGTTGACTTTGCTGATGCGAACTTCCTCACTCAGTGGGTCAATGAGCCTACACGAGGCGAAAGCGTTCTAGACTTAGTATTCACGACCGAAGACAACCTCGTCACTGGCCTCACCGTTGACGAATCGTTCGGCGGGAGTGATCACGGTCTGATTGGGTTCCGTGTGTGCGTCCCTCGGGTGAAGCGTAGTAACTCGAGAGGCAGTAAGCTCGATCTACGGCGGGCGGACTTTGTTAGCCTCCGGAATAGCGTAGGTGAGATAGGGTTAGTGGTGGGCGGCGATGTTGAGGGAGTGTGGAGTGCATTCCGGGACGAGTTTATGGTGCTGCAGTCTGCTGCCATACCCTCAAAACCGGTCACCCCTGCTTCAACGCAGCCTAAGTGCTTCAGTCGTGACATCGTTTCGGCTATCCGAAATAGGAAAGTAGCGTATAGGAGGGCGAAGGCCAATCGTTCCAATCGTTCCCATGAGAACACTGAAGCGTATGTCCGCCGGTGTAGGGAAGTGAAGGCGAAGGTTAGGCTAGCGAAACGTAACGAATAACTATGGGTTGCAAGCCTCTGCAAGGGGAACCCTAAGGAGTTCTTCAGTTATGTTAATAGTAGAAAGCCCATTAGAAGCGGGCATCGCTAATGTGCTTAATGAGTACTTTGCGGGAGGGTTCACCAGGGAGGACACCCGCGTCATCCCCCAGCCAGGCGTCAGGCACGAAGGTGCTGGCCTGGATAGTGTTCGATGTACCGCGACAGTCGTTGCTGATAGAATAGACAAACTGAGCGCGTTTAAGGCTCCTGGACCAGACCAGTTTCTCCCCAGAGTGTTGCGCGAGGTGCGCGACCAGGTGGCTCCACACCTGGCTACAGTCTTCAACAAATCGTTGGAGACGGGCCAGTGCCTGGTGACTGGAGGGAAGCCAACGTGACCCCTATCTTTATGAAAGTGGATCACGAAAGTCCAGGGAACTATCGTCCCATTAGTCTCACTTCAGTTGTAGGTAAATTATTAGAGGGGATAATAGCGGATAGGATCGTTGACCATTTGGATTCGTACAAGCTGCTTGGGGACTCCCAACATGGGTTTAGACGGCATAGGTCGTGTCTCACCAACTTGCTCGAGTTTTTCCACGTCATGTTGAGTGAGTATGATAAGAGTAGGGCGATTGATATACTTTATCTCGACTTTCAGAAAGCCTTTGATAAGGTACCTCACCGCCGGCTAATGGCGAAAGTGCGCGCGCTGGGTATCGGTGGGGAAGTAGGTAGGTGGATTGAAAACTGGCTGAAGAATAGGCGGCAGAGGGTTGTAATTAAAGGGGCTAGTTCGGGTTGGGCCTCGGTCACTAGCGGGGTTCCTCAGGGTTCCGTTTTGGGGCCACTGTTGTTTATCATTTACATAAATGATATCGACGTGGCATCGTCAGTCGGATCGCCAAATTCGCTGATGACACAAGCTTGGGGCCAATGTTGGGACGCCCGAGGCGATCGAGCAACTGCGTGCGGACCTAGGTAGGATAGGAGAGTGGTCCGAAAAATGGCAAATGCCGTTTAACTTGGGTAAATGCAAGGTGATGCACATTGGCTACGCCAATCCCAAGTCGGACTACTCGATGTTGGGAGTAATATCGAGGCGACTGATTTGGAAAAGGACTTGGGTGTGCTAATTAGCAGCGACCTTAAGTTTACGAAACAGTGCGTAGAGGTGGAAAAAAAGCCCAGAAGTGTTGGGTTATATCAGGAGGCAATTTCGTTTCGAACAAGGAGATTGTGCTCTCTCTGTACAATTCTGTTCGGCCGCACCTGGAGTATGCTGTGCAGTTCTGGTCGCCCACCCTCAGGAAAGATATTGAGAGGCTGGAGCGAGTGCAGGCGAGGGCCACAAAGTTAATCCCTTCCGTTAGGCATATGGGCTGCAATCGACGTTTACGCGCCCTGAATTTGTTTTCGCTGGAAACTCGGAGGCTGCGCGGTCAACTCATCGAGGTTTCTCAGTTCTTACGCGGGTTCAACAATGTCGATTTTAGAAGCATGTTTAGTTTAAATGATAACCCAACTCACAACAATGGTTGGAAGTTGGATTTGAAACTGTTTAGGACTAGTGTGTGTGGGAATTACCTTACGTATAAGATCTGTGACTACCTTCAGAAGTTGTGAACAGTTCCTCTGTAGATGTGTTCAAGAAAACGTTAGACCGAATCTTGCACACTATTTGAGGGTGACAGAATTTTTCCCTGGCACCCGTTGCCATTGGTACCTCCTCGGTATGGGCCGTAAGGCCTTTTGAGGTCTCTCCCCTCCTCTCCCCCGTCTCTACTTTATTGTTGAGATTAGGCCAAGCACTATCGCTTATTAATTAGACTTAATTTATTCCTTTTCCGGTTTTAACCAACATAATTCCGTATTATTTAAATTCTGTTTTTTCGGCTGTTTCTCTGGTATAGTTAACGTGAAATAATTTTGCATTGTTTTAGACGGTCGTTACAGATTGCATTTTCAGACGAGTTACATAGTAAGATTTGTATATTCGTGTCTATTTCCGTTTCCGGTCAACACGTGCTCTCGCAAGTCCATTTCCTGCATTCACAACTTCGCCCCCACGATCCGTTGTATAAATTAAACTAACAGATTATATTATTTAAAGTAACAGCATTCTGCATTGTTATAAACGGCTCCCTGCAGATCCCATTCAGTTCCGTATTCAATTCCATTTCCGGTCTGTAACACGTGCCACTCGTTTGCGCATATTTATTTATTTCCGTATTTCTGCATTCACCATTCCTCCCTCACTAACCAATATACTAATTAAAATAGCATTGTATTATTTAAATTAATATCAGACTGCACTGTTACTAACGGCAGCCCACAGGTTCCATTCAATTCTGTATTCAGCTCAGTTATGGAAAAACTATACACGCTTACAACATGGTATCGTATGTGGTACCTTTATTTCATAATTAAATATAAATTATTAATTAATTGAATTAAATATCTATACAAAATTGCCTCGGGATTGGCGACATAGCCAAATGGAAGTGAAATGATTGCCATACATACATACATAGAACCCGTATGTCGGCATCGGGCCTACATAACCACGAGAAACAAATTTATTATTTCGTGTTCGAGAGAGGAACAAACAAAACTTGGCCAAATCAACAATTTATAATAAAAATACGAAGATTATATTTGAGGAGTGGCGAACTGAGAGCTGCTTAGTAAGAGCAAAGCTTTAAGCAAAGGAAGATGTACTAAGTCTTCTTTAAAGTTCTGAGTGAATTCCTTATAATATATAACTTAATAACTATAAAAAGGATAGGCCTATACCTTCAGGTTTAATTAGTGACTACCTATATTAGTTACAAAGTGTCAACTCACAGTGTAGGCTCCATCGTAACGGGCCTACATCGAAGAAGATCGTCACGCCCTACATTGAAGCAAACTAAGGCCCAGCGAAAATAAGTTGGGAAAAATTTATTTCGTTCACATATAGGCATCTAAAGTCCTGAGGCTAGAATTACCGACAACAATTAAATATAAAGAGGTCTTTTGAAGACCTACACATACATAACTCTCTAACGAAAAAACATAGGGCTTTTGTCGTTAACTCTCTACTGAAGTCTGCTGGAAATTTCCAACAGATGAGGGTATCAGGCAATGAACCCATAGCCCCATATAGTTTTTTCACATGGTGGCCCGTATGTGGGGAACTGATCCCTCTAAAATTTACACTGACACACACAGTGGCTAGGCTTAGATTATTAGGCCTAACTCCAATTTCAACCATAAGCCCACTGTATTTTTTCTACATGGTGGGCCGTGTAACAGGGGAACCGATCCCTTTACCTTTACACTAACACAAACTCTACCTTCACACTAACCGTAAAGAAAGGCTTGTTCATTTAACGGACTTAACTCATTTAGGTCCTATAAAAATAGGCCCAAACCTAAGCCTATTTAGTAGGCCCACAACATTAAGCCTATTGCATAGGTCCTACTCTAACTCAAAACAAAGCCTTGTAGATTTAACAGGCTTAACTCATTTTAGGTCCTATAAAAATAGGCCCAAACCTAAGCCTATTTAGTAGGCCCACCTTACTTTACCTTACTTTTTCACTCAAGGCCTATCCTAACTAAAAACGTAAATTTTTAATTCAAACTTTGGCGCAGGTTATATAAAAAACTTATTACAGTAATTTAACTCGCTCAACATCATAAAATTAAACTCGGAAGTTTAACACTGACAACGATTATGGAAGACTTGGACAAAAGGGTAAAAAACTCAGACCAAGAAAACAAAAACACAGACCTTGGAGCTATGGCACCATCTCAAAATTACAAAAAATTAATGAGAAAAAATCAGCACGTAAAGGTGTCATCACCAAACTGTACAATGATTACAAACAGAAAGAACCTACAAGATATGATCTTGAAACAACATTAAATTCTATTACTCGTTACAAACAAGAAATTCTCACACTAGATGAGGACATAATTACAGAAATTGATGACACAATTGACCTAACAGATGATGAGTATTCTACTCTCCTACTTGACAGTGAAAATTACATTACAAAAATTTATTCCTATATTTCTGAAATTCAAAACCAACTTGACGAGTATAAAAAACAAGACACAAATGAAAGCTTCTTAGAAGCTATCCGAAATGCTTCACTTAGCTCTCCCAACATGGCTGAGGGCAATGAACTAAAATCAAAATTGCCTACACTTGATGTACCCACTTTTGAGGGTGACAGAGCCAAATTTCAATCTTTTATTGAAAAATTTCATAGCCTTATAGGTAATAAAAACTACATTACAGATGTTGATAAATTTAGTTATTTAGTGAACTATCTGAAAGGCCCGGCCTTAATATTAGTGAAATTACTGCCAGCCATAGGTACTTCTTGTTCTGTGGCAATAGAATTACTTAACAAAAATTACATGAATAAGGATGAAATTATACATGATTTGGCTCTTAAAGTAATGAACATGCGAACCCCAAAAGACAACTATGATGACCTCTTTGACTTTTACTGCGAGTTTGAATGTCTCAAGGGACAACTTAAAAACAATAATTTAAACATCGCAGAAACAGCTTGGATCATTCAAGCTGTTGTTTTTGAAAAACTCCCTTCTAAAGTCAAAGAGATATTTCATCAGAGAACAATTGACATATACCCTAGCCTTAATAAGCTAAGAGAAGATTTCCCAACTGTACTTGCACTTTACAAATCAAGTTACACACTCCCAAAATTTAACACAGTACAAGAAAAAACCAACATTGCAGAAAACCAAAAACCTAACAAAAGATTTCAACACTCACCAGTTACATCAAAACAACCGCAAAACTCATTTTGCAGGAAATAAAGTGACAGAAAAAGATTCAAAGACCCCTACTCTACAAAACTTTAATGTAACTACTTTTGAGTATAACCCCTTTCCATGCAAATTTTGTTTTAGCAGTGAACATTATTGTACAAAGTGTCCCAAATGCACAGACTTCACACCAAGGTCAAAACGTTGTGAACAACTAAACTTATGCAAAAAATGCACTGGATCAGGGCACCATAAGTCAAACTGCAAATCAAATTTGAAATACAATTGTAAGTTTTGCAACAGTTTTGACCATGTTACCCCCATGTGTAATACACAAAAAGACATTGGAAAAACTTACAAACATTATGAACAAACACCCAAATCGAACCAAAACAAACAGAAACAAACTCAGAATGCTATGAATGGGCATATCAGTTCATCTAGCATTAACCACAATTCAAAAATTCTTTTACCAACCACAACCTTGGAAATCCAAGACAAAAGGGGACAAATAGTACAGGTTAGGTGTCTTTTAGATACCTGCTCACAACAAACATTTGTGACCAAACAACTGGTAGAAAAATTGCGACTTCAGAACCAACAAGGAAATGAAGATCTCTCTATTTCATCATTTACCAATAAAAACCCAGTACAAGCCAGTTTTAAAACTGCAAATGTAACTTTAACTCTTGATGGAACATTAGAACCCCTTAAGGTTGTTGTTGTGGACAAAGTAGAACAAGAAAAAATACAAATAGCTGGGTTAAAACAAACTTTGCTACAACTTCAAAATAAATACACGATAGCTGATAAAACCTTTAATGTAGATGTAGTTGATGATATACATATGCTCATGGGGGCTGACTATCTTCATCTGGTCCATAGAAGCATCATTAAAATTGGAGATGGAATAGCCATACAAACTCCCTCAGGTATTGCACCTTTGGGTGACGTAACTAAATACCATCTTACTACTGACACAGAAAACACAGAACATGAACAAAATTCACACGAAACAAAATCACCACATTCACAAATTTCTGACTATGTGACAAACTCGAACAAAAACAACACTGTCATAATCCCACATCATTTGAATGAAAATGATTCCACATTGGATGAAGGGTTACAGCAGTTGTGACTAAAATCAGTTGGCATAAAGGACAGTACAATTACACATGAAGACCAATTGATGACAGAACAATTTAAGGATACATTACAACACAGAGACAGTCAATACTATGTAGAGCTGCCTTGGAAAACACCTTGTCCAGAAATAATGGATAATTTGAAAGTAGCTAAGGCACATCTGTATAAAAATTACAGAAAACTAAAAAATGACAATCTTTTAGAACAATACAACAACATATTCAAAGAACAAATAGAAAGGGGCTTCATTGAAGAAGTTACTGATGAACCCTTTAAAAAACGAGGTTATCATTATTTAACACACAGGGGAGTTTACAGAGAAGACTCATCCACAACTAAACTAATAGTAGTATACTATTGTAGTTTAAAAGATACAAATTCTGTTAGTTTAAATGATTGTCTCATGGAAGGCTCAAATCTTGTCTCAAATCTTGTAAAAATTCTCCTTTGCTTCCGTTTAGACAATTATGCGGTACAGAGTGACGTAGAAAAAGCATTCCTCTGTATAAATTTGAAGCTTGAGTATGATAAAAATCATCTCAGGTTTTTGTGGTTTAATGATCCACATGACTTCAACAAAGGTTTCAAAACCTACAGATTTAAAGTAATTATTTTTGGAGCAAATTGCTCTCCAAGTATTCTTGCTTTAACAATTAAAAGCCACCTAAACTTATTTCAAGAGGACTTAACAGTTCAGTTTTTAAAACTGAATTTTTATGTGGACAACCTCATTGGTTCCATTGTAACTGAAGAGGAATTGCTTGAAATTTACCAAATGTCACAACCCATAATGAAGCAAGGAAATTTTAGACTGAGAGAGTGGGTTTCTAATTTAGTCCAGGCAATTTGTAGTTAGACCTGGGCAAAATTGCTTCAGAAGCTTTCTAAACTGTTTCCAGCTCAGGAACCATTGCCGAATAACATATCCAAAATCCGACAAAATTGGACCCCGGGAACACCCCCAAAAATGAAATTCAAAATGGCGGACTGGATGTTTCCTACGAAAAAAAAAAATATATAATTTACGCTTTTATTTATAGAGATACATTTGATGCTTTTTCTTTCAGTTGTAATGTTTTAAATAATTCAACAATATACAACACAACCAGTTATTACGCAAATATAATGTTATATAGCTTTTTACAGATTTTTATAATCAATAATACAACAATTATTTTTTTCCCAGTTTCAAGTTATGTTCATTACAGAAGTGATACCTGGTCACAAACATACAGAAATTAATCCTCTTCATCACTATCATCGGATAGATTACCGGTACTTGGGTTGTTATCGCAACCACTGATTTGGCACTCGCCACAAGCGGCTGAACAGGGCATTCCATTACGCTTGCATCCACATCTTGAAGTAGCACATTTCGTCTTGCAGGAGCAGCGGATCATGTTGAGTAGATAATTTGGAGCTGGTGGCTTGTCGCAGGCTGTAGGGTAGTAGGAATTATTCTTTACATACCAACCCCACTGTTCTGCATCGATCTTCTCTTCTGTAGACTTCCAGATTAGTATTTGAAAGTATGTGCGAAAGCTGTGGTACTTTGTGGACGCATCGGTAGGTGGCAAACGTTCGGGTGTAACAAAAGATTTAGCTGTAGCTACCTTTTCAACTAACATTCGATGACGTAGTGCGTTAGTGGATTCAAGTGTTTTGCAGTCATACAACAGAAGCATTACCTTTCTTCCAGCGGCTTCAATGTCAGAGTGTTGGCAACAATCAGAACAGAATGTATTTGCAACTGAACGGAGTTCAGCCACCTTCATCAGTGTGTCGAATGCTTTGGCTTTACCGATCGAAAAAATTCTGGATGTGCTATCACAGCCCGTGAAAGCATGCACAAACAGGAGATACTTGCAGATGTCATTGCCTAAAAATGATTGAATGCTGAGAATATCATACACAGGATTAGGAGATGGTCCCCGTCTTATATCGCTGCGATAGTACAACTTGAAACCACTGTCCTTGGCATGGTACAGAAGGAGAATCAGCAAGTCGGTGTCTTCCCCTATTACTGTTGTAGTTGCATTTTCTGATGAGGAAACTGCTGCACGAACGATGTCCACATCAGCATCCCCATCTGCGTTGTGAACAGTACACCCGTGCTTCTTCAACATCTCACCTACGAGGGAAATAAATGCTTGCTTGCTTGTTTTCATTAGCCAAGAAGTGTTCCTTCTGGCCAACAAACTTCATGCTTGGACTGAGATTCACATTTCTGCTTGTCTTGGTGCTGCGTCTTCTGTGAGTCATGTCCTTGATCGTAGGAGAGCTGCTGTAGCCATCAAAAACAATGATTGCTTTTCCATATGTTTTCAGAGTGAAATCGGCATATGAGTTGGCGATGCTGTCATATGTTTCATCTTGACGCCAGGAAACACGATGTAGTAGAAATCCACCATCCAATACGTACTGGTCTGTGCACTGAATTTCTTGAACTTCTTCCATGCGTAAAGTGTCAGTGCATTTGATTATTGCATGAGCTAGCTGAGACTTATCGGGTTTCCCCAAGATACTTCGTGATTCGAACAATGCAGGAGGATATGCACACAGTTCGTAACACATGACATCTTCAAGATTCATGTCTCCGCCAGTGGCAACAGTCATCATTCTCTGAAACAGTAGTGCAGGATCTACTTCTATATCTGAAGCATCAGTGATCACAACGGCAGAAGCAGATCCTAGTGTTTTCACTTTGTCAGATCTTTTGGCAGAATATGTAAAGGCTTGTTTCCCAATCATTTTTACGACAATGTTCGTACCGATTGAATGCAATTGATGAACGTTAACTCCAGGATCAGCAGTTAGCCCTGTTACAATGTTGCAGAGACCCGAGGTAGAATGGAATGGGGATAAGGATTCCAGACGTTCAAGTACTTTCTTCATGTCATTACTGTCCCTGATTTGTCTACTTCCCCTCATTTCCTTGTGCTGTTCACTACTTTCCAACAAAACTCTGGTGTATTCCTGCATTGCTAAGTTATAAGTGGAACACAGAGGCATAGAAAAGAGCCACGTTGTCCTTTGGATGTCTGTAAATCCACTTCCGCGTGTCAGTCCGCCTCTGCTTTTCAGGGAACGCATTAGTACTTGTTCTATCACCAGGTCTATGCCGAGTCCGGCCCATAATCTGTCGCTTCTTCTTACGACAAACTTACCTTCCTGGAACATTTTGTTAACGGCTGGATTTTCAGAAGGCAAACTTAACATTTTCTGCAGGTACAGGTATATCGATTTCAGGTAATTGTGATGTCCGGCTGCTGCAATTATGGGGATGGTCTCCAGCATAGCTTGCAAGTGCAAATCCCACGAGCCGGTTCTGTCTGCTGTTATCAAGGAACGTGCAATGTTGATCATTCGCTGATATTCCAACCAGAGTTGACTTGTTTGCGAAGTAGATTGTAGGTCAGTTTTCTTCGCATCCAAAGTGGTAGCAATCTGAGACAATGCATTCGAAGATTCCACATCCTCAACTGATTGTTTGGCGGTCATAACATCGTCGAGCAGGTCACAAGCTTCCTTATGGAGGTCATGAGGAATTCCATCTTCATTACGAGGGAAAACGTCTGCGACTAGTAAGGTACTAAGAGCTGCATCTACTATCATATGACCACGTATCGCTCTTGAAACAGCTTTTCCAGACATCATGTGTTGCACGGCATTTGGTCCGTATATTTCTTGAAGTACTTCAGACAATCCTGAACCATTCATAAGAGTACCGACTGCTCCCAAAAGATTCATCAGAGTGTGAAATGATCCCAGCATTAAAACAATGTCCTGCAGATCTCTCTGTTCATTGATGATTTGGGAAGCTTTCCAGAACAAAGGCTGATCAAAGGTAATAATGCATGGGACTTTTTGATCGCGTGCTATCTTGCTCAAATATAGTAATGTCGAAAATATGCAGGTCATGTCAGTTGGCGACATATCTATGATGGGAAGGAACGTGATCGACGCCACACCTGGATGTGAGACACTTGATCCACCGTGAATTGCCTACATTGTTCCGGACCAACTTGGACCTGATCTTTCTGCTGAAGATATCTGCCAGAGAAGACTAAGTCGACTTATGGTGGCAGTGGGTACTGGAAGTTCGCGGAATGAGATGTCCCTCAACATGCTTCTCGCGTGTCTATATTCCCTAATGTCAACGGTTGCAATCTTCTTAATGTCATTGTCACCAACATTACGCCTGTGAATAGAAGGGTGGATCTTGATCTTCGGAGTTATTGCGGCAATCATACCCATTCCATGAAAGGTATTCTTCCCATCCAAAGTGCAGACATCATGATCGACGTTATCTGCTGCTAGAAGGACTGCAGTGTTTTCATCAACAGTAAAAGAGCCAGACCCACTTGCCAGCGCCGCGTTTCTTTCGAATCTTGTTACTTCTGCATACGACGAACAGTAACCCAGCTGATGGAGAACGTCAATAAGGTACCTTGACCTAAAGTTATGGTGTAGCTGAACCGACAAACCGATCTGTAGTGGACATAGTAATCCTCTAGGACGGGTTGCTTGCATAATGCTCTGCCCAATTGCACCTATTTTTCTTGAAGCATCCTGTCCCGCAAATGCTTTTGATAATAGCAATTTCAGACTGTTGGGAATGTAATCAAGAGCACTTTCTGCAGTGATGTCATTTGGAGATGGATACACATCTTTTCTAGGCGAGTCGACAGACTTGATATCACTTCTGATTATTTTTGCAGCAGCTTCTACTAGGTAAATCTTCTGTAGCTCTATATCTATATCACATTCTTTCGACTTTTTGTGATAATCTATAAGAATTTCATTAGCTGTCTCTCGTAGTGTTACTACATCTGCCTTCCCACTTTCACCTGATATTATGATCTTGTCTCCGTAACGTTCTAAAAGCTTTCTCTTCATGTGCCTGCGTTCGTAGACAGAGCTCTGACTTCCTTGAAGATATTCCTCCATTTTGGAAATTAGGTCTCCAATCAACAGTTGCTCATCATCATTCTCTTCCAGGTAAGCACAGGTCTGAAGGAATGCTTGGTGTTGTTCTTCATTAGTTGGTCTCCCTTTCTTCGAATCATGATCGTCGGAGGAGTATGCGCGAGGAATGTTTTTTCCACTTCGAAAATTTACGCTGCAGGTGTGATGGTAGAGACAATCTGCAGCAGGAAGATCACGAAGATAATACTCCAGACGGCCTTTTACATTAAACGACCATTCATCGCAGCGGCTTTCACAGCACCTTTTTGGTTTCGGAGAACTCTGTAGTTCTTATTTTGACATGCTCTGATTTTGGTTTGTGTTTGGAAAAAAAGTCCACAAAGGTATCACAAAACAAACAGTGAGTAGCACTGGAAAATGCGTATTCATGAAAACGAGCACTTTTCCTTGGTATTGCCTCGGCTGCGGTCTGTCGCTTCTTTATTTCAATGGTCTTTTTCCGTAAACCTTTTCCTACATACAACGTGAACACTTATTCCAGCTGTTGCAACAACATCGCTTCCACGGCTGCGGCTGGATGCATTTATACCATCTGCTCCTTTTTGCGAGATGTGAACCACTTCCTGTCCGCTGTCCAATTTCTCCTTACAAATCACGCACAATTCTTCAGGGGTCTGCATTCTTGAAGGCGGACGCACACCGAGTCAGCCGTACACCGAGTCAGTCTGAAACAGAAAACACAAATTAATAAACTGTGTTGCAGTATTTAAAAGGAGTACATAATAACAGTTTTAAAGAAAATGACAAGCACAAATACGCAGATTTGATAGTGGGTAGTAGGAATTAAAGAGTTGTATATAATATAAGTTTATAAAGATGTAGCAATGTCCATTCTCACATACACTCCATACAGTATATTTTATTTACATTACGTGACGTCATAGTTTAATACTAGCCGCCTAATACAATTTTTAGTGTCATATAGGTTAATTTAGAAACGAAAATGTGTTTTAAAACATTTTACTGATAAAGAAAAACGTCATAACTCTCTCTACAAAGCGAAATTAAAATTTATTGTATTTCGTAGGAAACTGCCAGTCCGCCATTTTGAATTTCATTTTTGGGGGTGTTCCCGGGGCCCAATTTTGTCGGATTTTGGATATGTTATTCTGCAATGGTTCCTGAGCTGGAAACAGTTTAGAAAGCTTCTGAAGCAATTTTGCCCAGGTTGAAGCTATTTTTGCTCTAGATTGCCTGGACTAATTCTCCTAAATTAAATGAACAAATAACAAAAGACAACAATGGGAACATTGAACCAAACAATTACACAAAAACACTTGGAATGCTTTGGTTTTTAAAACAGAATTCCGAACACAATGACACTCTTTGCACAAAGAGTTATAACTTAAATCCAAATACCAATACAAAAAGACAAGTGCTTTCAGAATCATCCAAAATTTTTTACCCCATTGGATTATATTTACCAGCAACCATAAGATCCAAAATCCTTTCGCTAGACTTATGGAAAAAGAAAATTGATTGGGATGAACCACTTTCAGTGGAAGACCAACTTCATTGGAAAAAATTGGCCACAGACTTAAACAAAGTTCAAAACATCTATGTACCAAGATGTGCTGGTTACAGATTGGAACCTCAAACACTACACATTTTTACAGATGCCAGCACACAAGCTTACGGGTGTTGTGAAAATGAAAGTAACTTCGTTTATTCAAAGGCAAAAGTGGCACCCTTAAACCAAAAAAAAACTACTACAACTTGAATTATTGGCTGTCTCATTGGGAGTCAAAACAGCAGACTTTCTCTCACAAGTGTATAAAGAAGTTAACATAACAGACATTTACTTATGGACAGACAGTCAAATTTGTCTAACACGGGTGACCAACACAACACGGTGTCCGGACAACTGCCCCCTGGACAACCGCCCCCCGGACAATTGCCCCCCGACAACCGCCCCCCGGACAATTGCCCCGTAGGACAATCGCCCCCCGGATTATTGCCCCCCCCATAAGTAAATAAAAATTAAATAGAAATTAAATTTACGTTTAAAAAATGGCAAGCTACGTAAAACAATATTTAACAACATTATTGCCAATTCTTGCTTAATTTTGCTTGTAGCCTGAAAAAAAAATTATATTTAAAAAGTTAGCAATATTTAACAAAAAAAATTCCAATTATTGCTTACTTATTTATAATAAAATTATGAAGTTTAGCTACTTAATTTTATTTAAACAGTTGGCAAGACTTATTGTATTTCATATTACTATGGATTAATTAATTATATTTAAACAGTTGGCAATACTTATTGAAAGGTCGTTTTGAAAGTCATAGTTGGTTAGGTTAGGTTAGGCTAGGTTAGGTTAGGTTAGGTTAGGTTTGTTTTTTATAAATATTAATAAATTTAATTCCTATTTAATTTTTATTTACTTATGGGGGGCAATAATCCGGGGGGCGATTGTCCTACGGGGGCAGTTGTCCGGGGGGCGGTTGTCGGGGGGCAATTGTCCGGGGGGCGGTTGTCCGTGGGGCAGTTGTCCTAGCACCGACCAACACAGATACAACTTCTTGCAAAAACATATTTGTGAAGAACAGACTAACAGATATCAAAACTGCAAACACATCCCTTGGTATTAAATTTAGGTACATACAAACAAAACAGAATCCTGCAGACTTTTTGACAAGAGGGCTCTCTCTTACAAACTGTTGAAAACAAATAAAATTTGGTATGAAGGGCCTGAATGGCTAACATGTGAGGATCTTTGGCCAGCCAAAGTAGTTAACCTCACACTCAACTCTACAACAACTGAAAAGATCACTGAGGACAAACCTATTTTTTACTATAAACATTATTCAGACCTCAACAAACTCTTGAGAATTACAGTCTATTGCTGCAAGTTTGTCAATAGCTACCTTCTCAAACACTGTCCTCAGAAGGCCTTTTCTAACTTAACAGAAACCAACAAAAAACTGGCTCAAACAGATACAAGCTTCAGAATTTGACAAAGAGTTGAAGTATCTTAGGTCCAGTAACGCATTAAACAAAGGAATTCCTTCACTTGTCATGGATTTAAATCTGTACCTGGATACAGGGGGTCTGATAAGGTGTAAAGGAAGGCTTAACAAGTCAACTTTGACTTACAACTCTAAGCACCCAATTCTTCTTCCGAGGAGGAATCACTTCACAAATCTCATCATCAGGGATACCCACAACAAAATACACCACATGGGGGTCCCACAAACCCTGACGGAGCTGAGAAAAACTTACTGGCTACCAAAGGGTAGAACTGAAACAAAGAAAATTTTAAACACATGCATTCCTTGTAAACGTATCCATTCACGACCCTTTAAGACCCCAAGCCCTCCAGACCTACCTGTGGAACGAGTAACATTTACTCGGCCATTTGAAACCACGGGTATTGACTACACTGGAGCGGTGAATGAGAGTTTTGGAGATAAAATGGATTCAAAGGAATACAGTGTACAGTACATTGTACTCTTCACTTGTGCTGCCACACGTGCCATATGTCTAGACATAGTAGAAGATCTGCCAGCAGAAGCTTTTATTGCTGCTTTCAGACGATTTTGTGCACACAATTCTGTACCCAAAACTATATGGTCAGACAATGCCACATACTTCAAATCTGGTGAAAGAATTATTCATCAGATTTGTGACAGTGAAACAGTACAAACTCATTTAATCAAACACAATATAACCTGGAAGTACATTCCTGTTAATACAGTTAATACACCATGGTATGGTTCCATTTTGGAAAGAAACATACAGACTGTAAAGAATTGCCTTAAAAAGACTATTGGAACCAAACACCTACAACTTTTTGAACTCATGACTATTCTGTCAGAAATTGAAAACGTTGTCAACAACAGACCATTAAGTTACAGTACGTGGGAGATGGTATTAATGAGCCAGAACCTCTCACACCAAACCACCTAATTAAGGGAGAAACAGTAAACATGTTACCAGAATCTGAACATAACAGTACAGAGGATCCACATTGGGTAATAGGACAAAAAGAACTCAACACAAAATACCAACATTTGACACAAATCAAAACTCAGTTTATAACAAAATGGAGAGAAGAATACTTAACAAGTCTTAGAGAAAGACAAACAATTAACAAAACAAAATTGGAATGATTCAGTCAAAATTGAGGACATTGTGTTGATACATGACAAGACACCAAGACAACATTGGTCAATGGGAAAAGTCTTGGAACTCAAAACTGGTGAAGACGAAATTACCAGGATTGTAAAACTGAAAACAGCAACTGGTGAAACCACCAGAGATATCACGTTACTATATCCTTTGGAGTGTGGGGCTAAGTTAGAACCATTACCCCAAAGGATGGATCAGGGTACTATTGGGGAGGAATCTCTCAATGTACCTGATGTAACTCAGACTAAACCAGACAGGCCTCAAAGAAAGACTGCTTTGAAAGCCAGAAAACTTTTACAAGAAAAAATTAAGACTGGTGGCTTATAAACCTTACACAAATTGAGCAGAGTTAAAATGCTTAATAACTTCACTTTAATTCCATAAATTTCCTATACCTAAGGGGAGTCAAACTGATTGACATAACTTTAACTAAACTTGAGAAGTTAGCCGCTTGAACTTTTATATTTAAATAGGTCTTGAGCAACATTTCTCTTCCTAAATTCCTACTTCATTCTTTTTAATCCATTTCACGTGGTTTAAAACACACTGTCAAAAAATTTGATCTATAACACAAATTTTTCTCCGGCCCGCCAGAGTATATGGAAAAACTATACACGCTTACAACATGGTATCGTATGTGGTACCTTTATTTCATAATTAAATATAAATTATTAATTAATTGAATTAAACATCTATACAAAATTGCCTCGGGATTGGCGACATAGCCTAATGGGAATGAAATGATTGCCATACATACATAGAACCCGTATGTAGGCATCGGGCCTACATAACCACTAGAAACAAATTTATTATTTCGTGTTCGAGAGAGGAACAAACAAAACTTTGCCAAATCAACAATTTATAATAAAAATATGAAGATTATATTTGAGGAGTGGCGAACTGAGAGCTGTTTAGTAAGAGCAAAGCTTTAAGCAAAGGAAGATGTACTAAGTCTTCTTTAAAGTTCTGAGTGAATTCTTTATAATATAAAACTTAACTATAAAAAGGCTAGGCCTATACCTTCAGGTTTAATTCGTGACTGCCTATATTAGTTACAAAATGTCAACTCGCAGTGTAGGCTCCATCGTAACGGGCCTACATCGAAGAAGATCGTCACGCCCTACATTGAAGCAAACTAAGGCACAGCGAAAATAAGGTGGGAAAAATTTCTTTCGTTCACATATAGGCATCTAAAATCCTGAGGCTAGAATTACCAAAAACAATTAAATATAAAGAGGTCCTTTGAAGACCTACACATACATAACTCTCTAACGAAAAAACATAGGGTTTTTGTCGTTAACTCTCCACTGAAGTCTGCTGGAAATTTCTAACGGATGAGGATATCAGGCAATCAACCCATAGCCCTATATAGTTTTTTCACACAGTTTCCGGTCTGAAACACGTGTTTATTTCCGCGCTCACCATTACCCCTCTCACCATCCGTTATTTTAATTAAAGTAACGTTGTATTATTTAAAAGTAACGTATCTTATTATTTAAAAGGAACATATCGTATTTTTTAAAGTAATATATTGTATTATTTATGTCGCGCGTGTGCGCGAGCCACTTCCAGCTGGGGACTTTTAGGATGAGTGCACTTTGGACAATCCAACGAGGGTGGTCCTTGTTGGTTAAGCTCGGCCTTAGCCGTAGGGCATCCGAGTAACAATAAACAGTTTCTACCAAGTTTTTTTCCCGAAGAGGTGAATGGAAACACCACTTCTAAATTGGAGTTTTCGTTTACTCGTATAATTTTTATTACACAAAGTATATACAGAACGAGGCACTGAAGGAGGGAAATGAATTTACAGCATCTTACGATAACCACTGAAAGTCAGAAGTTTACAGGGGGAGAGGTTCGACCTCTTTTCACAATAGCTCAGGCAGGAATTTAAAGCGAGGAGGCTTGTCCTCCTCGAGTAAGGGTTACGGCAGGAATTTAAAGGGGGAGAGGTGCAACCTCTTGTAACAATGGCCCCGACAGGAATCTAAAGGGGAGCGAGGTGCAACCTCTTGTAACAATGGCCCTGGCAGGAATGACTTAATTTATAATACAAGAAATAAATAAGTCTAAATTTTGGGGGAGTGCAGTTGAAGGTTAAGCTCCCACTTTAACTGGAGAGCTAAAGAATTCTGACGTTAAGCATAATTTAAGCATGCAACGAAATTTAGAAAGATAAAAAACTAACAAAAAATTACTAATTTTTGTAAGGTATACACTTTTGGATGGCGACATAGTGTCGGAGTACCGACATGTACCGAGTACATTGAGTACATTAATAACATCATATTAAATTATTACTGTTAATTATAATTTTAGCAAATTGTTAATTGACATATCTGATACTGAAGTAATTTAAATAGGTGATAATTTATATAATGAAGGAGAGTTCTCCGTTGTTCTATAATTTAAATGGGATTAACAACAATGTTATATATTTATAGTTAACAATAATTACGCCAAATTATGTCAATTATTATTAGAAGAATGGTTGGTTATCATAGTTTCAAAGCCTTAAAGCCAGCGATGATGAAAACGGAGGAAAAATACAGTGTACTTTCCATTGGAAGTACACGGACATTTATGATAACGTAACACATAAGTCGCCTGGAATTTGAATGACAATTAGGTAGAAATAATAAGTACAAGTAATGAGGACGTGGATGACTATGTGACGTAATCAGATGACGAACCAGTGGCCTGGCATGGAAACAATACAGTATATTATAATAACATAAAATAACATCTTAACGTTATAAATTGGTAGTAAAAGCAAGAGAGAAGAGTTCGGATTCAGAGGCTCGCTTTTGGCGACGTCATCGGAATTCGAACATTCATATCAGCATTAACGAATATCTTGCGAGAGGTGAAATAATTAAAATAAAAAATAAAAAGAATACATGTGGTCGTGTTTACATGTACTGTACGTAATTATGATCGTCAAGGGACATGTACGCCTGCACAAAGTAGTGTACACATATCGGTTGTCACACAATAGGTTGTGTGTATAATATAGACACGAGTACACATGGACTGATAGGTTGATAGGGCATAAGTTCACAATAGGTAGATGAATGAATAAGTAATAAAATTAATAAAGGATAGCGGTCAAGAAAGAACATGGATGTATGAATGAGTACAGTATAGTCGAATAATATTTATATTGCATAACACTAGATAGGACGCAACATATAAATAATGACTTATAGAGAATGAAGTTTTTTATTATTATTAAAGAATTTACCATACATTAAATACGAAAGATAGCCACATACTAAACACGTGATTCCGTCTTCAAGATATTCAAGGAAACTAAGTTACTTTATGACGTCATAGTGATTTACTTTGTACGTACAGTATAAGTCATTATTGGGAGAAAGTGAAGGAGGCGAATTAGAAAGACACAGTTAAGGGACATTCGCTCTTCACAGCGAACTTCTAATGGCACAAACATGGATACTGCTCAACCATAGAAATGGTAGGTCGCATGGTTGTGACACTGCTCCCTCCTGTGGAAAAGGATGTGATGGTGGGGTGAAAGTTTATTTACAATATATTAAAAAATGAAACGGTGACATTTTCGGGATGGACTAATCAGTGGAATTTAGTGGGAAGAATGATAATTATATTAATGAAATAAAAAGACATCAAGGGGAAAAAAATAATTTTAAAATTACAACAGGGGAATTAAAAAGGTTGAGGTCTGATTACTAGGATTATAGTGGAAATACTACATCAACAAGGTACGATAAAATCCGAAGTTGTCACCTTTAAAAATTTATAAGTATGATCAATTGTGGCAATCATATTACATAAATCTTATAAACTAATGAACCATCTAAGTTATTCTGGCATTTCGACCTAATTATTTCAGTTAAAGTTCCAATTACAGGATTGAATCTAATTTAAGTTAAATTTTAAGTTTGCCCAACATTATAGTAACAAGATTACCTACTGAACCGTGATAAATTCGGAAGGATTACCTGGATTAAGATGATTTTAGGGAAAAAGATACATAACATAATAAATAATGGTTAAAAGGAAAATTCAAATTTAAAGGTCCAGGGATTTTCAATTCATATAACTATTTGAAATGGAGTTTAATCCGTCAGAACGGACAGAGATAAGAATTTCCGAAGTTATCATGATCATACAGTTAATAAACTAATCTTATTCACTATGGTAGGTAAAAATCGAATTAAATTTTATTGGTGGATGGAGTCTTCAGCCGTGGGAGAACGGTCGTAGAATGTAAACTTATTGCAAGTGCGAATAAGTCGGTATAATCTAAAAACTTATTTAAAGAAAAGTAAAATTAATTTAGTGGAAAAGTTTAAAATTTATTTAGTTACAGTTTTAGATACTTAGATGTTATTAACCATTAATAATATCCAGGGAGAAGGAAGATAGAATTTCGTAATGGACGATGTATAGACCTGGGGTCACCTGTGTATGTATGTGCATTAGGTACCGAATGTAAGTGGTTGGTGATTTGCCCAAATGGGAAGAATGAGTTTATAGTTGAAGTCATACGTAATTGCCTATATGTACATATAAATATGGGTCAGAAGCGTGTATAGCTCAGTGAATATGTACAGTAGTGTGTAGAATATGAAAGTAATTGGTTCATCCCGTGAAGAACTAAATCCTTAGTGGTCAGTGGTGAATTATGAAATTTTAAAGAACGGATTAGCTTAGAGCAGTGGTTCCCAAACCTTTTTTACTCACGGCGCACTTTAGAACAAGTAAACATATTTTGGCGCACTTTGTACATAAATTCGAAAATTTATTCAAAAGAGGTATTTATACATGTACTTTATTACGAATTTCAGTTTGTATTTTTCACATTTTGAAATATAATCTTGCTCTTTCGCGGCGCACCTAATTACATCACGCGGCGCACGGTTTGGGAACCACTGGCTTAGAGGTTGGTTCAAGTAACTTAAATAAGGCAACAGGCAAGATTATATATCGTAAGCAGCAATTAAGTTTAAATTCAAATAATCCAGAGTAAATATCAAACAGTTAACTGCAATTAAATATAATTTATCGTCGTAACCAATGATTTTAGAATTTTCAATAAGTATGCCAATGATTACCAGAGTGTTTCAGAGTGTGGGTGAGTGTAATTGGGTCAAAGTGTAATCAGTATCCATAGATTTTTTGTAGTATTTATGCGTACGAGTTTCACTGTAAAAGTGACTTGAGGTACGGAAGGAAAGTGAATTCGAATAGGTGTCAAAAGTAATAAAATTCAACTGGGATTATAGATTTTACGTAATTAAATCAGTTGCACGTATTAAGGTAATTAAAAAAAACGCACTTAAAAGAACTTTAAATTAATTAAAGTAAATTAAGCGGTATTGAAAACTGAATTTAGACACAATTAAATTCGACTAGTAACATTCATAGGCACTGGTATACTCAGTCTGGTATAGTGTGTCAAAATTGACTATAATTTTGGTTGATGCTTTAACGAATGGTATAATAACAATTTAATGACAGTTACTCAAGATTAATTGAATAAAAAAAAATCAAGACTAAAGTTGAAAATAGAATTCAATTATGAACTATACTGAACTGAAGAAGTGGTTATAGGTTCCGTATAATTAAGAATAAAAAACAGAAAACAACTTAACCTAAATTTAGGGTATGTTCGGTCATACGGGTAAATTTCACGAACATACGGAGCAAGATATATTAGGCGCATGAGCAGTGGACTGACCATGCGAGCCTTGCTCACTCGAAAAGGAGGTGGTGTATCGGGATTAAGAAGAATGGCTTTTACTGGTTTCAGAAGAGGATCCAGGAAGAGCCAAAGAGAAAGATCCGCAAAGTAAGAGGCAAGAAGGGCGAAAACATTAATTTGCGGAAGAAAGATGAGGATGATCGATGGAACGATCATATTATGGTACTGATGGATATTCCGCGCTTGCCCTTCCATGCGTACAACTTCCGACGGTGGAGTAGGTTCGGGTTCGCTCCCGGCACCTATGGACTTAGCCTCGGAATTGGGTGGAAAATCCTCTACCTTTGAAAACAAAATCAAATCATCTTAATTAAATAGGGATTCAAGCGAAATAACCAAATCGGGACTTAAAGGAGATGAGTCTTCAAATGTATTTGGAATAGTCGAAATACTGGGGACTTCAAGTTCCGGCCTAACTGTAACTGAAAGGAGTGACTCGCTCTCGATGGAGTCACAGGGGTCTACTATGAAGACATTCGAGTCTTCATACTCAATATTACCAAAAGTATGTTGGCTTTCTAGTTCCTCGCTCGTCGGAACTAGAACGGAACAATTGACAATTGATGAGGAATCTTCCCCATCTATTAGCAGTTCCTTTTCATTTTGAACTGGTTCCAGGGAGTCCGTCGGGCTCTCTGAAACGAGTCTTTCACCCTCAGCTGAAAAGAGCGAAGAATAAGGGTGACAGACATACTCGAAAGGTGAGTTCTTTCCTCGAATTAGGCCTGCTTCTCTATTGGCCACATAAAAATCGTGCGAAATAAAGAAATTCATCCCCAGGAGTAAATCTTCATTCCAGTCTACTTCAGATACGACCACAAATGGGGTCAGACAAGGGACTGAATCAAACTCAATAGGAAGAATAATTTCTTCGGTACTGTATTCTTCCCAACCATCATCAATGCAGGTCAAACGAGAACGCGAATTGAATTTTCCCGTAGCCATCTTGAGTAACTTGTATTCGTGTTATTTAATGTAATTCGCCTGACAGCGGGTTTCAACAAGAGCCAAAACTGTTTGGTTGTCGACAGATGTTTTCATGAAAATTTGTGAGCTCTCGTCAAGAAGCTCCATTTCAAGAAGGCGTCTCCGAAACCTGTGAACAAGCTTCGTCTGCGTCATCGATGGTTTCGCGCGGGTTTGGGGTATTGGGAGAAAAAACAAAATTTGGAATATTGCAATCAGGGGAATTGGGTGACCAACTGGGGAGACATGATGTCTGAAATTGACAATACGTCTTTACGTGAGCACTTTGCTCTTTAGGAAAAGATTGCTTGCCACATTGCTCAGGACACAAATTAACGGAGTTTAACAAGAAGTCATCGGGACATGATCGATTCGTTACTTGACTGTTACTGTCCTCATAAACATCACAATGATTATCAAAATCATTTCCAACATTTGTAAAAACTGACTCGCCTACAGGACCTTGTGGTACATTTTCCCCAACTGCTACTGAAGCAGAAAAAGCATCTGAAACAAGATGACGATCGTCATGACCAAAAAAACCGAAAACAAGGTCATCTTTATGACCACTTAAACGAGGCGGCATGGCCGATTGGCCGTTGGCCGAAGTAAACTCAAAACAATTCGGGTCCTGTGGAGAAAAGTTATCCGAAACATGGTCATCCTGACCATCTAAAACAATATTAGTAATAAGATTCGCGTCTTCCTTAGGACATGCATGGATATCTGATCCATCTAAACCAAAAACAATGTCTTCTTGACCAAAGTTCACTTAATGAACTATATCAATTGAACTAACTGAATCAGTTGAATCAATGTCCGAGTGATTAAAATTACTAACAATTTGAGGAGCAGTGTCTAAATCATCGTACAAGTCAGGGCCATCGGGACCAACATGGTTGTCCTGACCATGGTGAGAATAAAGTAAATTCTGATTTTCAACATCAATTACACAGAAATCATCCAAGTAGTCTGAATTCACATCTAATAAAGGATTGGTCACATCCCCATTTACATCAAAACAGTCATTAACGTAGGTATTACATTTACTTTCAACTAAACTTTCATCAGGAAAACTTCCAACAAAAGTTTCATTATAAAGACTTTCAACAGAAGTACCTTTATAATTACATAAATCAACAATTTCATGGTTGTCGTTACTGTTTTCAACATTAGCATCACAAACACTGTCACAAGATGCATCACAAAAATCATCATCAGGAGAGGCTGAGTTCTAGTTTCGAAGGAAATTCATTTGAAGAACAAGCCGAAACAAACGGTTCAGAGACAACTGAGTCAGAGAAGGAAGTTGGGTCAGGATTACCCAAATTTTCTAAGGGTGACGTTTCAACGTCACAAGAAAGGTCCTGCTCGGGTGCATCGCACCAGAGAAGGGAATAACGCCTTTTATCCCATTTATCGACGAAGCATCGAGCCGAAAAGTCGAAATAGAATCCATTGGGTCGTAGGGATTCTGCGCTAGTAATTAAATCATAACCGGAACAATATTTCGGAGGGACTAACGAGAAACCTTTACAAACAACACAATTACCAATCCAGATGGCAAGTATGGTTTCCTCAAGGACGGGAATAAGGTTACCATCGGAATCCCGAATGTGTGGAACGGATGGCGGCCCTTTAAAGAGAGGACACAGCAATTTATCCGCTATTGACGCAGAAACAAGACTGTACGAACATTTAAGATCAAAACGACCTAAAAGGGTCTCCTTTGGGCAACGGAGTTTGAAATCGAGTTTGGGAATAAAATAATAACTTTTTGGAGATTCCGAATGTACAGAACTCAAAGAGGAAGTAGATTGGGAAAGTGGGTCAGAATAAGGTACATTCAACGCCTTTCTACCCAGACCAGAAGGGTCAATAGAATCACCCCGATTCTCTATAGAAACATTATTGGGAGATGCGTTTTCACGCAACACTGAAGGATAGTGATATTACTCATGAACAAGGAAGTGAAGGAAAATCCACAACTGGCGTCCTTTTCTGTCTTTTAAACTTTGAACGTCAACGACCCATTTGACGGATCCCTGCCTGTCACAGTATATATATCATACCAATAACTTTTTAATTCTACCCAAGAGAAACGATATACTAGTCCATTGGACCAATTAATAAGAAAAGTACGGACTCGCGCGGCGTCACCGGAATTTGGGTCACAAGTATCGAAAGCGAAACCGATTTTATCGGTATCTGTAGTCTGACAACCCCTAAACGAATCGTCAATTTTACCGAACCACTCCTTAAGGGGGGGGGGGGGTCTACAAATTTGTTACTGACGTGACCACGAAGATGAGGGACATCAATTGTACATTTCAGTATTGAAGAGGGAGTTACAAGATTAACATTAGTGTATTTCACGGGGGGTATTGAAGAGGGAGTTACAAGATTAACATTAGTGTATTTCACGGGGTTTAGACATCGTTAATCATAACGTGTCGTTGTCACGAAAGTGTGTGTAAAACAAAAATAACCATGTAAGGGACAAGAATTGAGAAATAAAATGGAACAAATTCTAAGTATTTTGAATAAAATTAAGAGAAAAAAAATGAGAAAAAATTAAACAAATTTTCTTTTTATATACTTAAAGATAACGTAGGAGAACAAAAATTAGCGACTCCGTTAAATTCGGAAGCAGCGATCGACGAGTAATTTTTGAATCTCCCAACACTGAAGTCTCGTTGGCAAGGGTCGAAATTCGGTCAGACGAACTCAAAATCACACTAGAAAAAAGGATTACAGTATAACAATAAACAAATTTTCACTAAAATTAATGAAAAAAGTTTGAATTGAAAAAAAAATAAAAAAAAACCTAACCGAGTACTACTAAATAAAAAATGTGTTATCGATTTATATATCAGTATTATGACTGATCGCATCCATCTCTCACAACAAAGTCTAAAATATTAATTAATATCCTAATCTAAAAAATGCAGATAGTTTTTTTATAAAAAGAATTTAAATTTCAAGTTTATAATTTGTTGGGAAAAATAAATACGTGAATACGTGAATCAATGACTGAACGTCTAATTAGTACTGTGTTACGTATTACAGTGTCGAACGGTTAATTAAAATCAATTAATTAAGAAAATGATTAAGTGTTCAAAGTCACTTCACTGGTTCACACTTAAAAGGGAAAAAAATAAAAGAATTAAAATTACTGAAATTAATGGACCAAGTAAAGATAATCCCTCCCAGGTCACACTAGTAAAGCAAATCCCTCCCAAAAATGACCAAGTAAAGATAATCCCTCCCAGAAAGTAAAGTGAAGCAGTCTGACATAAGGATAAAAATTAAGAGAATCTTTTTTTAAAAAATGATTTATTTGAAAACAAAATTTATTAAAATTCATTTATTACAATGGATCAAGTAAAGATAAGCACCCCCAACCTTTTTTAGTTAGCTTTATAGGGCTAACTAGCGAAAATATCACAACTTAACCTAACCAATCGTTAGGTCAACTGTACGCCCTTGACGATTGGTTAGGTTAGGTCGTGATATTTTCGTTAGTTAGCCTTATAAAGCTAACTAAAAAAGGTTGGGGGTGCTTAACTTTACTTGATCCAAAGACTTTAATTAAAGCGGTATTGCGGTATTGCGGTAAAGCGGTATTACCAACTTTACCAAGTAAAGATGATCCCTCCCAAAAAATGATCAAGTAAAGATAGTCCCTCCTTTTTCTGTTGGGAGGGATTATCTTTACTTGATCCAAATTAATTAAAGAAAATCATAATTAAGAAAATAATTTAAAAGTAGTAATTTATAATTAAAACCCATCACATGAACGGAGAAGAACGTTTTGGGCGAGGTGAGGAAATCAGCTGATGCCTCCTTTAGACTCTGAAGGTCAGCCGCAGTTGCAACGACGGAGCACGCAAACGGTGAAGGAAGATCGTCGACGGGAAGACGGTCGAATGGTTGATTGGAGAAAAATACGAACAATGATTCAAAAGTTGATTGAAGATTACAAATCAAGGAGAAGTTCTTCAAGGGAAATTTTTGTAGTAAATTTATATGGTTGATTGTAGAGAGAATTACAAGGAAAAAATTTCCAAGTAAACGAAAGTTGATTGAAGGTCAGCGATGAATTGAATCAAAATGAGGTTGAAGGTGGTGGGTGGGGGGGGTTGTTCAAGTTGAAGATGGTTGAAATCGACGTCGAAGGAGTGAATAAATATATTCCATGAAGTGTTTCAAAAATTTTTCAAAGTATGGACATCCATTGATGAACGACGGTTTTTGCGGTGGGAGACTAAAAAGTGTCCGTGAAAAACTAAAAAGGCTCCGTGGGACCTCCAAATGTCGCGCGAGCCACTGCCCGCTGGCGACTTTTAGGATGAATGCACTTTGGACAATCCAACGAGGGTGGTCCTTGTTGGTTAAGCTCGGCCTTAGCCGTAGGGCATCCGAGTAACAATAAACAGTTTCTACCAAGTTTTTTCCCCAAGAGGTGAATGGAAACACTTCACTTCTAAATTGGAGTTTTCGTTCACTCATATAATTTTTATTACACAAAGTATATACAGAACGAGGCACTGAAGGAGGGAAATGAATTTACAGCATCTTACGATAACCACTGAAAGTCAGAAGTTTACAGGGGGAGAGGTTCGACCTCTTTTCACAATAGCTCAGTCAGGAATTTAAAGCGAGGAGGCTTGTCCTCCTCGAGTAAGGGTTACGGCAGGAATTTAAAGGGGGAGAGGTGCAACCTCTTGTAACAATGGCCCCGACAGGAATCTAAAGGGGAGCGAGGTGCAACCTCTTGTAACAATGGCCCTGGCAGGAATGACTTAATTTATAATACAAGAAATAAATAAGTCTAAATTTTGGGGGAGTGCAGTTGAAGGTTAAGCTCCCACTTTAACTGGAGAGCTAAAGAATTCTGACGTTAAGCATAATTTAAGCATGCAACGAAATTTAGAAAGATAAAAAACTAACAAAAAATTACTAATTTTTGTAAGGTATACACTTTTGGATGGCGACATAGTGTCGGAGTACCGACATGTACCGAGTACATTGAGTACATTAATAACATCATATTAAATTATTACTGTTAATTATAATTTTAGCAAATTGTTAATTGACATATCTGATACTGAAGTAATTTAAATAGGTGATAATTTATATAATGAAGGAGAGTTCTCCGTTGTTCTATAATTTAAATGGGATTAACAACAATGTTATATATTTATAGTTAACAATAATTACGCCAAATTATGTCAATTATTATTAGAAGAATGGTTGGTTATCATAGTTTCAAAGCCTTAAAGCCAGCGATGATGAAAACGGAGGAAAAATACAGTGTACTTTCCATTGGAAGTACACGGACATTTATGATAACGTAACACATAAGTCGCCTGGAATTTGAATGACAATTAGGTAGAAATAATAAGTACAAGTAATGAGGACGTGGATGACTATGTGACGTAATCAGATGACGAACCAGTGGCCTGGCATGGAAACAATACAGTATATTATAATAACATAAAATAACATCTTAACGTTATAAATTGGTAGTAAAAGCAAGAGAGAAGAGTTCGGATTCAGAGGCTCGCTTTTGGCGACGTCATCGGAATTCGAACATTCATATCAGCATTAACGAATATCTTGCGAGAGGTGAAATAATTAAAATAAAAAATAAAAAGAATACATGTGGACGTGTTTACATGTACGTAATCATGATCGTCAAGGGACATGTACGCCTGCACAAAGTAGTGTACACATATCGGTTGTCACACAATAGGTTGTGTGTGTAATATAGACACGAGTACACATGGACTGATAGGTTGATAGGGCATAAGTTCACAATAGGTAGATGAATGAATAAGTAATAAAATTAATAAAGGATAGCGGTCAAGAAAGAACATGGATGTATGAATGAGTACAGTATAGTCGAATAATATTTATATTGCATAACACTAGATAGGACGCAACATATAAATAATGACTTATAGAGAATGAAGTTTTTTATTATTATTAAAGAATTTACCATACATTAAATACGAAAGATAGCCACATACTAAACACGTGATTCCGTCTTCAAGGTATTCAAGGAAACTAAGTTACTTTATGACGTCATAGTGATTTACTTTGTACGTACAGTATAAGTCATTATTGGGAGAAAGTGAAGGAGGCGAATTAGAAAGACACAGTTAAGGGACATTCGCTCTTCACAGCGAACTTCTAATGGCACAAACATGGATACTGCTCAACCATAGAAATGGTAGGTCGCATGGTTGTGACACTGCTCCCTCCTGTGGAAAAGGATGTGATGGTGGGGTGAAAGTTTATTTACAATATATTAAAAAATGAAACGGTGACATTTTCGGGATGGACTAATCAGTGGAATTTAGTGGGAAGAATGATAATTATATTAATGAAATAAAAAGACATCAAGGGGAAAAAAATAATTTTAAAATTACAACAGGGGAATTAAAAAGGTTGAGGTCTGATTACTAGGATTATAGTGGAAATACTACATCAACAAGGTACGATAAAATCCGAAGTTGTCACCTTTAAAAATTTATAAGTATGATCAATTGTGGCAATCATATTACATAAATCTTATAAACTAATGAACCATCTAAGTTATTCTGGCATTTCGACCTAATTATTTCAGTTAAAGTTCCAATTACAGGATTGAATCTAATTTAAGTTAAATTTTAAGTTTGCCCAACATTATAGTAACAAGATTACCTACTGAACCGTGATAAATTCGGGAGGATTACCTGGATTAAGATGATTTTAGGGAAAAAGATACATAACATAATAAATAATGGTTAAAAGGAAAATTCAAATTTAAAGGTCCAGGGATTTTCAATTCATATAACTATTTGAAATGGAGTTTAATCCGTCAGAACGGACAGAGATAAGAATTTCCGAAGTTATCATGATCATACAGTTAATAAACTAATCTTATTCACTATGGTAGGTAAAAATCGAATTAAATTTTATTGGTGGATGGAGTCTTCAGCCGTGGGAGAACGGTCGTAGAATGTAAACTTATTGCAAGTGCGAATAAGTCGGTATAATCTAAAAACTTATTTAAAGAAAAGTAAAATTAATTTAGTGGAAAAGTTTAAAATTTATTTAGTTACAGTTTTAGATACTTAGATGTTATTAACCATTAATAATATCCAGGGAGAAGGAAGATAGAATTTCGTAATGGACGATGTATAGACCAGGGGTCACCTGTGTATGTATGTGCATTAGGTACCGAATGTAAGTGGTTGGTGATTTGCCCAAATGGGAAGAATGAGTTTATAGTTGAAGTCATACGTAATTGCCTATATGTACATATAAATATGGGTCAGAAGCGTGTATAGCTCAGTGAATATGTACAGTAGTGTGTAGAATATGAAAGTAATTGGTTCATCCCGTGAAGAACTAAATCCTTAGTGGTCAGTGGTGAATTATGAAATTTTAAAGAACGGATTAGCTTAGAGCAGTGGTTCCCAAACCTTTTTTACTCACGGCGCACTTTAGAACAAGTAAACATATTTTGGCGCACTTTGTACATAAATTCGAAAATTTATTCAAAAGAGGTATTTATACATGTACTTTATTACGAATTTCAGTTTGTATTTTTCACATTTTGAAATATAATCTTGCTCTTTCGCGGCGCACCTAATTACAGTACATCACGCGGCGCACGGTTTGGGAACCACTGGCTTAGAGGTTGGTTCAAGTAACTTAAATAAGGCAACAGGCAAGATTATATATCGTAAGCAGCAATTAAGTTTAAATTCAAATAATCCAGAGTAAATATCAAACAGTTAACTGCAATTAAATATAATTTATCGTCGTAACCAATGATTTTAGAATTTTCAATAAGTATGCCAATGATTACCAGAGTGTTTCAGAGTGTGGGTGAGTGTAATTGGGTCAAAGTGTAATCAGTATCCATAGATTTTTTGTAGTATTTATGCGTACGAGTTTCAATGTAAAAGTGACTTGAGGTACGGAAGGAAAGTGAATTCGAATAGGTGTCAAAAGTAATAAAATTCAACTGGGATTATAGATTTTACGTAATTAAATCAGTTGCACGTATTAAGGTAATTAAAAAAAACGCACTTAAAAGAACTTTAAATTAATTAAAGTAAATTAAGCGGTATTGAAAACTGAATTTAGACACAATTAAATTCGACTAGTAACATTCATAGGCACTGGTATACTCAGTCTGGTATAGTGTGTCAAAATTGACTATAATTTTGGTTGATGCTTTAACGAATGGTATAATAACAATTTAATGACAGTTACTCAAGATTAATTGAATAAAAAAAAAATCAAGACTAAAGTTGAAAATAGAATTCAATTATGAACTATATTGAACTGAAGAAGTGGTTATAGGTTCCGTATAATTAAGAATAAAAAACAGAAAACAACTTAACCTAAATTTAGGGTATGTTCGGTCATACGGGTAAATTTCACGAACATACGGAGCAAGATATATTAGGCGCATGAGCAGTGGACTGACCATGCGAGCCTTGCTCACTCGAAAAGGAGGTGGTGTATCGGGATTAAGAAGAATGGCTTTTACTGGTTTCAGAAGAGGATCCAGGAAGAGCCAAAGAGAAAGATCCGCAAAGTAAGAGGCAAAAAGGGCGAAAACATTAATTTGCGGAAGAAAGATGAGGATGATCGATGGAACGATCATATTATGGTACTGATGGATATTCCGCGCTTGCCCTTCCGTGCGTACAACTTCCGACGGTGGAGTAGGTTCGGGTTCGCTCCCGGCACCTATGGACTTAGCCTCGGAATTGGGTGGAAAATCCTCTACCTTTGAAAACAAAATCAAGTCATCTTAATTAAATAGGGATTCAAGCGAAATAACCAAATCGGGACTTAAAGGAGATGAGTCTTCAAATGTATTTGGAATAGTCGAAATACTGGGGACTTCAAATTCCGGCCTAACTGTAACTGAAAGGAGTGACTCGCTCTCGATGGAGTCACAGGGGTCTACTATGAAGACATTCGAGTCTTCATACTCAATATTACCAAAAGTATGTTGGCTTTCTAGTTCCTCGCTCGTCGGAACTAGAACGGAACAATTGACAATTGATGAAGAATCTTCCCCATCTATTAGCAGTTCCTTTTCATTTTGAACTGGTTCCAGGGAGTCCGTCGGGCTCTCTGAAACGAGTCTTTCACCCTCAGCTGAAAAGAGCGAAGAATAAGGGTGACAGACATACTCGAAAGGTGAGTTCTTTCCTCGAATTAGGCCTGCTTCTCTATTGGCCACATAAAATCGTGCGAAATAAAGAAATTCATCCCCAGGAGTAAATCTTCATTCCAGTCTACTTCAGATACGACCACAAATGGGGTCAGACAAGGGACTGAATCAAACTCAATAGGAAGAATAATTTCTTCGGTACTGTATTCTTCCCAACCATCATCAATGCAGGTCAAACGAGAACGCGAATTGAATTTTCCCGTAGCCATCTTGAGTAACTTGTATTCGTGTTATTTAATGTAATTCGCCTGACAGCGGGTTTCAACAAGAGCCAAAACTGCTTGGTTGTCGACAGAAGTTTTCATGAAAATTTGTGAGCTCTCGTCAAGAAGCTCCATTTCAAGAAGGCGTCTCCGAAACCTGTGAACAAGCTTCGTCTGCGTCATCGATGGTTTCGCGCGGGTTTGGGGTATTGGGAGAAAAAACAAAATTTGGAATATTGCAATCAGGGGAATTGGGTGACCAACTGGGGAGACATGATGTCTGAAATTGACAATACGTCTTTACGTGAGCACTTTGCTCTTTAGGAAAAGATTGCTTGCCACATTGCTCAGGACACAAATTAACGGAGTTTAACAAGAAGTCATCGGGACATGATCGATTCGTTACTTGACTGTTACTGTCCTCATAAACATCACAATGATTATCAAAATCATTTCCAACATTTGTAAAAACTGACTCGCCTACAGGACCTTGTGGTACATTTTCCCCAACTGCTACTGAAGCAGAAAAAGCATCTGAAACAAGATGACGGTCGTCATGACCAAAAAAACCAAAAACAAGGTCATCTTTATGACCACTTAAACGAGGCGGCATGGCCGATTGGCCGTTGGCCGAAGTAAACTCAAAACAATTCGGGTCCTGTGGAGAAAAGTTATCCGAAACATGGTCATCCTGACCATCTAAAACAATATTAGTAATAAGATTCGCGTCTTCCTTAGGACATGCATGGATATCTGATCCATCTAAACCAAAAACAATGTCTTCTTGACCAAAGTTCACTTAATGAACTATATCAATTGAACTAACTGAATCAGTTGAATCAATGTCCGAGTGATTAAAATTACTAACAATTTGAGGAGCAGTGTCTAAATCATCGTACAAATCAGGGCCATCGAAACCAACATGGTTGTCCTGACCATGGTGAGAATAAAGTAAATTCTGATTTTCAACATCAATTACACAGCAATCATCCAAGTAGTCTGAATTCACATCTAATAAAGGATTGGTCACATCCCCATTTACATCAAAACAGTCATTAACGTAGGTATTACATTTACTTTCAACTAAACTTTCATCAGGAAAACTTCCAACAAAAGTTTCATTATAAAGACTTTCAACAGAAGTACCTTTATAATTACATAAATCAACAATTTCATGGTTGTCGTTACTGTTTTCAACATTAGCATCACAAACACTGTCACAAGATGCATCACAAAAATCATCATCAGGAGAGGCTGAGTTCTAGTTTCGAAGGAAATTCATTTGAAGAACAAGCCGAAACAAACGGTTCAGAGACAACTGAGTCAGAGAAGGAAGTTGGGTCAGGATTACCCAAATTTTCTAAGGGTGACGTTTCAACGTCACAAGAAAGGTCCTGCTCGGGTGCATCGCACCAGAGAAGGGAATAACGCCTTTTATCCCATTTATCGACGAAGCATCGAGCCGAAAAGTCGAAATAGAATCCATTGGGTCGTAGGGATTCTGCGCTAGTAATTAAATCATAACCGGAACAATATTTCGGAGGGACTAACGAGAAACCTTTACAAACAACACAATTACCAATCCAGATGGCAAGTATGGTTTCCTCAAGGACGGGAATAAGGTTACCATCGGAATCCCGAATGTGTGGAACGGATGGCGGCCCTTTAAAGAGAGGACACAGCAATTTATCCGCTATTGACGCAGAAACAAGACTGTACGAACATTTAAGATCAAAACGACCTAAAAGGGTCTCCTTTGGGCAACGGAGTTTGAAATCGAGTTTGGGAATAAAATAATAACTTTTTGGAGATTCCGAATGTACAGAACTCAAAGAGGAAGTAGATTGGGAAAGTGGGTCAGAATAAGGTACATTCAACGCCTTTCTACCCAGACCAGAAGGGTCAATAGAATCACCCCGATTCTCTATAGAAACATTATTGGGAGATGCGTTTTCACGCAACACTGAAGGATAGTGATATGACTCATGAACAAGGAAGTGAAGGAAAATCCACAACTGGCGTCCTTTTCTGTCTTTTAAACTTTGAACGTCAACGACCCATTTGACGGATCCCTGCCTGTCACAGTATATATATCATACCAATAACTTTTTAATTCTACCCAAGAGAAACGATATACTAGTCCATTGGACCAATTAATAAGAAAAGTACGGACTCGCGCGGCGTCACCGGAATTTGGGTCACAAGTATCGAAAGCGAAACCGATTTTATCGGTATCTGTAGTCTGACAACCCTAAACGAATCGTCAATTTTACCGAACCACTCCTTAAGGGGGGGGGGGGGGGTCTACAAATTTGTTACTGACGTGACCACGAAGATGAGGGACATCAATTGTACATTTCAGTATTGAAGAGGGAGTTACAAGATTAACATTAGTGTATTTCACGGGGGGTATTGAAGAGGGAGTTACAAGATTAACATTAGTGTATTTCACGGGGTTTAGACATCGTTAATCATAACGTGTCGTTGTCACGAAAGTGTGTGTAAAACAAAAATAACCATGTAAGGGACAAGAATTGAGAAATAAAATGGAACAAATTCTAAGTATTTTGAATAAAATTAAGAGAAAAAAAATGAGAAAAAATTAAACAAATTTTCTTTTTTATATACTTAAAGATAACGTAGGAGAACAAAAATTAGCGACTCCGTTAAATTCGGAAGCAGGCGATCGACGAGTAATTTTTGAATCTCCCAACACTGAAGTCCTCGTTGGCAAGGGTCGAAATTCGGTCAGGACGAACTCAAATCACACTGGAAAAAAGGATTACAGTATAACAATAAACAAATTTTCACTAAAATTAATGAAAAAAGTTTGAATTGAAAAAAAAAAAAAAAAAAACCTAACCGAGTACTACTAAATAAAAAATGTGTTATCGATTTATATATCAGTATTATGACTGATCGCATCCATCTCTCACAACAAAGTCTAAAATATTAATTAATATCCTAATCTAAAAAATGCAGATGGTTTTTTTATAAAAAGAATTTAAATTTCAAGTTTATAATTTGTTGGGAAAAATAAATACGTGAATACGTGAATCAATGACTGAACGTCTAATTAGTACTGTGTTACGTATTACAGTGTCGAACGGTTAATTAAAATCAATTAATTAAGAAAATGATTAAGTGTTCAAAGTCACTTCACTGGTTCACACTTAAAAGGGAAAAAAATAAAAGAATTAAAATTACTGAAATTAATGGAAGTAAAGATAATCCCTCCCAGGTCACACTAGTAAAGCAAATCCCTCCCAAAAATGACCAAGTAAAGATAATCCCTCCCAGAAAGTAAAGTGAAGCAGTCTGACATAAGGATAAAAATTAAGAGAATCTTTTTTTAAAAAATGATTTATTTGAAAACAAAATTTATTAAAATTCATTTATTACAATGGATCAAGTAAAGATAAGCACCCCCAACCTTTTTTAGTTAGCTTTATAGGGCTAACTAACGAAAATATCACAACTTAACCTAACCAATCGTTAGGTCAACTGTACGCCCTTGACGATTGGTTAGGTTAGGTCGTGATATTTTCGTTAGTTAGCCTTATAAAGCTAACTAAAAAAGGTTGGGGGTGCTTAACTTTACTTGATCCAAAGACTTTAATTAAAGCGGTATTGCGGTATTGCGGTAAAGCGGTATTACCAACTTTACCAAGTAAAGATGATCCCTCCCAAAAAATGATCAAGTAAAGATAGTCCCTCCTTTTTCTGTTGGGAGGGATTATCTTTACTTGATCCAAATTAATTAAAGAAAATCATAATTAAGAAAATAATTTAAAAGTAGTAATTTATAATTAAAACCCATCACATGAACGGAGAAGAACGTTTTGGGCGAGGTGAGGAAATCAGCTGATGCCTCCTTTAGACTCTGAAGGTCAGCCGCAGTTGCAACGACGGAGCACGCAAACGGTGAAGGAAGATCGTCGACGGGAAGACGGTCGAATGGTTGATTGGAGAAAAATACGAACAATGATTCAAAAGTTGATTGAAGATTACAAATCAAGGAGAAGTTCTTCAAGGGAAATTTTTGTAGTAAATTTATATGGTTGATTGTAGAGAGAATTACAAGGAAAAAATTTCCAAGTAAACGAAAGTTGATTGAAGGTCAGCGATGAATTGAATCAAAATGAGGTTGAAGGTGGTGGGTGGGGGGGGTTGTTCAAGTTGAAGATGGTTGAAATCGACGTCGAAGGAGTGAATAAATATATTCCATGAAGTGTTTCAAAAATTTTTCAAAGTATGGACATCCATTGATGAACGACGGTTTTTGCGGTGGGAGACTAAAAAGTGTCCGTGAAAAACTAAAAAGGCTCCGTGGGACCTCCAAATGTCGCGCGAGCCACTGCCCGCTGGCGACTTTTAGGATGAATGCACTTTGGACAATCCAACGAGGGTGGTCCTTGTTGGTTAAGCTCGGCCTTAGCCGTAGGGCATCCGAGTAACAATAAACAGTTTCTACCAAGTTTTTTCCCCAAGAGGTGAATGGAAACACTTCACTTCTAAATTGGAGTTTTCGTTCACTCATATAATTTTTATTACACAAAGTATATACAGAACGAGGCACTGAAGGAGGGAAATGAATTTACAGCATCTTACGATAACCACTGAAAGTCAGAAGTTTACAGGGGGAGAGGTTCGACCTCTTTTCACAATAGCTCAGGCAGGAATTTAAAGCGAGGAGGCTTCTCCTCCTCGAGTAAGGGTTACGGCAGGAATTTAAAGGGGGAGAGGTGCAACCTCTTGTAACAATGGCCCCGGCATGAATTTAAAGGGGGCGAGGTGCAACCTCTTGTGACAGTGGCCCCGGCAGGAATGATTTAATTTACAATACAAGAAATAAATAAGTGTAAATTTTGGGGGAGTGCAGTTAAAGGTTAAGCTCCCACTTTAACTGGAGAGTTAAAGAATTCTGACGTTAAACATAATTTAAGCATGCAACGAAATTTAGAAAGAAAAAAAACTAAAAAAAATACTAATTTTTGTAAGGTATACACTTTTGGATGGCGACATAATGTCGGGGTACCGACATGTACCGAGTACATTAAGTGCATTAATAACATCATATTAAATTATTACTGTTAATTGTAATTTTAGCAAATTATTAATTGACATATCTGATATTGAAGTAATTTAAATAGGTGATACAATTTATATAATGAAGGAGAGTTCTCCGTTGTTCTATAATTTAAATGGGATTAAGAACAATGTTATATATTTATAGTTAACAATAATTACGCCAAATTATGTCAATTATTATTAGAAGAATGGTTGGTTATCATAGTTTCAAAGCCTTAAAGCCAGCGATGATGAAAACGGAGGAAAAATACAGTGTACTTTCCATTGGAAGTACACGGACATTTATGATAACGTAACACATAAGTCACAGAATTTGAATGACAATTAGGTAGAAATAGTAAGTACAAGTAATGAGGACGTGGATGACTATGTGATGTAAGCAGATAACGAACCAGTTGCCTGGCATGGAAACAATACAGTATATTATAATAACATAACATAACATCTTAACGTTATACATTGGTAGTAAAAGCAAGAGAGAAGAGTTCGGATTCAGAGGCTCGCTTTTGGCGACGTCATCGGAATTCGAACATTCATATCAGCATTAACGAATATCTTGCGAGAGGTGAAATAATTAAAAGAAAAAGTAAAAAGAATACATGTGGCCGTGTTTACATGTACGTAATCATGATCGTCAAGGGACATGTACGACTGCACAAAGTAGTGTACACATATCGGTTGTCACACAATAGCGGTCAAGAAAGAACATGGATGTATGAATGAGTATAGTCGAATAATATTTATATTGCATAACACTGGATAGGACACAACATATAAATAATGACTTATAGAGAATGAAGTTTTTTATTATTATTAAAGTATTTACCATACATTAAATACGAAAGATAGCCACATACTAAACACGTGATTCCGTCTTCAAGCTATTCAAGGAAACTAAGTTACTTTATGAAGTCATAGTGATTTACTTTGTAGGTACAGTATAATCATTATTGGGAGAAAGTAAAGGAGACGAATTAGAGAGAGAGAGTTAAGGGACATTCGCTTTTCAGAGCGAACTTCTAATGCCATAAACATGGATACTGCTCAACCGTAGAAATGGTAGGTCGCATGGTTGTGACATTTACAGTAACATATCGTAAAGTATCGTATTATTTAAAGGAACGTATCGTATTTTTTAAAGTAATATATTTATTGTATTATTTACAGTAACATATCGTAACGTATCGTATTATTTGAAAGTAACATTGTATTAGTGAAAGTAACATTGTATTATTTAAAGTAACGTATCGTTAAAAAAAAAGGGAAAATATGATAGGGCCAGCTAAATTGAAAGCGGAATGCTTTAAATGTAAAGTTAATCATTGGTGCGTCGACTTCCCCGAAGGTAATATCAGCGACATCACATCCCTCAGTATATGTTTGTTTTGTAAACTTAGAGAAAACCACGAAAGGGAAGTTAAAGAGCTAAAGTAATTACTAAAAAAGCTTGAAGCTCGGGTCGTAGCACTGGAAATCCAACCCAGTGGAAAAGATCCAACTGAAAACACATCAGCAGATTTAAACTAAGGTTAAACATCTAGAACAAAGCGTGGCTCGCTTGGTAAACACGGTGAATATTTCGGAAAGTAGAACAGAAGAACGAAAATTCCAACTGGTCAAAAATAGAAGACCCTCCAAACCAAAACAAAAACAAAGATTCGGAACCCATTACCGTCAAAAATAAGTTTCACTTACTTGCCGACGAAGAGGATGAATCCTTTTTAATTGGGGATTCTATGGTAAGGAATCAAGGGGACTTTTTCGGAGCAAGACGCGTGACCAAGAGAAAACTCCGATGTTTTCCATGTCCCACTAGCCAGATAATTAATAGGGAATTAGTCAAAATTAATATCAAGAATAAGAGTTGCCCCATCATTGTACATGTTGGTGGCAATGACGTTTTTCTGGGAGGGACTGGAGGGCAGACAGAGTCCTTTGTAAAAGAGTTCAAGATCCTAACCGACAAGGTTAGGGATAGGACAGATATGGGTATGGTCGTAGGGAGTCTCCCTCGAATGCGTGCTAGTGACTATACTCTAAGTAAAGCCATTAGCATAAATAAAAGAGTTAAACGCATGTGTGATGAAAGAGGCCTAAAGTTTGTTGATTTTTGACCTACATTCTATGGAAATGGGGAATACTTTGGTTCGAACGGGATACATTTTAATCAGAAGGGGAAAAAGAAGTTTGGTGATTTACTGAACATTAATTTGTATAATCTTTTTAAACTAGGACCCCCCAAACCAGCAATTGATCCTGCTCCCCCAGCAGCAGCTAGTCCCCCTCCAGCAGCAGCTAGTCCCCCTCCAGCAGCAGCTAGTCCCCCTCCAGCAGCAGCTAGTCCCCCTCCAACAGCAGCTAGTCCCCCTCCAACAGCAGTTGGTTCAACTGCGTCGGGAAACGAGTCAGGCCAGTTAGGAAAAATCACAATTTAAAATCTCTCAAAACTGTGCTCTTCAATGCTAGGTCAATTAGAAACAAACTAATGGAATTTATAGCGCTAGTCAAAACTGAGAACTTTGATATCATAGGAATAACGGAATCCTGGATTCATTCTGAAACAAGGGATTTTGTAGGAGAATTTGAAATGGAAGGTTACAAAATGTTTCACAAAAATAGGAACGGAAGGGAAGGCGGCGGTGTACTTTTGTATGCTCGGGACTTCCTGCACCCGGTAAACAGTAATATCGTATCTGCTCATGAAATGTTGGGAATTGATCTAAAACTAAATAATAAAGTAGTGCATCTACTTCTAGTATGTAGGCCACCTCACTACCCCGTTGATCAGGATATAAACTTGTATAACCAATTAAGCAGAATAGTGAATAATAAGATCAGTATGATTTTTGGTGATTTTAATTGTGGTTATATAAATTGGGAAACCAAAACAGCTGATGCTGAGGGCTCAAGACTGTTGGAATTTGCAGATGATAACTTATTAAGTCAATGGGTTTACGGTCCTACAAGGAGTAATAATAAACTAGACCTCATATTCACGAACGAAGATGACCTAGTCTCTGACCTGACTATTGGTGAAAATTTGAGTAACAGCGATCATAATTTGATTAGGTTTGACCTCAGGGTTCCAGTTAATACACGCGAAAAGACTCGTGAAAGACTAGATTTCTCGAGAGCAAATTTTGAAAGCCTCCGAAGTAGTTTAGACACACTTAAAGTTCTAATAAATGAGGATGTCGATGTCACCTGGAGCTCATACAGGAATCAATTTAGAATATTACAGAACACTTTTATACTCACTAAAATAGTTTACTTGTCAACAAAGTCGCCGAAATGGTTTAACAACGAAATTAGCAGCGCTATTACGGGAAGAAAGAGAGCCTACAAAACAGTGATGTAGGTCTCGAGATCGGTCTCGGTCTCGAGACCGATCTCGAGACCCATTTTGCAGATCTCGATCTCGATCTCGGTCTCCGCTATTTAGATCTCGGTCTCGATCTCGGTCTCGACAGACGCGGTCTCGGTTTTTCTCCCCGAGACCTTTCGAGACCTCTCGAGACCGTAATGAAAAATACATGTTATTGGCATACTCATGATGGTGGCTTGGTTGAACAGATACAGTTCAGAATGTTTATGAAAGTTTGTAAAAGTTGGGACTCTAGGTATTCACTAATCAGTCACCCTGTTTTGAGTTGCCACGTTTGTCTTGCGGGGGGGGGGGGGGGGGGGAGGTGTCTGGATTTTTTTAGGTTAGCGCTACAAAAAAATTTGACCCTCCCCCCGCCCCCGTCAGATTAATTTTATTGAGAATGGAAACACTAAATAGAGAATTATATATATTATATATATAAGTATATATTATAAGGCCACTTAGTGTTGCCAAACGGCGTGTCAACCTCTGTGGCCTGATAAAAACGATTATCCTCCCATCCAATATGTATTTGAAAAAAAAATGCTTCACACAAAAATAATGCAAGAAATACAGCATAAAGAAAACAGTACCGATAAATTCAATAAAGCATAGAACAACTCGACAACCCTTCACATCACTTATATTTACAACGTACCGATTCGTAGAAAAAATCGCAATTGCCAATTGTAAATGTTAAAAAAAATGACGTCATGAGCTTGGTCTCGATCTCGGTCTCGAATTTTAAGGGTCTCGATCTCGGAAGGTAGATCTCGATCTCGAACCTTTGATCTCGGTCTCGATCTTGGTCTCACAGGATCAGGTCTCGGTCTCGGTCTCAGTCTCGGACTTGGTGGTCTCGACTTCATCACTGCTACAAACTACTTAAGTCTCATTTCAACCAGACTAATTCAGTAAACTATATAAACCTAAGTAGGAGGGATAAGTCCTTAATTAGATCAGCCAAACGTGATGAAGAAGTTAGAGTTGCCTCACTCTGTAAAATTAACCCTAAAGAATTTTTTGCTCATGTTAATAGCAGAAAGCCAATTAAAAATTCTGTAGGCCCCCTAAAAGACAGAAATGGCGTACTTAAATTCGGTGATAAAGATATAGCTAATATGTTAAACGAGTTCTTCGTTACAGTCTTCACGGAGGAAGACACAATAGAAGTGCCAAGTCCTCGGATTATACAGGGTCTGTCAAAAAAAACAGCCAAATTCAAACCTTTATTAAAACAAAATCATTTATCTAATTAAGTTGAATTTTTTACACAATAAAGTATAGGTAATCACCTATTACCCTTTAAATTTTTATGACGATATCTCCAGAATTGTTAATTTTATTAATAATTAACTAAAAAGTGAGATTCTCCTACTTAACATGAAAAAAAAAATTTTTACGATATACTGTAGATAATTCACTGGGCAACAAAAAAAAAAAATTTTCGTGTCCCAAGAATGAAACTACCTTATTCTTATAGTATTTTCTGTGCTGAATCCAAATAAGTTCCTAAAATTTCTCTATCAGGTCTGGTTTTTGTGTGGCATGCAATTTAATTTTTAAAAACCCATATAGTTACATACTTATTAAAATATGATCGAAAAGACATACGGTACCTGTAGTTTAAAAAGTAGCTTGTTTGGATTTTCTGCTGTGCTTTGCCTCAGGCATGTCTCTCTTAAGAGTCCAGCAATAGTCAGCCAGCATACTGGGGCTCCATTTGCCTTGGTAACGGTTTTCCATGGCAGAAATATCCTGATGAAAACGCTCACCATGTTCGTCGCGGTTCTAGGACAGTTCATACCAGGACAACTCATACCCGGACAACTCATACCCGGACAACTCATACCCGGACAACTCATACCTAGGACAACTCATACCTAGGACAACTCATACATAAGACCAGAAAAAAAATGAAAAATTAATGAAAACATTTATTTTGTAAAGTTAAAAATTAAATTTAAACATTTAGAATTCATACAAGTTATTAATGAAAACATTTTGAAATGAAAACATTTATTTTTGTAAAATTAAAAATTAAATTTAAGCATTTAAAATTCATGCAAGTTATATATATATATATATATATATATATATATATATATATATATATATATATATATATATATGCCCAGTTAGGTTCATTGAATGCCCGGTTAGGTCAACTGAATACCCGGTTGGGTTCATTGAATGCCCAGTTAGGTCAACTGTACGCCCTTGACATTGGTTAGGTTTAGTCGTGATATTTTCGTTAAAACTAACGAAAATATCACGACTAAACCTAACCAATCGTCAAGGGCGTACAGTTGACCTAACCGGGCATTCAAATTTTATCCTATGTAAATAATGGTTCTCTATTTATTATATGTTTGCAATAAATAAATTTGTTGTTATTGTTTTCTTATCTTATTTTGGTTAATTTGCAGAGTTTAAACTTTCGGGGTGGATATAGATGAAAAGATCAACATTGGGGTGGTAATTGTTGAAGAGAGTATGAGTTGTCCTAGGTATGAGTTGTCCTAGGTATGAGTTGTCCGGGTCTGAGTTGTCCGGGTCTGAGTTGTCCGGGTATGTGTTGTCCTGGTATGAGCTGTCCGGTCACGGTTCGTCGCTTACCGCACCCAGGTTTTCCGGAAAAAAAGTCCAAGTAAGAGTCCAAGAAATGAACCTTTAATGACATATTGCACCCCATTGCTTGGTAAGACTTAAGAAGATCTACTATTTCAGGATAGTTTTCGGCCTTGTGATTTCCTAAAAAATTTGTGCAGACACTTTTGAAACTCTGCCACGCAGCTTTCTCAACTTCATTCAACTCTCCTTCAAATCTCTCATCTCTTAACAATTCTCTGATCTGAGGGCCTACAAAAATGCCTTCTTTAATCTTGGCATCACTGATCCGGGGAAACTTATTTTTCAAGTATGTGAATCCTGTTTGCGCTTTATCCATCGCTTTAACAAAGTTTTTCATAAGTCCAAGCTTGATATGCAAAGGAGGAAGGTACACTTTCTCAGGGTCAACAAGTGAACTATTCACAACATTTTTCTTGCCTGGAACAAGTGAGGTGCGTTTTGGCCAATCCTTCTTAACGTAGTGGTTTTGCTTGTCCCTACTGTCCCACTCACATAAAAAACAACAGTACTTGGTGTAACCTAGCTGCAACCCTAGCAAAAGTGCAATGACCTTCAGATCTCCACAGATATTCCACTTATATTTCTGATACTGAAACTTTTCTAAAAGCAACTTCATGTTGTCGTATGACTCTTTCATGTTTGCAGCATGTGCAATAGGTACAGAAGGAAATTTATTTCCGTTGTGAAGAAGGACTGCTTTCAAGCTGACTTTTGAGGAGTCAATGAACAATCGCCACTCATCCACGTTATGTTCATGACCAAGAGCCCCATGACTGAATTAACATCTTTACAAAACACAAGTCCATCTTCATGGGAGAACCATTCTTTGAATTCATCATGGCGGCTGCGGAAAAAACAAACTTTAGTGTCACGTTGCAGTAGATTCCAACCCTTTAATCTTGAACCTAAAAGTTCAGCCTGCTTCTTAGATAATTTCAAATCACGAACTAGGTCATTTAGATCTCCTTGTGACAGTAAATGTGGTTCATTGGAAGAACAGGTAGCCTGGAATGTTGGATCAGAAATGTCTTCATCTTTTTCCTCGTGATATGCTACAGCTACGTTTGATTCCTCATCACTTAAACTTACATGTTCAGGAGGATTTGGTACTGGAAGTTGAGCACTGTGGGGAACTGGTCTCATTGCAGACGGTAGATTAGGGTATTTCATAAGGCTCTTTGTTTTTGAAGTGATCCCCTTTGTATTTACCAGGCAGAAATAGCAGTCTGTTGTGTGATCTTTGGGTTCCCTCCAAATCATTGGAATAGCAAATGGCATGTGACGTGAACCGTTTAGCCATCCTGTAAGTAGTCTTACACATGTCACACAACAAATGTGAGGGGCCCAACTCTTGTCCTGATCGCCTACTTTACATCCGAAATAAAGTTCATAGCATTTTTTTACTAATGGTGTAAAGTTACGTTTCTGGGATTTTAAAGTTAGATCACCACATACATAACAAAAGGAATTAGGATGATTCAGACAGTTCCGCGGCATTACAAAACATCTATATGAATACAACACTGGTGTAAAATTAACAAGAAGCAACAGACACTAGCTGTTAACACTGTGACATTTACAAGCAGACTGACTTGGAGCTGCTCTACACACAGAAACTAGGCTCATGTCTGAACTGGTACAAACATGTTTCAACCTGCACAGTCTGCTGCTCCGACCAAATTTATCCTGCCAGCATTATCAGAACTTTCTCCCCAAAGGAATAAATTGTACTAATTTTACAGAAAAATTAATACAACATATATATTAATATTAATATATTTTATTATAGTTATATTAATTAATATAATATATTATTATATTTATTATTTTTATAATGTTTTATATTATAATATTGTTATATACTTAATTATATATATGTTATTATTTTTTTATCCGGTGATCATGCTAAATGAGGAAAAAATGAACATAGCGTCACAAGTAAACTAAGCCTGATAGAAAAAATCTGATTTCATATTTAGATTCGGCATGAAAAAGTACACTTAGAACACCCATCAAAACCCTTGTGACAAAATTGTTGTTGACCAGTGTAATTTTTAGTTTAATAAAATTAAAAGAACTGTTCAGTATGATTCCCTTGCATTTATATCACTTTGTCCATGCACTCTTTTAAATGGTTTAAATTGCAGATTAGATTTAATAATCCTTCTTACGCTTGATTCTGATATTTCTAGTTCTTTTGATATCTGAGCAGGTGTCATGTGGCTACCAGGTCGATCCTCTTGACTAAGGATACGTTCCTCCACTTTCTGAATATTTTCATCTACTCTAACTGATTTTGGTCGCCCACTACCAACCTTCCATTCAATGCTTCCTGTTTCATCGATAGTTCTCAATAAGTAATCTAAACCTGATCTAGTTCATCCTTTATAATCGAATTCAGAAAGTAATTCCCTTGCACTATAACCTTTTTCAACTCTATAATGCTTTATAATTATTTTATCTTCATGTGAGAATGGCATATTTAGAGGTATTCACGAAAAATTTTAAATCTAAACAAATTCTGAAAAAGAGAAAAAAGAAGATATTACATAATGAGAAAAACTGAAATTTTCGCAATCTGTAGAAATAACCGCATAACTCCTAAAATATTTAAAATAAAGTTATAAAATGATCACAGATTATTTATGAGCCTTTTATTTATTTAGTGTAAAAAAATATTTGAAATCTCTATCAAATTGTGCATTTTATAGAGATTTCAAATTGGCTTAGTTTTTTTTGACAGACCCTGTATATGATGGTGACCATCCCGTAGAGACCATAAGTTTTACGAGATATGAGGTACAGCAATTAATTGATAAGATGAACAAATACAAATCACCTGGCCCCGACTTATTTCTTCCAAGGGTATTAAAAGAGGTTAGCCACAATGTTGTTAACGACTTAGTAACCATATTCAAACAATCAATCGAGTTAGGGAAAGTTCCAACCGACTGGAAGTTAGCAAATGTAACACCAATCTTTAAAAAGGGTTAAAGGGAAAATCTTGTAATTACCGCCCGATCAGTTTAACATCAGTCGTCGGCAAACTGTTGGAATCCATCATTACAAAACGAATTGTGTATCACCTTGAATCTAACAATCTAATTTTTTATTCTCAACATGGATTTAGGCGACATAGATCCTGTCTGATAAACCTGTTAGAGTTTTTCCATAATATGCATACACTGTACGATGCAAGTACGGAAACAGATATAGTGTATCTCGACTTTCAAAAAGCTTTTGACAAAGTCCCTCACGCGAGATTGATAGCTAAAATCAAAGGACTATTAATCACCGGGCTCGTTTCCAACTGGATTGAGGATTGGTTAAAAGATAGAAAGCAGAGCAGAGAGTGGTAATAAATGGAGTGGCTTCGGAGTGGGCGCTCGTCACCAGTGGTATCCCACACGGTTCCCTTCTGGGTCCTTTACTTTTTATCATCTATATTAACGATATAGACGTCGGGCTTCTAAGTAGAATCTCCAAATTTGCAGAATACGAAATTAGGAAGTAGTGTAGGTACTGAGGAGGGCGTGAGAACGCTTGAGAATGATCTTGACAGGTTGGGCGAATGGTCTGCTACTTGGCAGATGCCATTCAACTTGGACAAATGTAAGGTAATGCACATAGGTTATAAAAACCCGAAGACGGATTACGCTCTCTTGGGAAGGAACTTGAGGTCCGGTGCTTGTGTCTCTGAGCAACTGATACAATGAGCAAACCAACCAACCAACTTGACTGAGACCGATCTAGAGAAAGACTTAGGAGTCTATATCAGCAACGATCTGAAACCGTCGAAGCACTGTGCAGAAGTCGAAAAGAGGGCCTTAAAAATATTAGGTTATATTAAAAGACAGTTCCAGTTTCGGAACAAGGAGACTGTAATTTCTCTTTATAATTCTCTAGTCAGACCTCAACTGAAATAATGTGCGCAGTTTTGGTCTCCATCCCTCAGAAAGGACATAGAAAGGTTAGAAAGAGTACAAGCAAGGGCTACAAAATTGATCCCTTCAGTGAGAATGCAAAGCTACCAACAGAGATTGGAGCGCCTAAATCTGTTTACCTTAGAGACGAGGAGGTTGCGGGGTCAGCTTATTCAAGTCTTCAAGATGCTAAATGGAATAGACAGGGTAGATTACAGAAACTTATTTTCACTTAATGCCAATCCGACAAGAAATAATGGGTTTAAACTGGAACTAAAGACATTTAGGACCTCTGTCTGCGGGAATTTCTTTTCCTATAAAATAGTTAATATCTGGAACCAACTTTCCTCAGAGGTTGTTTCCAGTCAAAGTGTAAATGTGTTTAAAAATAGGCTAGACAACGTACTGAATACTCTCATAGTTTAAGACTAAAACATAACATAACTCTGCAGGAGTTCGCTTGCACAGTGTCTCTGTGTGCATGCTAAATATAGAGCTATTTATATATTCTCCACTTTCCTGTAAAATTTCCTTGGCTACTTTTCCAAGGTCAAGGTATTTTCTTCAACCTTTTTCCGTACCTACCTCTGGCAGGGAGGGAGCGGAGGGTGGCGAGAGAGCCTTCTACTTTTCTACTACTGCTAGGTTAGCTGAAAGAAAAATAAACTTGTTCAAAATCAGGAACCTCCCACAGTGGACCGGAAGGTCTCTGAGTCTCTCTGAGTCTCTCTCTAATATACGTCAGGGACACGTTGAGTCCGGTTGACTGCTAGTTCCGGTCGGAACGGGAGCTACTTGGCGTCGATCTGAACATGGGAGGGACGAACTATAGGTTAATCTTGGTGTACAGACTCCGCATCTCCTCCTCGAGTAAGATACAGCCCTGTACACCAAACTCCGTAGCCTGCTATGGGATAGGGTGTGTGTCGTTTTAGGAGACTTCAACTGTCGCGACATAAAGTGGGAAGACAGGACTGCTGATGCTGAAGGGAGGAGGCTAGTTGACTTTGCTGATGAGTACTTCCTCACCCAGTGGGTCAATGAGCCTACATGAGGCGAAAGCGTTCTAAACTTAGTATTCACAACCGAAGACAACCTAGTCACTGGCCTCACCGTTGACGAATCGTTGGGCGGGAGTGATCACGGTCTTATTAGGTTCCGTGTGTGCGTCCCTCGGGTGAAGCGTAGTAACTCGAGAGGCAGTAAGCTCGATCTACGGTGGGCGGACTTTGTTAGCCTCCCGGATAGCGTAGGTGAGATGGGGTTAGAGGTGGGCGGCGATGTTGGGCGAGTGTGGAGTGCATTCCGGGACGAGTTTATGGTGCTGCAGTCTGCTGCCATACCCTCAAAACCGGTCACCCCTGCCTCAACGCAGCCTAAGTAGTTCAGCCGTGACATCGCTTCGGCTATCCGAAATAGGAAAGTAGCGTATAGGAGGGCGAAGGCCAATCGTTCCCATGAGAACACTGAAGCGTATGTCCGACTGTGTAGGGAAGTGAAGGCGAAGGTTAGGCTAGCGAAATGTAACGAAGAACTACGGGTGGCAAGCCTCTGCAAGGAGAACCCTAAGGAGTTCTTCAGTTATGTTAACATTAGAAAGGCCATTAGAAGCATGATAGGTCCGTTAAAGGACCGAAGCGGCGTTCTGCGGACCTCCGACGCGGACATCGCTAATGTGCTTAATGAGTACTTTGCGGGAGGGTTCACCAGGGAGGATACCCGCGTCATCCCCGAGCCAGGCGTTAGGCACGAAGGTGCTGGCCCGGATAGTGTTCGATGTACCGCGACAGTCGTTGCTAATAGAATAGATAAACTGAGCGCGTTAAAGGCTCCTGGGCCAGACCAGTTTCTCTCCAGAGTGTTGCGAGAGGTGCGCGAACATGTGGCTCCCCACCTGGCTACAGTCTTCAACAAATCGTTGGAGACGGGCCAGGTGCCAGGTTCCTGGAGGGAAGCCAACGTGACCCCTATCTTTAAGAAAGGGGATCACGAAAGTCCAGGGAACTATCGTCCCATTAGTCTCACTTCAGTTGTAGGTAAATTATAATTATTAGAGGGGTTAATAGCGGATACGGTCGTTGACCATTTAAATTACTACAAGCTGCTTGGAGACTCCCAACATGGGTTTAGACGGCATAGGTCGTGTCTCACCAACTTGCTCGAGTTTTTCCACGTCATGTTGGGTGAGTATGATAAGAGTAGGGCTATTGATATACTTTATCTCGACTTCCAGACAGCCTTTGATAAGGTACCTCACCGCCGGCTAATGGCCAAACTGCGCGCGCTGGGTATCGGTGGGGAAATAGGTAGGTGGATTGAAAACTGGCTGAAGAATAGGCGGCAGAGGGTTGTAATTAAAGGGGTTAGTTCGGGTTGGGCCTCGGTCACTAGTGGGGTTCCTCAGGGTTCCGTTTTGACGCCGCTGTTGTTTATCATTTACATAAATGATATCGACGGTGGCATCGTCAGTCGGATCGTCAAATTCGGTGATGACAAAGCTTGGGGCCAATGTTGGGACGCCCGAAGCGATCGAGGAACTGCGTGCGGACCTTGGTAGGATAGGAGAGTGGTCCGAAAAATGACAAATGCCGTTTAACTTGGGTAAGTGCAAGGTGATGCACATTGGCTACGCCAATCCCAAGTAGGACTACTCGATGTTGGGGAGTAATATCGAGGCCACTGATTTGGAAAAGGACTTCGGTGTGCTAATTAGCAGCGAACTTAAGTTTACCAAACAGTGCGTAGAGGTGGAAAAGCAAGCCCAGAAGTTGTTGGGTTATATCAGGAGACAATTTCGATTTCGAAACAAGGAGATTGTGCTCCCGCTGTACAATTCTCTGGTTCGGCCGCACCTGGAGTATGCTGTGCAGTTCTGATCGCCCACCCTCAGGAAAGATATTGAGAGACGAGCGAGTGCAGGCGAGGGCCACAAAGTTAATCCCTTTCGTTAGGCATATGGGCTACAATCGACACTTACTCGCCCTGAACTTGTTTTCGCTGTAAACTCGGAGGCTGCGCGGTCAACTGATCGAGGTTTTCAAGCTCTTACGCGGATTCAACGATGATGTCGATTTTAGAAGCATGTTTAGTTTAAATGATAACCGAACTCGCAACAATGGTTGGAAGTTGGATTTGAAACGGTTTAGGACTAGTGTGTGTGGGAATTACTTTACGTATAAGATCTGTGACACGTGGAACAGTTTACCTTCAGAAGTTGTGAACAGTTCCTCTGTGGATCATTTCAAGAAAAGGTTAGACCAAATCTTGCACACTGAGTGTGTAGAAAATTTTCCATGGCACCCGTTGCCATTGGTACCTCCTCGGTATGGGCCGCAAGGCCTTTTGAGGTACTTATTTTCCTTGTAACTCCCCGTAACTTTTTTTTTCTTTCGATTTACTTTCATTTACTTTCGATTTACCTGATTTTCATTTTGCTTCCCCTTCACCTCATACTAATATAAGTATGACCCTTCTCTTTTTTTGCTCTGTGATTAATTATTACCTCCTTCCATGTCTCTCATTCCTCCCACCCTATCAACCTAATCCATTCTCTTTTATATAATAACTTACTCACTCATCCACTCACGCATTTAATTTTTAATAAAACTTCCTCTATAAATACTCAAAAATATATTAGCTTCCGAAAATGTTCGTGTATATCAATAATCTTGTTTCTCTTTTAAATAACACACCAAAATCGACGCTATTACAAGATCAAACCGTGTACATGGAATCGCACAATAACTGAAATTAATTATTATAATGTAGAGGAATACAACACTTATTTGTAAGTGTTAATATCGAAGCACGATATGAAAAAATATTGCATCACGAATGACCACAAAATTCGAAGGACACTGTAATTCGGTTTGTCAGGTTACGACTCAAATAACATCTAATTTTAAACTGATTTGAACCCAGCGACGAAATATATTAAATGTATATATGAATATACTATATGTCAAAATAAATAATTCAAACATTCATTTTTGCATATAAAGTCCAAACTCGGGTGACACTAACTCTATATAAAATGCAAGTTTGGAATAATTCTCAATTTCCTTTCTATTTTATTTTTGCTAAGTAATTGATGAATTATTTCTTTTTTAAATTGCCTAATCATTTTTTACATTAAGCTTCATCATGTAATCATCTTAAATTCTGCAATCTTCACTTTTTATACATTCTCCTTTAGTTGTAAAAGATGAAGTCACAACTTGCCAAAACTCTAAATTAACACTTAATTTTAAATTTTAAGTATTTAATTTTGACTCATATGCATGTTTAATTTTAATTCACAATAAAATGCATAGTTCAATTTCCATTTTTAGTTAACTCGGCAAATCATGAAACATCAGATCTGTCAATATGCTGTTTAAAAAGAAAATATGACTTCATATTTAAATATCTTGCTTATCTGCCAGTATGCTGTAACAACCAAAATTTATCTTTATCTTCAAATATTTTCCACAAAGAAATTCAGCCTAGTGAGAATAAAAAAACAAAACAGGCCAACATTAAATAATAATGTCACCAAATTATTAGTATATAAACTCTTGTAATTTTTCAAATTATTATTCTGGTTATTCTGATCTGATATAGAGGCTGAAGCATTACTTGTAATATTTTAGAAACAGGAAATTCAGTCAGAGAATCTCTTTGTCTTCTTCTTTGAGCCCTGCTTTCTCCAGACAACTTAGTTTTAAAATACAGCGTGTTCGAAAAGTCCCGTCACCCCCTACAAAATGTACATATTGCAATACCAATTTTATTTTTGTGTGATTAATTGTATTTATATGTGGTAGGCGTAATTTAAGAAAAAAGTCACTAGAAGCAATTACTTTAATTACAGTAAATACAGTTACTAATTACAGTAACTAATCAAGAATATTTGTGTGCGCACCATCATTTTCGTAACAAAGGATTATGCGCCTTCATATGCAGTGTGAGAATCGACGCAGCATTGCTGGAGTGATTGCACCAAATGCATCTCGAACAGCGTGTTTCAGTTCCCCTGTTGAGCGGTAACGCACCCGGGATACGTTCTGCTTGACGAAACCCCATGACACATTGTCACATGAAGACATCTGGACTTCGAGGCGGCCACTCAAGAGGGGCAGGTAAATGTTGCGAGCCACGGCCGATCCATTTGTCTCTGAACACTTCGTTGAGGAATTCCCTCACATTAATGGCAAAATGAGCCGGAGCCCCGTCTTGTTGAAACCAAACCCGACCAAGCAGCTCTAAACGCTCGAGATCAGACACAACCCAGTCTCGTAACATGTTGAGGTAAGCAGTTTGGTTGACAGAACCCTCAAAAAAATATGAACCGAACAAGTTCCTGGCAGACACTGCACCCCATATCATCACGTGCGGTGAATAGTGTTCCATTTCCTCAAAGAAGTGTGGATTTTCCTTGCTCCAGAAGTAAACATTTCTCATTTTGGCGCTACCGTAAATTGCACACTCGTCAGAAAAAAATCACTGTTCCACGTGCAGGAATTGTTGGAAAAATAGTCAAAAACTGTTCACAGGCTTCATATCGTTTCTGCATGTCTGTATCGCTTAATTCATTAACAAATGACGGATGGTATGGTTTCATGCCGAGATCTTTTGTCATGTGATCTCTCTCTCTCATGGGGACTGCAAGTTCTTGTGATCGTTTCCGAAGTGATTTTTTCAGTGAACGAGCCACCGATGCAATCACACCTTCACATTGTTCTGCTCGCGTTGTTGGTCTTCCAGACCGTGGCCTGTCCTTGATGGAGCCAGTTTCAAACAGCTTTTCCTCCCCGCGTAATACCGTCTTGTTTGGTGGTGCAGCCTTATTGAATCTTGTGTTGAAATCATTCTGGGTATCATGCATCGTTTTGCCACTATGTGACCTTTCATGAGCCCATGTGCTCATCACTATCCTTTCCGCCAGAATGTAAGTAGACTGGTCTGCCATTGTTCACACAACTAATACCTGGAAAATAAAAAAATGTCAGTGAATCACATATAAATTCAATTAATCACAAAAATAAAATTGGTATTACAATATTTACATTTTGTAGGGGGTGACGGGACTTTTCGAACACCCTGTAGAATAATTAATTTCCCGATACGCTTCAAGAAGAATAGGGTAGCCGTTAGATAATTTAGTAAGCTTTCACAGAATCCTCCACTACAAGAAGAAATCGGAGTGTAGTATAAAAAAAAATACTGCGATTTCCTCCATGGAAAAATCCGTTGCTGCCACCTCACCAGAATCCCCGTCAACTTCGAACCACCCAAGGCCATAGACGAGGGTTAACATATATATAATGGCCTACATAATATGATGATTATATGATGATTTGATGCGGCTAAGAAAGTAGGCTTACCATAATTACTGAATAAAATTATATGAAATTAGGGTCACCAATTTGGGCCTACTGCCCAAATAAACACTATTTAAATGGGAGAGTGAAATCACCAAGTTGTGTGTTTAATTAGGAAAATAAATCAATTATTTGTTCACAGCGATTAACAGTTCAATAAAGGTATTTATAATGATTAACAATGATATAACGGCATTTATATTATGCTAAAGATGACTGAGTATCAGCAATAAGAAATGATTACACACTACACAGTCTAGTTGTTAAGTAAGTACAATGATGATGAACACTAATTTAGGTAGTCTAACGACATGCCGAGTGAACACAGAAATAAATAACGAAGCCTATTGAACATAAATAAGGGAAGTAATGCCCGTACGGTTGGTACAGTAAATTGATTAGGCCGTCAAGAATGAAATACATAAAAGAGCACAAACAATAAAATGCACGGTAAGTAAATTATATGAATGATCACAATAACAGGGTGATACAAAATTACGATATTGGTACGACACTTGAATAGGCCTACTGCAGTCTTAATGAGAGAGTTAGTTTTAGTTTGCTTGCGTACACTTGGACATAGCCTAAACGTGACGCACGATTACACTGTGTAGGCTTCGTGTGAATTGCTTAAGACGAAGGCAACGGAAGCTTACCGCAATGATGAATACTCTGGAGATTGAAGGAGTGCTTGAAAGTTGACCGTATTGCGTTGTTTAACACGAAGGCGAAGGTAGACTTACCGAAATGATGAATACTCTGGAGATTGAAGAGCTGCTTGAAGGTTGACCGTATTGCGTTCGTTCTTGCTAACCTTGGAGACTGTAGACCTAGGTGAGGTTTGATCGTATTGCGTTTCACCCGTCGAAGATGACCTTGAAGACGGTAGGGGGAGCCTGTTGAAATACTTGTTGAACGGGCGCCGATCGAATTGTGGTGGAGGATGAACGACGAGTGAAATGGGTTTGTGGCTTGTAGCTTAATAGGAGGTTTACGGACCTGGGCCTCGAAATGTGCTTTTGTAGTCAGGTTGGCCTTGCTGGCGAGAGGATGAAAGTTGACATCCGGTAGAGAACTGGTAAGAGGCCAACAAAACGCCTACAGTAGTGATGTTCTTTCTTATAGGAAGGAATTTTAGAGTCGCCTCAAGTGTTGCTTCGTTCTGTATAGTTGAAGTGTAACCTGAGACTGAGGCCGGCTGAGGTCGTGATGGCTCTACGTAGAGAGTAGATTCACGAGGAGGCAGTAACTAGCGGAGTGAGGTTTGGTAGAGAGCCTTACTTCATGATAAGGCCTCAACCTAAACTCAACCTAAACTCAACCTAAACTTAAACCTACAATATTAAATATTTAAATAACTGGCACTTGTAAAAATAGGGGTTTATTTAGAGAGCTTGCAAGAAGTTGCGAGGTCTGGCTCCCAGCTCCATCTCCTAAAAAATTCGGAAGAAAATAACTAATAAAACACCACTTCATAAATATCACCTCTCCAATAATAAAAAACTTTAGATATATACATTATATATACATAGAAACCAATTTATAACATACAGCCTACCTCTTTTGCAGAGGACAACTCTTATATTACTGGTGTTACAGTATGCTGTCTCTAACCAAATCTAATATGAAAACATTTATGTATCACTCCAAAAAATATCTAAAAATAGCTCAATATACACAATATTTTAGGATTTACAATCATGTACAGCATTAATGACTCACCTAATACAAAAATTCCTTTAAAGGGAAACCTTCTATAATACTTGTTTCTTATTTTTAATTTTACACGCTTTAATCACCAAAATTTCCAGTTCAAGACCAGCTGTCCGCTTTCAAGCAACCAAAATTCAAAAGTCCAAGCACGCACGAAATTCAGCCACGTATCACATACCATACAACCAACCACCCAACGGATCATCCAAAAATCACAACATGCACCCTGTCACACTTCCCCACCCTAAGAATGAAATAAAATTTCATTCTAACCATACATTCTGTAGCACACACACACACACACACACACACACACACACACACACACACTCATAAGAGAGAGAGAGAGAGACAGACTGGTTTCCCTAATAAAATATTGCAAGTTCTTTAAATACAAAAAGGGAAAAATAATACAGAATACTCAATTTACCTATACAAAACTATAAGCTTACCAATATTAATGAGCCTGTACATATATTATACCTACACTATCTAATAGTATCTATACACGTAATTACACTGATACGGAAGAACATACCCAATTATATACATATTTACAAGTAAGCACTCTCCCTATGCCCTAATTAATGAGATACACGAGTAGTAAATACCGATACAAATACGCTACCCCAAACCCGCAGTATACAGGGTGTCCCATAAGTCCGGCATCATAGGAGAAATTAATATTTTTCTATTTCTACAAACCATAATTCATATTCTTCTCTTTCTACAGGCCATAATGTCTGTGAGCAAGGAAGAATGAATCCAGATAATTCTACTCATAGGAAATCGGAGTCAAAGAGAGGCCGCTGCTGAATTTAACAGACTGCATCCAGACCGCGAGCCAATAACACAGAGTTGTGTTAGCAGACTTGTTGCAAAGTTTAAGGAAACAGGATCCATAGAAGATAAACCACGCAGTGGACCTTCAAGGAGGTCCACTGACGATGATACAGCGACTGCTATCCTGGCTCATTTTAACAGAAGTACCAATAAGTCTCTTCGGCGATTGTCCGCCGAGACAGGAGTGTCGAAAAGTAGCATCCATCGCATTCTTCAGGCTCACAAATGGCATCTATATAAACTTCAGATCCTACAGAAATTAAGCGAAGATGATCCCGACCGGCGGATGAAAGTTTGTGAATGGGCTACGGAACAATAAAACAATGGTGGACATATTGAGCACGTTCTGTAAATAAAAGCTTTTGTTTTGCCTTTTTTATTATTTTTACTATGATGCCGGACTTATGGGACACCCTGTATACAGACAAATAAAGTTCTGACAAATCTAAAATAAATTCATTGTTGAACAAAAATAGGGACCCAAACATTTTCAGAAAAAAACTTCTCTTTACACTTTTAGCCATTCATCTTTTTTTAAATTGATAAAACTTAGGATAACAGAAAAATCAGCGAAGCAGTTACATGCAGCCAGCCGTTTCTTTGCCAGGCATCTGCTCTTCATCTTCATACGATGAGAAACACGAAATTGTGTCCTTGAACATTCATTACCCCGCTGATTCTGTTCACCAAGCAATCCATCCAGAAATGGCGCAACCGTGCAAGCTGGCAAGTAAAGTAGTTCTGCATGAACATTCACTGACATTGATCCTGTACACCAGCAGTTCATCCAGAAATGGCGCAGGCGTGTAGGTGGTAGTTAGTTCTCTCTAGGTCCGTTAACTGATTCATAATTTTCTTTCTGGATACCCCCCCTTTATGATGTTTCAAACATACAGTATATATAACCGTGCCAGTGGCGTAATTTCAATGAAAAAACATACCTATTCCATATTACATTCGTAGTTATTAGCTATTTTAAAGTTCTAAAAAATAACACCCCTACATTAATTTACGAGTAATTACTGCCAATACTAAATAAAAGTACCCTATAAAACAAATAATTAATGCTATTTTCTCCATAAATTACAAATTCTTATTGTCTATGACCACGCTTCTCAAACTAGGGGTCGCGTAAATATTATTGGGGGTCGCAGAAACATTTGAAAATATTATTTTTTTCATAAATATACAGTGTTAGTACCTATTGCTTTTATGACATTGAGTGAAGGGTCGCGAAAAAATTTGTCTGATCCAAAGGGGTCGCAAGTGAAAAAAGTTTGAGAAGCCCTGGTCTATGACATGCAAATTTAGATACAGGAGTCTATTTTTCATATACAAGTTTATATACAAGTTTAATTAGAGAGTAAAAATATTCCAAATATAATTTCGATAATATCAAAGAAATGCTACACAACTTAGACATTTCTATTATGTCTAACCATATATTCAATTGTATGGACTTGAACATTTGAAATTTCTGGCACAGTACCCTTAGAACGAGTTCTAGGGACTGATGCACTTTCAGTCTGTTTACTCTCTGTTCTAACACACTTGATCCTTTCTAATTCATAATAATGTTATAATGTTATAATATTTCAGACCAACAAAGACCCTAGGATCCACTCATGGCTGGTCTACCTAACTGTGTTCGTAATTGTGTATTGTGCATGTCCTCCGTGGTGGAGGAGGGGACCTACAATTTTACGTGGGTTCCAAACCACAAGAACATAAGAACATAAGAAATTTTTATAGTGGGCACACTAGGAGCCACTTCGGCCCATCGAGGCAGCTCCACTATGTAAAAACTGTATGTACATTGGCAACGACTAATTTTTACAAAACTAAATAATTATATTATCAATTTAAAACTAATTAATTATCAATTTAAAACTAAAGATAGAATCTCTGGATCCAGAGGATCAAGTCATAATAGACTACTATCCACAAATATGTTACACTCTATATCTATTTATAACCGACATGCAAATACTGTACAGGGTGTACATAAAGTCAGGATCTATTTTTGTGAAATAATTATTTTTTTCTATTTTTCTTTTCAGAAGCACTTAGAATGAATACAGGAGAGCGTGTGGCAATAGTAATTTGGCGAATCGAGGGAAAGAAATACAATGACATCAGAGAGAAGTTTAGAAGGAGATTTCATAAGCCGGGGCCAATAGACAAGACAATACAAAAATTGGTGAACAAATTTAAACGAACGGGATCTGTAAATGATGAAGCAAGATCAGGACGACCGTGTATGTCAGATCTTACCATGAATGCAGTACGCGGAATTATCACTGAGGAGCCACGTACGTCCGTTCGTGCTGCATCACACAGACTCGGCCTCCCGACGTCATCTGTGCACAAAATTCTGAAAGTTAATTTGCAGAAGAAAAGCTATCATTTGCAGGTTTTACATGATTTACATGAGGAAGATTTCCCTCGACGAAGTGCTGTGTGTGCTGATCTCGTAGAACAAATCTGGAGTGATAATTTAATGGACAACATTCTCTTTAGTGATAAAGCCACTTTCCATACGTGTGGAAAAGTAAATCGCCATAACTGTCGAATTTGGGCAGATGAAAGACCGAATGATTTCGTCCAAAATTGGGAAAGAGACTCACCTAAAGTTAATGTCTGGATGGGTTTAACAAAATCTAAGGTTTATGGTCCTTTTTTCTTTGCTGAAGCTACAGTTACGGGGCTTATTTATCTGGACATGTTGCAGCAATTCCTTGAACCTCAGCTGATTGGGGATAGGATTGTTAGTACCGTCGTCTATCAACATGATGGTGCTCCTTGTCACTATGCCAAAATTGTTCAGGATTATCTAAATGGACGTTTTCCAAATCGCTGGATCGGACGCGGAAGCAACAGACCTTGTGTCGCGAGATGACCAGATTTAACCCCTTTAGATTTCTTTGCATGGGGCTTTATCGAGTCGCACGTCTATCAGACGTAGATTACGAGTCTTGAAAACTTACGTACACGTATACGAACTGCTGCAGATAACATAACCCCGCAAATGGTCCAGAATGTGTTTAGAAATGCTGCGGAACGATTTGAGCTATGCAGGGATACTGATGGGCGTCACGTCGAATCCTACTCTTAATTATTTAATAAATGTTACCACTTTATCATTTTATGATTGAATTCCATATAATTGCACCGCTCGACAGAGGAATCTCTTTAAATGGGGTATGTAAGGACAGAGAGTATCCCCTAACCCAAGATGCTGCCTCCCTATATCCCACAACACTTGTGTTGAGCTGTCGTATCTATCACCACAGAGCCTTAATTTTACTACCTTAAACTATACCCAATCTATCAACATATGCGTCTAATCGATTTTTAAACATGTTTATAGACGTGCTACTAATTACTTCTACCGGCAAACTATTCCAGCTATTTACTATTCTATGCTCGCTAACTCCTCTCTCTGACTGACTCACATTGATGCTCATTCGAGTGGCAGTACACGCATAATCTTCAATTTCTTCAAAGCGTATTTTCCCACTAATGGACAGTCTATCCATTGGAACCACACAACTAACACTCCTAATATTCAAATATTTATCCTGCCTCTGCACGCATTCATCACCCAAATCATCTTCCTCAAACACCGAATCCTCTAACTCGTACATATCCACCTCATTGCTACCAAACTGTTCGCCATTAAAACTATTCATAGAGGAATGCCTTACCCTCCTTTCCACTCGCATTTTTCACTCATGATGGTCCCTTGCCACAAATAAGAGCTACTCGCAATAACCGAATTATCCCATGTTATTTCTTCAACATCCTCATCCTCTACTGGATCATTCTCGCACCCATTCACTTCCTTACGAGCTTCATCTAAAACTATTTCGGTTTGTACAGCCGCATCGATCAGCTCAGCTCGTCTCACATTACAGAAACATTCTAAGGTGTCTTCCGTTTGTACCGACACATCCCTTTTCCACCTCAGCACACGATTCAGCCATGTCGTACTCCTTTCAAAACCTTTCTTGCAACTTGTGTTACCCAACAATCTTCTCTGATACCTTCCTTTATTAACTTTATTTACTCGAGTCACGCTTTCAAACGGCTCTTCCCAGTTGCATCTACGTGTAATCCTCACAAAGCGAGAATTTTCGTTGTCCTTCAATTCCAGTCGTGACTCCTCTAATCTTGCTCTCTCTACGTTGATACTCTCCACATTAATAACGGGTTCCACCAACCATCTTTCTATCACTCCCTCATATTCATCTACACAATTTCCCGATTCCTTTATCATACGTTGTCGCTCGAAGTACTCTTCCAAATACTTTGGCGGTTCCCCGAACAGTTTCAGCTGCGTGTGATGCACCCTCAAACATTCACTTTCGTTTTCTACAACATACGAAACTCCCCCTTCCATAACTTTTTTAACCGAGTATGGATCCCCATATCTCTCACTCATTTTCATTTTCAAAGTTCTATCTGTAGTAATTAACTTCCTAAGAACCTTCGCGCCTATTCCATAGGGGATGAAATTAGGGTGACCCTCACGCCAAGTCAGTTGTTCATCAAAGGAAATAGGTAACAGCTCGCCTCGTCCCAGGGTACCCTCTGCTAATTTCTGTGCGGGTGGCTTACCAGTCTGCGAATGTACAGTCTGATTATAAAGCATTACCGCCTTTGTCAACCCCTCCCATTTACCACTCGTCCCAAGCAAATTTCTCAAAAAAACTGTTATAGTCCTATTCACCCGCTCAACCGCTCCATTACACGCAGGTTTATAGGGACTAGAGCATACATGCTGTATTCCGTACTTGCTCAACATATCTCCAAACATACTTGACCGAAATTCAGGGCCATTATCACTCAAAACTCGCACCGGTACCTTCAACATTGAGTTCAACATTTGTTCAAAAGAATCAGACACCGACTGAGCACCCTTATTCCGAACTGGTTGCACATGTACGAACTTGCTAAAATGGTCCACACAATCCAAACAACCAATATACCCACTAAACGTCTTCGGCAATGCAACCACATCTACAGCCACAAGTTCATATGACCTTCTTGTTATCACTTTTAAAGTTGGAAGAAACGTCACCATATGTCCCATTTTCATCTTCTGGCATTGCTCACATGTCCTACATACATCCCGAACTACCATACTTAACCTCGGATGCCATATATACCTGCCCACTAAATCACACAATTTGTCCCTTCCAACATGCGCGAGACACATATGAAAAGTCAAAACTATATGTACTAGCAATTGAAAATCCACTACTGCAGCCCACATTTTCTTTTTCTCATCCCACCTCACCAAAACATTTTCAGCTACACTCAGATGTCTCTATTATTACAGTCCATTTCTTCTCCACTCAGAACCCTTTTTGCGAATTTCATTTAAAACTTTCCTTTCACCCTACTTTGCAAATTATCAACTTCATTCAAAGGCAAAAAGTTCTCCCATAACCAACGCACTGTTTCTTTCTCATTATATTCCAAGTGAACACTCCAGATGTTCATTGCCGATTCATTTCCATAACTAACTGTAACGTTTCTGAAATCTGATACTGTATCAGCCCTCTCCAAGTAGTTGATACCCAGTAAAAAACATACTGGTAAAATAGTATCCTTCACAATCGCAAAAGGAAACTCATACTCGCCACACGCATTCTTAACTTTAAGTTTCACCAGTCTTGACACATTGAATTTCGCACCAAGCCCTTGTAAACTGGCACACACTTCTTCAAATTTTCCTTCTACCCCTTTATCACATAAATGCTTAATCACACTCTCTCTCACTAAACATACTACAGTTCCCATGTCCAGAAACGCACAAAACTTGTATCTATCTACAGTGATTCATGGCCACAAGATTCCAACTCTCTCTCTCTCGCTCATGTCCAACTTCTTTCATAAATAAATTTAATGGCATTAAATCTTCCTTCAATTCTCCTCTCCCCATATCCTTTTTACTCATTTCTACTTCCTTCTGATCTACATGCCCTACCATTTCTACATCTTTCATAAACTCGCTCATCTTCTTTACAGGATTAAAGCGAATTTCTCCCAAACTCTGCAAATGGACTTCTTTCAACCCTTCCTCTCCTTTAACACGAAATCCAAAGTACGTAAGTGAACATTCAGGTATAAAATGCACCCAAATCTTAACTCTAAACACATCACTGACCATAAGTAAAACTTTTATGTCTGGCATTACTCTGACATATTTCATGTGTTTCAATTCTTTCAAACTCCTACCACCCACGCACGAAATTCAGCCACGTATCACAACCATACAACCAACCACCCAACGGATCATCCAAAAATCACAACATGCACCCTGTTACAATGTTTATTTTTGTAATAAAAAATTGAACTATGTTATCATTATCTCTATGGATAGACCTTTTTCTGGAAAATCAATTGTTGATGATGCATGGATTTAAACAGAAATGTTATTGTGTGGAGGGAAAGTCGATACTACAACTTTACAACTTATCTTACACTTTAACTGTAACATGGCCACATCAAAATCCTATGACTGAAAGTTTTTAAAGTATCCCACGTTTATGAAATAATATGACTAATCTATTCCCTACATTTAGGAATAATGCCTGAATAAAATGCATAGTCGTCCTAGCATTACCACCAAAACTACAGTGAACAATATATTTATTTCGTTGCCTCGTGATCCTCCAAGAATTTTCCTCTCTATCTTTTTCGATACCTGTTGTCATGATATCGCATGTAATATCTTTCTGTAAGCCTTCTGTACAGCTCTCGGATCCCTCTATTTGTCAGTTGGTTTTGTATTTGCTGGATGGTCTTTAATACTTGAATTGTGTTGGCTACATCTAAAAAATTGGGTGCCCTCTTTGATGCTGGTTTTGCCTGCTCACCTGTCGCGTTCCTTTGATAGTGGTGGTAAAGGCATTTTTGCCCGTATTTGCACCTCCCATATCTTGCAGAGGTTTCAAATTTGCAATATCAATTTCGTGTGATGCGCATAGATGCATTGCTCATCCCGGTATCTGCAGTGCCCTTTTGCATAATATTTGCATACGATATTTTCTACGTTTCTAGATCTTGTAGTCTGTTTATTTTCCATGTTTTTTAGCTTTGGTCGTCATTTTACCATTATCATTATGTTCATTTTTATCATTATCATTATTTTAATTATTATCATTATTCTAATTATTATCATTATCATTTTCTATGTTTCTAGTTCTTGTCGGCCGTTTTCTATTTTTTTAGTTTTTGTCGTCTTTTTGTCATTATCCTCGTTAGGCAGATTTACCATGTCACAAAGTTTACTTCTCTCTTCTTTCTTTCGCAGTAATGTCTTCTTTTCGTGTTAGATGTTCATTTGTTCCTCTCTCATCCACACCGTTTTGCTTTGGGACATTTCAGTACTCTTTTTCCCCATTATTCTCTCCTTTTCTATCGTATTCATATTCATATTCTCTATTTCTTTAAATACCGCAAATGAGTTTACGGTCTCCGCACGTGCGTCAGAAATTTGATTCCTGTTATTTGTTTGGCATTCGACACGAGGGATATTTTCCTATCATCCCAGTTCATACAGATAAAGTTGTGGAGTTTTGACAGAAATCACACTTGATTGGCACATTTTCAGTTGTTTCTAAATTACACAAGTTGCAAATTAGGTGAGAAATTGAACCCATGGTCTGTTATTTATTACTGTCGTCGCTCAAAATACCCACACACAATTTTTTTTTGTTCTTTCTTTTGCTGGATGTCGGTCACGAGGGTTTGGGTTTTATGACCGGCCTTGTTCCAAACTTTTCTCAAATGCCTAAATATATACTTAAAACTGGTGATAATTTGTATAAACTATATCGCACTTTCTTACATTTAATGAATTTCACTTTATAATTTATGTGCACGGATTCACTGGGACTTTATACACTTTCGGATGTTAATAGAATAAACTTCGAAGTTATTCCCTTCATATTTTGACATTAATACAGAGAAACAAAGTGTCCATTTACCACTAAGTATATATACTATATATATATATATATATATATATATATATATATATATATATATATATATATATATATATATATATATATATAAGCAAAGAATCACAGGGAAACGGAAAATAAAATACGAAGTCCAAGCGCTTTCGTGATATATTGGATTTCGTGTTTTATTTTCCGTTTCCCTGTGGTTCCTTGCTTATTAAAAAGATCACGTGCTGTTTGTGAATTGTTTGCATATAAATATATATATATATTATATATATATATAATGCAACCCACAAGGAAAAATAAAAATGATTCCAAGGCCTTTCGTCTTAAAATACCTTTTACCTTTAATCAACTCTTGTTAATCATGTGCTAATCTTTTTATTTTTCTGTCCCGTTGTACATATGTAAATATTTTCGTCATCTCGCCTTCTCCCTTCATTCCCTGACGAGGTGTGATTCTGAATACACGAAATACCTTGGAATCATTTTTCTTTTTCCTTGTGAGTTTGCCTCATTCATTCATTTCACGTGTTTAATTGTGAAATTCATCCTGCATACCTTTGACCTTTCGTTAGCTTCCGCCTGAATTGTTCATTCTGACGAAGGTCAAGCTTTTCACTCCACCTTAGACCAACAGTTTAACGTGGAATTCGAACCACGCCCCATCAGCAGCCCAGCGTCTTAACCACTAGGCCACCTAGGGTGCCCATTTATCTACCAACCACTTTCTTTATTGTGTGGAAGGACGAACAGCTGGGTTTTGCTGTGCGCCGGCTGCCGTCCGGTCTCGAACCCGGGGCCGATGGATTCGTAGTCAGCGACGCTAACCACTACACCACCGAGGCGCATAGATTTATTTATATATACAGTATATATATGTGTGTGTGTGTGTGTGTGTGTGTGTGTGTGTATTAGGGCTAGGATTGGCTAAATATTAGCTTAGTAGCTTGTAACTAAGCCTAATTATTAAGATATATAAGCTGCTTGCACAATTTTTTAAATGTTTAGTAGGATGCACGGTATGAAATTATTTAAATACGCTAGGTCTATTCAATCTTTCCTCAGACTAACACAAGTGATTTCCAGTTGCCCGCATATGTAATGTTCCTCGCCTCACAGGCGATTCCGTACATGTGGCAACGCCGCAGTGACAGTCAAGGTACCCTAACTGGGGGAAGGTGGGATGGAGGTGGGACAACCGAGTCCAACAACATATAACACAGACATATATATTTAAAGGACAATTGAATGTGCAATCATTGACATACAGGTAATTATAATGTAATGTCTGTGTTCATAAAGATAAACAATTAATATGAGCGTGAACAACGTTGAACTCCATGTAGTTTACTTGTCTTATACAGTAATAAGGTTCCCTTGCATTATTATGATTACTGCAAGTCTATATGCAGAGCCGTATTTAGACTACTTGAGGTCCGAGGCGCAAAGGCAGACTGAGACCCCTTAGGCTTTAGCCATGAAAGAAAATTGTAAAAAAAAAGAGAAGCAACTGATTTATAATTTATTTCACACCATACAAGTACAATAAGGCTATGTGCCTTGAAAAGTGGACGCTCAATTTTGCCAGTTGAGGTTTAAGTTTTGGTTGTTGGCTAAAAATATAAGGTTGTAACATATATTCTGCTCGATTTTTTAGTTCATTCAGAACAAAAATTAAATGGTTTAAAGGACAAATTTGCTCGAATCTTTAGTTTATTCACAACAAAAATTAAATGACATAATGACAAATTAATCATCAATATAATTCCCTTCTTTTTCTATAACCTCCTCCCACCTGTAGAAAAGTTTTTTGTGCCATGTTCGAAGAAATCTCTTTGTTTCGAGTTAAAAAAAGCGATCACTTCGTTTTCGATAGCTTCCCTGATTGCAACTTTGTCCATCTAGGTGGTGTTGCAAACTTCTGAATAAATGGTAGTCTGAAGGTGCGATGTCCGAAGAATAAGGTGGATGAGGCATTTTTTCCCAACCAAATGCCTCCAATTGGGCAGTGGTGATTCGAGCAGTGTGAGGGCGCGCGTTATCCTGGTGGAATAGAACACCTCTGCGATTAATTAATGCAGGACGTTTTTCTTGTAATGTCATCTTCAATTATTGGAGATGTTGGGAGTAGACTTCAGCTGTGGTTGTTTTATTATCTGGCAGAAGCTCAAAATGAATAATTCCTTGCATATCCCACCAAACGCATAGCAAAATTTTCATTGGATAGGGTCCATTCCTTGGCTGAGGTTCATGCTTTGTTTCACGGCTAAGCCACTGATGTCGACGCTTAATATTGTTATAGAGGGCCCATTTTTCATCCCCAGTGACGATCCTATTCAAAAACGGTGCCTGCAGTTGCCGAGAATGCAGTGATGTGCAAATATCTTTAAGAAAGGCGATAAAGGTGCGGCGGGAAATTATAGGCCAATCAGTTTAACGTCTGTTGTAGGTAAGCTACTGGAATCAATAATTAGGGATCGTATAGTCGAACACTTAGAATTGCATAAACTAGTTAGAAATACGCAGCACGGTTTTAGGCGAAACAAATCTTGCTCAACTAATCTTTTAGAATTTTTCCAAAGCGTGGTTGACGTTTACGATAGACATCGGGCGGTTGATGTAGTGTATTTAGATTTTCAAAAAGCGTTTGACACCGTGCCGCACAAAAGACTCATTGAAAAAACTAAGGCTCATGGAATCAGTGGTGTAGTAATAAATTGGCTAGAAGAGTGGTTGCGAGGTAGGAAACAGAGGGTGGTCGTTGATGGAGCGGAGTCGTGTTGGGCTAATGTAGCGAGTGGCGTTCCTCAGGGTTCTGTATTGGGCCCCTTGCTTTTGCTTATATATATTAATGATTTAGATGTCGGCCTAGTCAGTACAGTTTCAAAGTTTGCGGATGACACGAAGCTGGGTGGTAGGGCGATTAATGACGAAGACAGAGGTAAAATCCAGGAAGATCTGAATAAAATCGTTGATTGGTCAGTCACATGGCAAGTGAGATTTAACGTTGATAAGTGCAAAATTTTGCATATAGGTTCGCGTAACGGTAATTTTGCGTATAGTATGTCAGGGGAAGATTTAACAAGCGTAGAGAAGGAAAAAGAGTTAGGAGTTATAGTCACTGGTGATTTAAAAGTAGCGAAACAAAGTACAGCAGCGGTCAATAAGGCGAACAAAGTGTTAGGTTTTAGAGCTCGAAATTTTGAGTACAAATCGCGCGATATTATAGTTCCACTTTATAAATCATTAGTTAGACCCCATTTGGAGTACGCGGTCCAATTTTGGAATCCGCATATGCGCAAAGATATAGACAAAATCGAAAGAGTTCAAAGAAGAGCAACTAAGATGATTCCATCGCTTAAGTCAAAGTCATACGAGGATAGGCTTAAGGAGTTAAAATTAACAACACTCGAGACTAGGAGGCTAAGGGGTGATCTAATCCAGGTTTTCAAAATTATGAATGGGTTCGATAACGTAGATAGAGATAGCTTTTTCGAAATATCTCAATATAATAGGACTAGAAATAACGGGTGTAAGTTGACAAGTAGAAGGTTCGAGACAGCAGTTGCCAAAAACTTTTTTACGCGTAGAATAGTTAATAGCTGGAATAGCTTGCCGGTAGAAGTAATTAGTAGCACATCCATAAACATGTTTAAAAATCGATTAGACGCATATGTTGATAGATTGGGTATAGTTTAAGGTAGTAAAATTAAAACTTTGTGGTGATAGATCCCACAGCTCAACAAAAGTGTTGTGGGATATAGGGAGGCAGCATCTTGGGTTAGGGGATACTCTCTGTCCTTACACACCCCATTTAGAGAGATTCCTCTGCCGAGCGGTGCCCCCAATAGTACTGTGAGGTATTGAAAAACTCATGATCTTCACTTGCCCCACAAACACCTTTAAATGGGAGACCCAAAATGGGTGCACACACATTTCTACATTACTGTACAGTCTTTACAGCCACACCTACACTTTTCCTCCTAATGTATATGGTTGTAAATTTTGACTTGGTCCGCAATCGATATGGACCGTGACTAATTTTTCGTTGGCAAGGTACTAGTATTGTCGGATACCGTAATGAAATTGACTGGATTCTTTGGATCTGATATATTTGCATGTCGGTTATAAATAGATATAGAGTGTAACATATTTGTGGATAGTAGTCTATTATGACTTGATCCTCTGGATCCAGAGATTCTATCCTTAGTTTTAAATCGATAATTATTAATTTTTAAATTGATAATTATTTAGTTTTGTAAAAATTGGTCGTTGCCAATGTACAGGCAGTTTTTGCATAAATTTCTTATGTTCTTGTGGTTCGGAACCCACGTAAAATTGTACGTCCCCTCCGCCACCACGGAGGACATACACAATACACAATTACGAACACAGTTAGGTAGACCAGCCATGAGTGGATCTTAGGGTCTTTGTTGGTCTGAAACATTATAACATTATTATAATATATATATAATATATATATATATATGCACTAAAATCAGAAAATAACACGTGATCTTATTAATAAGCAAACAACCTCAAGGAAAAGGAAACACGAAGTCCGAGCGCTTTCGTGATATATTCACATCATCAAGGAGAAACAAAAAATTTTTTGTTTCTCCTTGATGATGTGAATATATCACGAAAGCGCTCGGACTTCGTGTTTCCTTTTCCTTGTTGTTGTTTGCTTATATATATATATATATATATTATATATATATATTATATATATATATATATATTCGTGATCAGTCTTTCCTTGTGGACAGACATGTTTTATCGAGTGTCCAGTGTTACCAAGTGAATAAGTGGTTTTCGTTCAAGTGTCTTTGAAAAAAAAAAAGTGTTTGGTGCATTCTTAACTAAATTACTTCGTGTTACTAATCATTCATTAACGAATATATTTCATTTATTGAATTTATTCATTTCTATATTACTTGACTAAACCAAGGCTATTGCCTCATTTGTTCCCGAATCTATTACTACACGAGGTTTCATAAGGTTGAAATTCCCTTTTTTGCCTTTGTTGTTTTTCAAATCTATCAGAAACGTAGTTTCTTAAGGTTCATTTTTCCTTCACACACTACCTGACCTCCAAAAGGGTCACCTACCGTTGGAAAAAAGGGATTAAGTCGGTAAACAGCGGACAGATAAGTTTCATTTAATACTTTTTCTTTAACATTTCTTTCGTCGGTAGCTTAATTATATATTCATTTAGCATAAAATTGTGTTCCAAGAACCTGTTTCTGCGTTTCAAGAACAATTTTGCGGGTTTTCGCAGGTGACGGTACAATAAGCACGCGGTAGACCTACGTTCTAATTTATTAATTTCCAAACGCTCGTTTTGTGTTTTTTTGTTTTTTAACTAATTAAAAGCATGGCACCCCCGTCAAGTACTTGCAGTCGCTGTGAAGGGAAATTTGCCGCTTACGCGTTTACAATGGCTAATAATAATAAACAGTTAGTTTGCAGGTGGTGCTCAAGCATGGAAGTCCTGAGGAAAGAATTAGACCGTGAGAGAGAGGCCAGGGTGAGGCTTCAAGAAAGCGTGATGCTTCTGACGGCAAAATTGGATTCCCTTGAGACTCCAGTTACGACCCCTCCTGGCTCAGTTTCTACTAATAATATAAATAGTATTAATAGCCCTCTCTCTTCCCCTAGTTCCCAACCCTTCGTTCGAGTGCGAAATGGAGCCCCATTGCGAAAAGCAAAGACTTGTCTACCAGTAATAACAAGCAATAAGTTTTCTGTTTTAGGTTTCGAAGATGCTGATGAACCGGAAATACGACTCGTTGGCGATTCCATTGTTCGAGGGCAGCTCGAGGAATTCTGTGGGAGAAACCCTCGTCGTAGGCGCCGTTACTGCTACCCTGGTGCAAGGGTGGAGGATATAACTAATAGTGTTGACCATTTTATAGACGGTACCGCCGAGGACACAACGTATGTTATTCATGTCGGTACTAATAACGTTTTAAATTCTAGATCGGAAGAACTGCTGGCTAGTACAGGGACTTAATAGAGCGACTAAAGGAGAAAAACTAATAAGATGTGTCTTAACAGGTATACTTCCTCGAATTATCCAACGTAACGATTTCTACAGCAAGGCGACCTATATTAACAATAACCTAAAGTCTCTTTGCCAACAGGAAGCAGTGCATTATGCGAATTTTTGGAACAGTTTCTACGGCAGGAGGGACTTGTTCCTCGAAGATGGACTTCATCTTAATGACGTAGGAGCTGCGCGTTTAGGAAGACTATTTCATAATACTGTCTCTTCTTTTCAGGCTGCCGTAACTCGAACGGTCCCAGCGTAAATTCTACAAATTTCCGCTGCGCTCGCGAAGGTGTCGTAATTACAAACAATTTGAAGGTTCTATCCTTAAATGCTCGTAGCCTACGAAATAAAATAAATGAATTTTTTTCTTTAATTGCTTGTAAAGACTATGATTTAATTGCGATAAACGAATCGTGGCTTAGCACTGAAACACGTGACTTTGTAGGGGAGTATCAAATTAAAGGTTATAGACTTTTTGTTAAAAACAGAATAGGTAGGCGAGGAGGCGGTGTTATGTTGTATATCAAAGATAATATTGCGAACATTATAGAAGTAAAGCACTCAATTCCAGAACCGATAGATGCGACTATAGCAGAACTTAAATTGAACGACTTCAAACTTCTTGTTGCGGTTATATATAGGCCCCCTAATCAAAAAGCTGATACGGACGAAGCGTTACATCGTGAACTAAAGAGAATAATCGGTAGTGTGCAGGCTTTAGTTATGGGTGACTTTAATTGCGCCAACGTGAATTACGATACAATGCATGGAGACGCGGAAGGTAATCGTTTAGTTAATTTTCTCGAGGATAGCTTTCTTAGTCAAAAGGTTGGGGAACCTACGAGGTTGGACAGTATTTTAGAGTTAGTAATAACTACGGATGATAGGCTAATTTCTGATCTTCAAGTAATAGAACCGTTAAGCAATAGCGATCACAATATGGTAGAGTTTGTCCCCTCAGTAAGTCACTCTAAACCAACTAACTCGACTAAAATTCCTAACTTCCAGCATGCAGACTTTTGTAAATTTCGAGATAAATTGTCACACGTCAATTGGGAAAACGCGATGGGGAACTCCAACGCAAAACTAATGTGGGAATCGTTCGAAACAGTATTTAGGACTATAAATGAGGAATGTGTACCATACAAAATTAAGCGTGCGAAAGTAAACAACAAGCCCTTGTGGTTTACTTCTAGAGTAGGAGACATTATAAAGAGTAGAGATAGGGCTTATAGGCTATATATGTGCGATAAAGATAATCTGTTGTTACGAAACAACTACATATCTCTGAGGCGTGAAGTGAAAAGTGTAATAAAAAAGTCCAAGCGCGAATTTGAAATCTCCATAGTTCGTGACGTAAAGAAAACCCCAAGCGATTCTTTCAATACGTAAATAATAGAAATCCAGTAAAAAGTGTCTTGGGTCCATTGAAAAATGTAAACGGAGATCTAGTTTCTGAAAACAAGGAAATGGCTACCTTGCTAAACGAATTTTTTACGTCAGTTTTTACTATAGAAGATGTTAACGAATATCGCTACGGTCATAGACATAATACCTTTTGATAATGGTAATATTTTGGATAATATCGTGGTTAGTGAAGGGGAGGTAATGCGCTATATTGATAAAATGAAAACGCGTACATCACCGGGGCCGGATTCCATACATCCCATACAACTAAAAGAATTAAAAGATAACATTGTTGTGCCGCTAACAAAGATTTTTAATGCGTCTATTTCTGAGGGGTGCGTACCAGATAATTTCAAGTTCGCAAACGTAACACCTATCTTTAAGAAAGGCGATAAAGGTGCGGCGGGAAATTATAGGCCAATCAGTTTAACGTCTGTTGTAGGTAAGTTACTGGAATCAATAATTAGGGATCGTATAGTCGAACACTTAGAAGTGCATAAACTAGTTAGAAATACGCAGCACGGTTTTAGGCGAAACAAATCATGCTTAACTAATCTTTTAGAATTTTTCCAAAGCGTGGTTGACGTTTACAATAGACATCGGGCGGTTGATGTATTGTATTAAGATTTTCAAAAAGCGTTTGACACCGTGCCGCACAAAAGACTCATTGAAAAAACTAAGGCTCATGGAATCAGGGGTGTAGTAATAAATTGGCTAGAAGAGTGGTTGCGAGGTAGGAAACAGAGGGTGGTCGTTGATGGAGCGGAGTCGTGTTGGGCTAATGTAGCGAGTGGCGTTCCTCAGGGTTCTGTGTTGGGCCCCTTGCTTTTTCTTATATATACAGGGCGTCCCCAAAAAATGTATACACACTTTAACAGCTGATAGCTCAATTGATGTTTCTTTCTTTCCAAGTTAAACCCATTAGAATTAATAATGGTAGTCAGACTAAGCTTTGAACAAAGGAAATTCATTCTAAAATGCTACTGGAAGTGTGAAAACGCAGTTGAAGTGCAAAGACAGTTTAGGAGGGAGTTTCAAACAGATCCACCAACGCGACTTACCATCACTCGAATTAGAGATAAGTTTGAAGCCGATGGAACTGTTCAGAATGTCCACAAGAAGCGTTCCGGAAGACCACGGACATCGACAAGCCCAACAAGCAAGAAAGAGTACTGAAACGTATCACCAAAGTCCAAGAAAATCTGTGCGGCAAGCGAGTCGTGAGGTAGGAATTTCAGAATCGTCTGTCCAACGCATTTTGAAGCGCTGTCAATGGAAAAGTTACATTCCAAGATTAGTCCATGTTATTAATGAAGATGATCCGGACCGAAGAGTGGAGTATTGCGAGTGGTACTTGCACGATGTGGATGTGGATTGGACGAAGGGGTTTCGTAGAATACCCTCCGCGTTCACCAGACCTCACACCACTAGACTTTTTTTTATGGGGATACTTAAAAGACAAAGTCTACGCTATAAAACCTGCAACAGTCGCTGAATTGAGAGCAGCCATTGAACGAGAATGCACACAAATACCAAACGAAATGTTTCGTGATGTTTGCGATTCCATTGCTTCGCGTTATCAGCAGTGCCTGGACCAGAACGGACGTCAGTTTGAAAACAGGCGTTGACAAACAATTAAATAATGTCTGTAGATTCTATTACATTTTGAAAATGAAATGTATTTTAATAAACACTGCCTTTATAAGTATTTAAAGTGTGTATACATTTTTTGGGGACGCCCTGTATTAACGATTTAGATGTCGTCCTAGTCAGTTCAGTTTCAAAGTTTGCGGATGACACGAAGCTGGGTGGTAGGGCGATTAATGACGAAGATAGAGGTAAAATCCAGGAAGATCTGAATAAAATCGTTGATTGGTCAGTCACATGGCAAATGAGATTTAACGTTGATAAGTGCAAAATTTTGCATATAGGTTCGCGTAACGGTAATTTTGCGTATAGTATATCAGGGAAAGATTTAACAAGCGTAGAGCAGGAAAAAGATTTAGGAGTTATAGTCACTGGTGATTTAAAAGTAGCGAAACAAAGTACAGCAGCGGTCAATAAGGCGAACAAAGTGTTAGGTTTTATAGCTCGAAATTTTGAGTACAAATCGCGCGATATTATAGTTCCACTTTATAAATCATTAGTTAGACCCCATTTGGAGTACGCGGTCCAATTTTGGAATCCGCATATGCGCAAAGATATAGACAAAATCGAAAGAGTTCAAAGAAGAGCAACTAAGATGATTCCGTCGCTTAAGTCAAAGTCATACGAGGATAGGCTTAAGGAGTTAAAATTAACAACACTCGAGACTAGGAGGCTAAGGGGTGATCTAATCCAGGTTTTCAAAATTATGAATGGGTTCGATAACGTAGATAGAGATAGCTTTTTCGAAATATCTCAATATAATAGGACTAGAAATAACGGGTGTAAGTTGACAAGTAGAAGGTTCGAGACAGCAGTTGCCAAAAACTTTTTTACGCATAGAATAGTAAATAGCTGGAATAGTTTGCCGGTAGAAGTAATTAGTAGCACGTCTATAAACATGTTTAAAAATCGATTAGACGCATATATTGATAGATTGGGTATAGTTTAAGGTAGTAAAATTAAAGCTTTGTGGTGATAGATCCCACAGCTCAACACAAGTGTTGTGGGATATAGGGAGGCAGCATCTTGGGTTAGGGGATACTCTCTGTCCTTACACACCCCATTTAAAGAGATTCCTCTGCCGAGCGGTGCCCCCCATAGTACTGTGAGGTATTGAAAAACTCATGATCTTCACTTGCCACACAAACACCTTGAAATGGGAGACCCAAAATGGGTGCACACACATTTCTACATTACTGTACACTCTTTACAGCCACACCTACACTTTTCCTCCTAAGTATATATATTGTAATATATATTGGTTGTAAATTTTGACTTGGTCCGCAATCGATATGGACCGTGACTTATTTTTCGTTGAGCAAGGTACTAGTATTGATGGATACTGTAATGAAAATGACTGGATTCTTTGGATCTGATATATTTGCAT
>JAJOZX010001870.1:102500-115000 GCA_023014485.1 Bathynomus jamesi
TTTTTTTTTGTATTTTTTTTTTCGAGAATAAAACAACTGAAGAAATGCTAACAACCTTGGAGGAAAAAAACGCTGAGAATTTTAGAAAATATGCTCCGAAATCACAGCCAAAAGGAAAGAGGAACTGGCTAGAAGGCAAAGAGAAGACTATTCCGCAAAAGAAAGAGAGTGGAGGCGAAGTTAGGAAACTGGAGATAATGGCAGGAAAACAATAAAAGAAAAACTGGAGGGTATCGATAGGGAAATACAAGCCCTGATTAAGGACCATACAGAGAGGGAAGAGGAAAAGGCGGTAGAAGCAATAAAGGAAAATCCAAAATACTTCTATAGCTATGCAAAAAGGAAAACAAAAACGCGCGCCGCTATTGGGCCCTTAAGGACGGGAAATAATGAACTAACCGACGATCCAAAAGAAATATCTGATACATTGAGAGCTCAATTTGAATCAGTTTTCAGTACCCCAAAAAGTGACAAAGCAATACCTGACATAAATTCATTCTTTGAAGAGGAATTGCAAGGAGAGTATATAACAGACTTTGAGTTTACACCAGAAGATGTAGCGAGAGCTATAGGACAAATGAAACTACATTCAGCTGCAGGTCCGGACAATTGGAACGCATTATTGATTAAAAACTGTAAAAATGAAATAGCTACACCTTTATACTGGATATGGAGAAGATCCCTAGACACTGGGGAAATACCGAGCATCTTGAAAAGAACAAACATTGTCCCTATATATAAAGGAGGGGACAGATCTCAAGCAAAGAACTATAGACCAGTGTCATTGACGTCCCACCTCACCAAAGTATTTGAAAGAATAGTTAGAGAGAAAATTTATGATTTCCTGGAGACACGGGAAAGATTCAACGAAAATCAGCATGGATTCCGATCAGGTAGATCATGCCTATCACAACTAGTAGAGCACTACAACAATATCCTAGATGCATTGGAAGGCAATGACAACTACGATGTTATACACACAGATTTTGCTAAAGCTTTCGATAAATGTGACCATGGTATAATAGCACATAAAATTAAAGACATGGGAATAACAGGCAAAGTGGGAAAATGGATCTACAACTTCCTTAGTGATCGTCTGCAGGTCGTCAAAATTCAAGGTATATCATCATCAGAATCGGAAGTACGCAGCTCAGTACCACAAGGGACAGTACTGCCCCACTCCTGTTCATTATCATGCTAACAGACATAGACAGCGGAGTAAACAGCAATAGTATAGTAACATCCTTTGCAGACGATACAAAGATCAGCAGAAAATCAGCGATGTACATGACGTGGAGGCCTTGCAGAGGGACACGAACAAAATATACAAATGGTCAGAAGACAACAACATGTCATTCAACGCCGAGAAATTTCAGCTCTTGAGATATGGTAGAAAAGAAGAACTTAAACAGACTGCATATTATGCTCCAGATAGACAGGAAATTCGGAGAAGCATGAAAGCGATTGATCTCGGGATAATAATGACAGATGATGCGAAATTCGAAACACAAAATCAGATAGCGATAAATAAAGCAAAAAGAGTCGCCGGACAGGTTCTAAGAACGTTCAAGAGAAGGACAGGACAGTAATGATTCCCTGCTAAAACACTGATTATACCAAAACTTGAATACTGCTCAGTTTTGACGTCCCTATATAAAAAGGAAGAAACTAATAAACTAGAAGAAACGCAAAGGCATTTCACAGCCAAGATTGATGGCTGCAAAGAACTCAACTACTGGGAAAGACTACGTAAACTAAATCTGTACTCACTGGAAAGAAGAAGAGAGAGGTACATCCAGTGGCGACTGGCGTATAGGAGCGATGGAGCGGTCGCTCCCCCTTGCTTGAAACGATAAATATTAATTTAACAGATAAAAAATATATTAATTTTAAGATATTAAAAAAAATATTCTTGAAATATATTTTAAAAATTCATGTGGCATATCATGATTCATGAGGCATTTTGAGTAAGCCTTCATACAGTACATAATATTCTAAACTTATAGCATAGCTTCAAACAGCGGTACTTTGAATACAAAATAATATTGCAGCCGAATGGAGCGATAGATTTTTCGCTCAAGTAAATATAAATTATATTTACTGTTGTAATGAAAATATAAGTACAATCGCGAATTTTTTTTATAATAACAACTTTATTTTTACTAATAGTTACTTCAGTAATAATGATATAAGCCATTTATATGTATTTTATTGAAATTATTACTTATTTGTAATTAACTAGAATTGTACGTCTGGCATAGCCGCATATGTTAATACAAGTACTCTTGTGAGCGACAGTTGGATTCGCGCTAGCCTATTGTGAGTCCGTGTTGTCGTACAATTTTATGAAATCGCACCCCCATACATTTATACCACGAGTCGCCACTGGGTACATCATAATCTACATATGGAAAATGATCGAAAAACTGGTACCAAACCTAAAACTAAACCCAATTACCATTCAAACAACACTGGAAAATAGGAAAGGCAGAATGTGTAGTGTTCCCAAATTAAAAGCACGACAAGGGACCTCCTCAACCCTGAAGGAAAATAGCTTGGTTGTCAGGGGGCCAAGACTTTTCAACCAGCTTCCTAAGGACCTCAGAAACGTAACGGGGGTCAAAGTTGAAGTCTTCAAGAAAAGACTGGATGCCTGGCTCAGGACAGTACCAGATGAGCCGGGCGTGCCTGGCTATGTACGGTGGAGAGCGCAAGAAAGCAACTCGCTCCTCCACCAGGCCAGACCTAGAGGCGGGGCCACCAGCTTGACCTTCGTGTGAAGAGAGACCAACACACGAAACAACATAAGGTTCATAAGGTATATAAAGGGTGTCAGGAAATGATTGCCCCCCCCCCCCCATGTACAGAAGAAACTGAAAGGAATAGAAAAAAAACAGACAAAACCACGCGAAAGAGCGTTTAATTTTGAATAAAAAACACTTGTTTTAATATCGGGTGTTGCCCCCATTTGCAGCTCTGACGGCCATTAATCGACGGGGGTATGATCCCAGAAGTGTCTCAAAGAGATCGGTATCATGACTCATTTCTTCAAGGACTTCGTTGATCTTTGCAGTCATAATTTCTGTTGAATACCGATTCTGAATGGGTTGTTCCAGCATTAAGGACTCCACCCGATCCTTCATGATGGATCCGACATGTTCACAGACATTAAGATCGGGAGAATTGCCAGGCCATTCATTATTTCCGAAAAAATCAATGTTATTGTCCTTAAGCAGTTGTTGAGTCGCAAGTGCTTTCATACAGGGGGCTTTGTCGTGAAGAAAGGTTGCCTGTTCAACATCCAAAACACACTCGGGGTCTTTCAAAAACGGAATTACATGTTGGGCTAAAATTACATTTCGAAAATAAGGCCCATCCCAACTGGTTCCTTTTGGTTTGATAACCCAGATGAGCTTCCGAATAGAGAACATAATGAAAACACCCACACATGCTGGATTTTTTACTATTTCTCGATACTTCTGGTCGTCTGGGACTTCATCAGGAGTTGTTGCCCAAACCCGATCATTCTGAAAATTTGGTTTTCTGGAGACACAAACGAAGAATTCATCGCTGACAACCAAGTGAAGGAAATCGTCTTCCGTCCATTCCTCAAGATAATCACAAAACCATAGCCGATCTTCAATATTAAGATCACTCTTCCGTGGCTTAGCTATTTCATGCCAAGCACTCAAGCCTTGGCGAACTCGAAATTGATGCACAAGTTGCCGATTGACTATCTTACCACGACGGATAAGTATCTCTTTCGCTACCTCAGAGCAGCTCTTCTTTCGGCGCCGTGATGCAGCAAGCACAATGTCTTTCGATTCTTGAGATAATTTCTCCGGTCTTCCTCCTCGAAATTCTGTTTCACAATCTTCAGGATTCTTATTCCAATTCCTTTTGACAAAGTCTTCTGGTCTTTTTAATCTCTCAGCCACCCAGTGTCGAGTTATGAAAGTTGCACCAGCTTCCTTTGCTTCACGAAATGTGACAGCTCGAATGCGGTCAAGAACTCGCTTTTTCTCTGAATCGTTCAAAATAGATGATGCCATGGTTTCTGTGGGGAAAAAAATGGTAAGAATTAAAATCACAGGAATAGAATATAATGGTTTTTATTCAGATTTTAACGCTCTTTCAAGTGGTCTCCCCGGTTTTTATCTATCTCTTCTAGTTTTTGCTCTACAGGGGGGGGCAATCATTTCCTGACACCCGTATATATATACACATATATATGAAACATACAGACCGTGCATGGAACAAGGAACTCTTCTGGGATAATTAAATCCACTATAGTCCGAATAAGTAATGTTAAATGACAAATACCATAGTTTTTGTTTTTCATGATGCCAGCCCGACGTGGGCAACGGGTCACTCGCAAAGAGGTCCCATAAATATAGCTTCCCTCACCAGCTATCTGCAAAGCAGACAGGATCCAGCTTTGGGACATGGATCTAGCGTTTAAAGCAGCCTAGCCCTGCTACATTTAGAACCTCAATATAAGCAAAAGACTCGCTGCCTTCACGTCAGATTGAATACATCAAAGAAAAAGGGGTAACTATTATATTTTTAGCCAAAAACCAAAACTTAAACCTCAAATTGCAGAATTGAGCGTCCACTTTTCAAGGCACATAACTTGTTCATTTCAAGATGGGATTGAACTCAGAATGGTCCCCTGAGTTTTTTATGAAACACACAGACCGTGCATGGAACAAGGAACTCTTCTGGGATAATTAAATCCACTATAGTCCGAATAAGTAATGGTAAATGAAAAATACCATAGTTTTTCTTTTTCATGATGCTAGCCCGACGTGGGCAACTGGTCACTCAGGGGGCCATTCTGAGTTCATTCCCATCTTGAAACGGACATGTTATGTTCCTTGAAAAGTGGACGATCAATTCTGCAAGTTGAGTTTTAAGTTTTCGTTTTTGGCTAAAAATATAATAGCTACCCCTTTTCCTTTGATGTATGCAATCTGACGTGAAGGCAGCGAGTCTTTTGCTTATATTGAGGTTCTAAATGTAGCTGGGCAAGGCTGCTTTAAACGCTAGATCCATGTCCCAAAGCTGGATCCTGTCTGCTTTGCAGATAGCTGGTGAGGGAAGCTATATTTATTGGACCTCTTTGCGAGTGACCCGTTGCCCACGTCGGGCTAGCATCATGAAAAAGAAAAACTATGGTATTTGTCATTTAACATTACTTATTCGGACCATAGTGGATTTAATTATCCCAGAAGAGTTCCTTATTCCATGCACGGTCTGTGTGTTTCATAAAAAACTCAGGGGACCATTCTGAGTTCATTCCCATATATATATATATACATATATATGCTGCAACCCACAAGGAAAAAGAAAAACGATTCCAAGGCCTTTCGTGTATTCAAAGCTACACCTCGTCAGAGAATGAAGATAAAAGGCGAGCTGCCCATAAATATATACAACGTACAGGAAAAACAAAACAATTAGCACATACTTAACAAGGGTTAATGAGAGGCAAAAGAAATTTTAACATGATATCGTCAATTTTATACGTCCCCGCACTGTTATTGAAATTGTTTTTAAAATGAATAAATGCACATTCTAGAATATTTCTTTCTATTATATCTCTGTTTTTAACAAGCACTTTAGAACTATCCCACTTGATGCTATGGTTACATCTATACATATGGTTAAATAAAGCATTGGAATTATTAGCTGTTCTACAAGCATATTTATGCTGTTTTACCCTAATATCTAACGTTTTACCGGTTTGGCCTATATATACTGAGTTACATTGTGTACATCCGATCGAATAGACACAACCAACAACAATATCAGGGCTATTCTTTATTAGGCGTGATTTAACAGCATTATTATACTTAAAGATTACATTAATGCCAATTGCTTTAAGTACAGTTGGAAGGTATTGAAAATTAACATGGTAAGGTAGGCTAAGGATATTTTTACGCTGAAATTCCTTTACAATTACATTATTATAGTACCTATTCTTGGCTTTCTTAAGACAGTTATCTAAAAATGAAATAGGATAACATAATTTAGTACCAATATTCATGATATTGCATAACTCGGAATCTAAAAATTCAGGACTGACAACTCTCAATGCTCGAAGAAACATAGCAGAGAAAATAGAGGATTTAATCGAAGGATGATGATCAGAATAAAAATGCACATAAGAGTTATTATTAGTAGGCTTACGGTAGACTTTATATTTGAACTGATTAGAGCATCTCCAAATTTTTAGATCAAGAAAAGATAGGCTTCCATCATTTTCTTTTTCAACTGTAAACTTAATAGATGGGACTAAATTGTTGAGCCTACCAAGAAATAAGTCCACATCCAAATTATTAGGCCAAAGACATAAAATATCATCTATATACCTGTACCAAACCAGGTTAAAATTAACAATCGTAGGCAAATTTCTACTTTCAAAAAATTCCATATATGTGGAAAATTTGTGAGTACCGAAATGGAAGACCCACCTAATCTTGGATAAGCCATATTGACATTAAAATAAATAATAACAATAAAAAATAACTCGGAAGGAGAACATGAACTCTTGCTGAGAAAAATTAAAAAGACACCAATGAAGAAACAAATATGGGATGAAAAGAAAAAAAGATCCCATAGCTAGAAATAGCAACACGGTTTTGGGAAGAAGAAGAAAAAGATCAGGATAAGCTGAATAAGCATAAGCTGAATAAGCAGAATGATAGGGAGGAAAAAAACGTAAGACGAAAGAAGCCGGAATAAAAATGTTTATTATGGGTGTCAAGAAATAAAACATTTATTAAAACTTCAAGGTAAGAAGTTCATAAATTTCCCTTCGGTTATTAAATTTAGGTTAAATAAGCTCACATTTCAGCTGTAATTGTTTAACAAAAGAGTATGGAAGTCCTGTTTATGGACAAATAGTTAGGCTAGTTCATCTTTGGCCTAGGTCTTCCATCTTCAACATAGCCTAGGTTGTGTTTAGGCTACTCTGGTTGGAGCAGGACCTATTTTTTCCATAATATATAAATTAGCTAGTACAGGTGAAAGGGGATTTCCCATAGCCAATCCAAACGACATAGCATAAAACTTATTTTCAAACTGAAATTTACAATCTTTGACACAGAGCTTAATTAACTCAATAAGAGTGTTGTGTTGAACAGGGAAAGAATATTCAGAGATCTTATCTTTTAAAAAATCAAGTAGGTCATCAACAGGGACTTTTGTGAATAGCGAGCATACATCGAAGCTTACCAATTTGAAATTAGGGTCATTAGGGAACTTCAGTTTGTCAATAAGATCCATGCTATTTACAATATGTGACTCAGAAATAGAGCCAACTAACGGCGTTAATAAACTAACTAACCATTTTGATAGCTTATAGGTTACGGAGCCCACTGAGCTAACAATAGGCCTCATGGGATTATTAACTTTGTGTGTTTTTACTAAGCCGTACAGATATGGTAGTGACGGATTGATACTAAGAAACTGCTGTGAAAGCCATTATAGTTATTTTTTTTTAATTTCTCTTAATTTCCTGTTAAACATTTTATTAACATCCTGCAATGGGTCTCTATTTAGAAGTTTGTACGTGTCACGATCACTCAATAATGTATTCATCTTTTCAACATAACTGTTTTTGTCCATGATGACGATCGAGTTGGATTTCCGCGTTAGTAATATGTAATGAATCATTATTTTTCAGTGTTTTTAGGGCTTTTTCAAACCTCGAAGGATAATTCGATTCAAACCTCGTAATAAAAGCACTATACACACAACCTTTGGCTAAAGTCACCTCACTTTCGGAAATATTACTATGTTTTTCAAAATTAATAAAAGACTTAGCAATCAGTAAACTGCTGGGCTTTTTTGGGACTGAGAAGTTCCCTAATGACCCTAATTTCAAATTGGTAAGCTTCGATGTATGCTCGCTATTCACAAAAGTCCCTGTTGATGACCTACTTGATTTTTTAAAAGATAAGATCTCTGAATATTCTTTCCCTGTTCAACACAACACTCTTATTGAGTTAATTAAGCTCTGTGTCAAAGATTGTAAATTTCAGTTTGAAAATAAGTTTTATGCTATGTCGTTTGGATTGGCTATGGGAAATCCCCTTTCACCTGTACTAGCTAATTGTATATGGAATTTTTTGAAAGTAGAATTTTACCTACGATTGTTAATTTTAACCTGGTTTGGTACAGGTATATAGATGATATTTTATGTCTTTGGCCTAATAATTTGGATGTAGACTTATTTCTTGGTAGGCTCAACAATTTAGTCCCATCTATTAAGTTTACAGTTGAAAAAGAAAATGATAGAAGCCTATCTTTTCTTGATCTAAAAATTTGGAGATGCTCTAATCAGTTCAAATATGAAGTCTACCGTAAGCCTACTAATAATAACTCTTATGTGCATTTTTATTCTGATCATCATCCTTCGATTAAATCCTCTATTTTCTCTGCTATGTTTCTTCGAGCATTGAGAGTTGTCAGTCCTGAATTTTTAGATTCCGAGTTATGCAATATCATGAATATTGGTACTAAATTATGTTATCCTATTTCATTTTTAGATAACTGTCTTAAGAAAGCCAAGAATAGGTATTATAATAATGTAATTGTAAAGGAATTTCAGCGTAAAAATATCCTTAGCCTACCTTACCATGTTAATTTTCAATACCTTCCAACTGTACTTAAAGCAATTGGCATTAATGTAATCTTTAAGTATAATAATGCTGTTAAATCACGCCTAATAAAGAATAGCCCTGATATTGTTGTTGGTTGTGTCTATTCGATCGGATGTACACAATGTAACTCAGTATATATAGGCCAAACCGGTAAAACGTTAGATATTAGGGTAAAACAGCATAAATATGCTTGTAGAACAGCTAATAATTCCAATGCTTTATTTAACCATATGTATAGATGTAACCATAGCATCAAGTGGGATGGTTCTAAAGTGCTTGTTAAAAACAGAGATATAATAGAAAGAAATATTCTAGAATGTGCATTTATTCATTTTAAAAACAATTTCAATAACAGTGCGGGGACGTATAAAATTGACGATATCATGTTAAAATTTCTTTTGCCTCTCATTAACCCTTGTTAAGTATGTGCTAATTGTTTTGTTTTTCCTGTACGTTGTATATATTTATGGGCAGCTCGCCTTTTATCTTCATTCTCTGACGAGGTGTAGCTTTGAATACACGAAAGGCCTTGGAATCGTTTTTCTTTTTCCTTGTGGGTTTGCAGCATTCATTCATTTCACGTGTTTTATTGTGAAATTCATCCCATATATAATATATATATATATATATATATATATATATATATATATATATATATATATATCCCTTTGCTTTGTCCGGAGCGATAGGGCGCGTCCCTCTGTGGCGAATGTGGGAATACACCTTTCTTCGGTGTAAGGGCTTTCTCTGCCCTCGTGGACCATTGGACCCGTTTGGGGACCCGGCCTGAGCTCTTGCTTCTTTTTCTTTCTTTCTCCTTTCACCCATTCTTTCTGGCTTCTCTCTTTTTTTGGCGTTGTTTTTTGGACCTTGATTTTGACCCCTTCCTTGGCCCTTGGGTGTGGGAGGTGGTTCCCCTGCACCCTTGTCGCTTTTCAACCAAACCCAAGCCCTGTCCCTGCCACTTTTCACCGCGCGTTGAATGAGAGTGGCCGCCTTTCAGGCACAGGGACTGGGTACGGGTGTATCTCCCCTGCGTGATATCTATTGGCGGTGGGACCAAGTGTGCCCACGATTCGCCTTTCCCTTGTTGGAGTCGGTGGTGGCTGGATGCGCGCGGGGGATGAAATTCTCTTTTGTTCGCTATGGATACTTCTCCCCCTCGGCTTACGACTACTGCTTTTCATTCCCGGACTACTTCTCTCAACACTCGGATGGTGGGCAACCAAGCCCTCGAGTCCTCTACCACTGGAAGACCGCAACCTGATGGGGTTGACCCCCTGTGGAAGCGGAACGCTTGCACTCTCCTTTTCCGTTGCCGATCCCAGTCCGTCCTTCGACTATGCCTTTGGACCTACACTTTCTGGAGCAGGGGTCTCGTCCCAGCCCACCTCAGCCACCTTCGGGCAAGTCAAGTTCCACCGAGGACTTGCCCCCACAACCCGGCTTCTTGCTCTCCTCATATGCCCCCCTCACCCGCCGTCAGCCCACCTCCCCACTTTCGTGACTACGTTTTATTATTTATTATACTTCATTATTTACTCTACTTTCTGCTCTATTGCATTTATCGCTTGCTTTCTCTGTACTACACTCGTTTTAACTATACCATATAAATTCATGGTAGCCACGCCGAGACTATGAAAGCCGTTACAACACAAAGGGGGAAGGGGGGTTCATTAACACTCTTTTTAAACGCTTAACACTTTATTTAATTCCGAAAATCTTTAAGTAATTTGAGGGGATGCGAGTAGGAAATTTTACTATAATATTTTACGTCGGAGAGGGGCACAAACAATTAATTTAATTTTAAGGTTACATGGCCCCAACTTTACGCTTATCGCGCTGCCGAATAACTGACTCGTTTTGGGGGTAGTCCGCTCTGAGGGCCTCTGTTCAGGATTGCCAACTCTTCCCATTCTAAACAATTTCAATCTAACAAACATACTTTTTCGTAATTTCACAATTATTAGTAAATGATTTATATTAAACATTATAATCTTAATTAAACAAAAATTAATATTCTTAACTAGGCCTTACTTCACCACGGAGAGAGCCCCGCGGCGGACGGGGGAGCCTGCATTCACGGCCGTCCTATCGACCGTTGAATATCCCAGTCCACTTCGACTCTACAGCCTCCTTCTCCCTTCCAAGTATCAACAAATTCCTGGTGATTCGGTCTACATCTGGGTCCCTCCTGACCAACTCAGAACGGACGTTCCAGGCGATCCGAACCCACAGCAACTCCAGCCGCTACGACGTACGCCCACAGAGGGCTGGCTCCCTCTTCGTAAAATCACGCTCAGCCGCAGAGACAAAAGCCCTACTCTCCGTCACTGAGGTCCTTGGATGCTCGGTGTCCGTTTCCCCACACCCTCGCCTTAACCAGAGTCAGGGCACTATTTACGCCACCCGCCTATTGTCGATCGCAGTGAATGAGCTCCTGGAGGACCTCGCACCCCAAGGAGTCACTAAGATTTATCGCTTCACATCCCGACAGGGAGGCACCCCCTCCTCCACCCCACGTCTGCTCCTTACTTTCAATACCTTAATCCTCCCCGACCGCAATGTATGGGGTATGGGAGACCGCGCGTCATGCGAGTCTTCTATCAGCCCATACATCCCGGACCCGACCCGTTGCTTTAAATGCAATAAGTTTGGACACGTTAGCTCCGTTTGTCGACAGCCGCATCAACTGTGTGTTCACTGTGGACAACTCGCTCACCCTGACAGGTGCCCCAATACACCCAAATGCTCCAATTGTGAAGGCGCACACCTCTCTTCATCCCGCGAATGCCTTTTCTTCAAGTTCGAGAAGGAGGTCCGAGGCCTACAAGTAACGGACTTCCTTAGCCTCCGTGAGGCACGAGACAGGGTGCGGAGTCGGGAGGTGAGGCCAGGGGTGTCTTATACCGCTGCTCTCGGCTCTATCATCTCGGCACGCCGCCCTGGCCTGCCGCCGAAACTCCCCCCAGCCACTGCTCCCGGTCCCCCCCAAAGAAAATCCTCGCAGGACCCGATGGTCTCCTGTCCCCCCCATCCCTCCCCTTCCCGCACCTCACCTGCCACGAACCCCCCAGGAGTCCGGGACCAGGACACCCAGGTCCCATCCACCTCAAACCCCGCCTTCCCAGTACTCTCTGCACACGCCCGAACCTGCCGCCCGGAGCATGTCGCCAGACCCTCCGGCCTTCCAACGTGTCTTTCCCTCTTCCCCAAGAACCAAGAAGACGGCTCGGTCCCTCACACCGCCCACTACGTCTACTATGTCCATCTCTCCCCACCGCAGAAGTCCCACCACTCTACCCCCACAGACTCTGACAATAGTAGCTGAAATCCATGACCCGCCCCATACGACGAGACCCAATCTGAACAATATCCTCTCCCCCGAGGACTCAGTGGATGCGGCCCTGGCGCAGCTGCGCGGTGTGACCAAGGGGAGCTCGGCCGCGCCCACGAGTCTCTTGGATCTGCCCTTACCTCCTGGTGCCATCTTCTCCACCCCTCCACGAGACCACTCTGGTTCACCCCCTTCCACCCCCATAGTACCTAGCCCCCCCAACATCCCCGGCCCCCTCCTTGTTAGCCACCCTGAGTACGCCCTCCCTCCCACCCGCCCGGTCCTTCTGGTACCCCCTCTCGCCACCTAGGGTCAGCCGTGAGACCCCGGACAGACGGGGTGGCACCACTTTCGGGATTAACGTGCCCCCTCCTGGCCCGACCACAGAAGCTCGTCAAAACACTTCTGACCCTCTCAGCCCACGACGTTCCTCTGTCTGCCGTGATCCACGCCTCCGGTCTCGCTCGGCCGACTCGACCCCGCAACCTCCGCGG
>JAJOZX010001870.1:120000-152500 GCA_023014485.1 Bathynomus jamesi
CCTTTGAAATGTCACTCCTTCGATACAGACCCAATTTAGCATATATATAAATATACAAATTTTTCTCTTTTTTATTTATTGCGATTTATTTTTATTATTTTTAACTAAACTTTTAACTGTACTGACTTGCGCTGAATTGTCGGCGCTGAATTGTCTTGCGCTGAATTGTCTTTGCGCTGAATTGTCGGTGCTCCCGCAAAGATATAGACAAAATCGAAAGAATTCAAAGACGACAACTAAGATGATTCTGTCGCTTATGTCAAAGTCGTACGAGGATAGGCTTAAAGAGTAAAATTGACTACACTCGAGACTAGGAGGCTAAGGGGTGATCTTACTGATCTAATCCAGGTTTTCAAAATTATGAATGGGTTCGATAACGTAGACAGAGATAGCTTTTTCGAAATATCTCAATATAATAGGACTACAAAGAACGGGTGTAAGTTAACAAGTAGAAGGTTCGAGACAGCAGTTGCCAAAAGCTTTTTTACGGAAAGAATAGTAAATAGCTGCAATAGTTTGCCGGTAGAAGTAATTAGTAGCACATCTATAAACATGTTTAAAAATCGATTAGACGCATATGTTGATAGATTGGGTATAGTTTAAGGTAGTAAAATTAAGGGTGGATAAGATAGATTTTGATTCTCTTTTCATTCAAGATCACAATAACCAGACTAGAGTTCATAGTATGAAATTATTTAAGCCAAGATGTAGAACAAATTTAAGAAAACATTGTTTTACAACGGTTCCTGACGATTGGTCTAATGACGATTGGTCTAATGACGATTGGTCTAATACCGATTGGTCCATTTGGTATAATTGGTCTAAAGGACGATTGGTCCAATACCGATTGGTATAATTTGGTATAATTGGTCTAAAAACGATTCGTCTAATACACCCGTTAACGTATATAAAATATAACTTGGTAATATACAGGGTGGGCCGTAAGTTTCCATACATAGGAAAAATAAACATTTTTTTATGGACAACCATTTTTATTTATATAATATGCTCTACATGGTTGCCATTGTTTTGAAAACACATTTCAATACGTGTTCCCCACTGTTGATGAACACGCATTAGCACAGTTGACGTTATGCTTGTAATGGCGTTGGTGATACGTTCCTTTAGATGATTTATGTCTCGTATCTTTTCCTGATACACCATGGCCTTCAAGTGCCCCCAAAGATAGAAATCAAGGGGGGTGAGATCTGGGGATCTGGGAGGCCACTCCACAGGACCACGCCGACCAATCCAAGCATCCGGAAACTGCTGATCCAAATACCGACGCACGTGAAGACCATAATGAGGTGGAGCTCCATCTTGCTGGAAGTAAACTGGGAAGTTACCTTCCTCGTTTAGCAGGGATGGGAAAATCTCTTCTTGCAACATGTTAAGATACCTTTCGGCATTAAGATTTCCACTGACAAAAATTGGTCCAATAATTCTGTCACCCCATATCCCGGCCCACACCATCACTTTACCGGCACCTTGCATCTTCGTCGGACTCAGCCAGTTAGGGTTAGCATTACTCCAATAACGTATGTTTTGCCGATTAACCTCTCCATTGACGTAAAAATTTGCTTCATCAGTAAACAAGATCTTACGTCAAACGCATATTCTTAGGGTATCTGAAACATAAAAACAAACGTTTAATTTTTCCTATGTATGGAAACTTACGGCCCACCCTGTATATATAAACGAGAACGTATGACACCATTGTTAGGTTAGGTTAGGTTAGGTGAACCAAAAGTTGCGACTACTAACGAGTCAGCCAAAGCACAGCCGATGCATAGCCTACATGAATACCACATGACGTCACATAGATGGTTGGTTGTTTGGATGTTAATGAGTCAATTGGCTTTCAAGTGGGAGCTGTATGCGAATGTCATTTTCCAAACAATATATAAACAGAAATATTTTGTCATTTTTTTCATATATTTTTAGATACTATACATACATTTATAGATGCATAATATATACATATATATTATACATAATATAATAAATACATACAGTATATAATTATTAGACTAATTATAGTATTTAAACCAAACGTCCTTCGACGAATCGTCCTTTAGACCAATTATACTAATTGGTATTGGACCAACCGTCATTAGACCAATCGTCCTTTAGACCAATTATACCAAATGGACTAATCGGTATTGGACTAATTGGTATTGGACCAATCGTCATTAGACCAATCGTACCCAACCCGTTTTACAAGTGTTGTGGGATATAGGGAGGCAGCATCTTGGGTTAGGGGATACTCTCTGTCCTTATACACCCCATTTAAAGCGATTCCTCTGCCGAGCGGTGCCCCCCATAGTACTGTGAGGTATTGAAAAACTCATGATCTTCACTTGCCCCACAAACAACTTTAAATGGGAGACCCATCATGGGTGCACACACATTTCTACATTACTGTAGTCTTTACAGCCACACCTACACTTCTCCTCCTAAGTATATATATTGTAATGTATATGGTTGTAAATTGTGACTTGGTCCGCAATTGATATGGACCGTGACTTATTTTTGGTTGGCAAGGTACTGGTATTGATGGATATCGTAATGAAATTGACTGGATTCTTTGGATCTGATATATTTGCATGTCGGTTATAAATAGATATAGAGTGTAACATATTTGTGGATAGTAGTCTATTATGACTTGATCCTCTGGATCCAGAGATTCTATCTTTAGTTTTAAATTGATAATTAATTAGTTTTAAATTGATAGTTATTTAGTTTTGTAAAAATTGGTTGTTGCCAATGCACAGACAGTTTTTATATAGTGGAGCCACCTCGATGGGCCGAAGTGGCCCCTAGTGTGCTCACTATAAAAATTTCTTATGTTCTTATGTTGTTTGTGGTTCGGAACCCACGTAAAATTGTAGGTCCCCTCCTCCACCACGGAGGACATGCACAATGGATTCTTTGGATCTGATATATTTGCATGTCGGTTATAAAGAGATATAGAGTGTAACATATTTGTGGATAGTAGTCTATTATGACTTGATCCTCTGGATCCAGAGATTCTATCTTTAGTTTAAATCGATAATTAATTAGTTTTAAATTGATAATTATTTAGTTTTGTAAAAATTGGTCGTTGCCAATGTACAGGCAGTTTTTACATAAATTTCTTATGTTCTTGTGGATCGGAACCCACGTAAAATTGTAGGTCCCCTCCGCTACCACGGAGGACATACACAATACACAATTACGAACACAGTTAGGTAGACCAGCCATGAGTGGATCCTAGGGTCTTTGTTGGTCTGAAACATTATATATATATACCTGCCCCAGGTGTCTCCTTGGGAATTACATCGGCAGCACTGTTCGCTCTCTCAGGGCTAGATTTTATTCGCATATGGGAATAAGTGGCCGAACAGGTAAAATTTTAAAAACTAAAGAAGCCTCGAGTATTCGTGAACACAGCATTAAATGTAAAATTGATGTCACTTTAGACAATTTTAAAATTCTTGGTTGTAATACTTGTCCCAACTCACTAAGAATTTTAGAATCCCTTTTCATTAAAGCATTGTCCCCTAGTCTGAATGTTGACTCATCGGCCGTCCCTCTCAATTTGCTATGATCCCTCCTCCTTCCCCAATTCCTTATAATCCCTCCTTCCCCAATCGCCCTCGCCATCCTTCGTGTTTCCCGTTCTTTGTCTCTGCTCAAATTAGTCAGCCTCGGATACTGCAGTGAAAGGTAGATAGTTCCATTGTTCCAGTGTACTATTGGTAATTTTTCCAGTGTATTAATTTCACATTTACTACATGTATTTAAAAATAACTTCTTAATTTTTATATGTAAATCTGTATAACTTAGAATTTAACCCTCTTTTCTCAGTCTTTTAAAATTTGTCTTTACGAATAGGTTATAGAAATTTTCTGTTTTGTTTTTCATTCAATATTGATTTTAATTTCACATTGTTATAAACAGCCTGAAGATGAGCGTATTGCTCGAAACGTTGCGCATTAAAGAAGACTTTTCATGGCATTTACATTTCTCCTTGTCATTGGATTTCTCCTAAATATTATATATATATATATACAGTATATATATATATATATATAATATATATATATATATTATATATATATATATATACAGGGCCGGATCTAGAAGTTGCGAGGCCCTAGGCAGGTCTAGAAGTTGCGAGGCCCTAGGCAGATCTAGAAATTGCGAGGCCCTAGGCCTATATATATGAAAATATGGACTTAATTATCGGTACTATACCAGCAATATTAGAATCCCGCATAGACAGAACTATGCCAGCACTTAAAAATTAAACCAAACCAAAATAATCACGCATGGAAATTGTATAAGAAATATAAATAAACCATACAAATAAGTATAAATTATAATATGAATCAAGATTTGTATCGAAAATATAAGACAATGATTTCTAAGATTTATGTAATATTATAGGTAATGACTTTCCATAGTATATAAACGTTTTTCATATGTGATGTATAAGAGATGTTGACATTTCATTTTTTATAATAGTGAGCGATCGACTTATCAGGCTAAATATTAATGCTTTAATATTTGGTTCAGATGCTCCTTGAATATTACAGCAATGCTTTTCTACTTTTCTTCGAGCTAAACTCTTCAATTAATTCAGAATAATCTAATGAATTTGTTATATTGTTTTCTATTGATAACATAGCTAATGATTGCAATCTCGCTTGAGACATGGTGGAACGCAAATATGTTTTAATAAGTTTGAGACGCGAGAAACTTCTTTCAGCCGAAGCAACAGTAACTGGGATGGTTAATACTATTCGAAGTGCAACATAAACATTAGGATAAATCTCACTTAGTTGTTTTTGCACTATATAAACAAGGGCATTTCCGAGATCTGTTTTCTCAGGTATAAACCTGCAAAGTACTTTAAGTTCTTCATAGAGTTCTAAATCATTAATATCACTTGAACAGAACGCGCAAAACGGCTTGAGCGAGGCTTTGGCGCGAGGCCCTAGGCGATCGCCTAGTTCGCCTATAGCTAAATCCGGGCCTGTATATATATATATATATATATATATATATATATACACACGCACGTATACATATATATATATATATATATATATATATATATATATATATATATATATATATATATATATATATAATGTGCTACGTAGTGGCCGATGTCGTAACACCGCTTCTCGGAGATCAGCTAAGTTAAGCGACATTGGGTCTGGGTAGTAGTTCGATGGGAGACCGTCCTCTGCGCCCAGATTATGTAGCGACCCGTGGTTCGGATCCCACGTAAAGCTGTAGGTCCCCTCCGTCATATGACCCCAGATGTTGCGAAGGAGGTTAAACAACCCAATTAAAAAAATATATATATGTACAGGGCGTCCCAAAAAAATGTATACACACTTTAACAGCTGATAGCTCAATTGATGTTTCTTTCTTTCCAAGTTAAACCCATTAGAATTAATAATGGCAGTCAGACTAAGCTTTGAACAAAGGAAATTCATTCTAAAATGCTACTGGAAGTGTGAAAACGCAGTTGAAGTGCAAAGACAGTTTAGGAGGGAGTTTCAAACAGATCCACCAACGCGACTTACCATCACTCGAATTAGAGATAAGTTTGAAGCCGATGGAACTGTTCAGAATGTTCACAAGAAGCGTTCCGGAAGACCACGGACATCGACAAGCCCCACAAAGCAAGAAAGAGTACTGGAAACGTATCACCAAAGTCCAAGAAATCTGTGCGGCAAGCGAGTCGTGAGGTAGGAATTTCAGAATCGTCTGTCCAACGCATTTTGAAGCGCTGTCAATGGAAAAGTTACATTCCAAGATTAGTCCATGCTATTAATGAAGATGATCCGGACCGAAGAGTGGAGTATTGCGAGTGGTACTTGGCACGATGTGGATGTGGATTGGACGAAGGGGTTTCGTAGAATACCCTCCGCGTTCACCAGACCTCACACCACTAGACTTTTTTTATGGGGATACTTAAAGGACAAAGTCTACGCTATAAAACCTGCAACAGTCGCTGAATTGAGAGCAGCCATTGAACGAGAATGCACACAAATACCAAACGAAATGTTTCGTGATGTTTGCGATTCCATTGCTTCGCGTTATCAGCAGTGCCTGGACCAGAACGGACGTCAGTTTGAAAACAGGCGTTGACAAAACAATTAAATAATGTCTGTAGATTCTATTACATTTTGAAAATGAAATGTATTTTAATAAACACTGCCTTTATAAGTATTTAAAGTGTGTATACATTTTTTTGGGACGCCCTGTATATATACGGTATATATATATATATTAGGGTGTGTCAATTTTGTCAACTTTTTTCAAATCAATTTTGGTAGTGAAAATATAGTCTTTTCATGTCAAAACTTGAAATTGGCCAACCAAAATAAAATAAAATAACACTTACCTACATCAATTTTACCTTAAAGTTTCAGAAATTGACTCTTTTACTAAATAATAGGACATAAATTGATTAACTATTCATCTGTCACAGAATTATCCCACTGATCGCATATGGAGTGTTTTCAAGGTCATATAGTTGTTGTACAATGTACAAGTCACAACATGAATAGAACTGTCCCTCAATCTCAGTCCTCAGTTGCCTCTTAGATGTCATAGACGGTGGTTTGCTATTATTGCTCTGGTACCTACTTCATAGTTATTCTACTAGACAAATACTACAGTTTAACTGTTAGTATGGATTATTGATTATTACAATTATTTATTATTATCATATTCTTGTCTAATTATGTTGTAATCCCATGAAATATTTTTTTATTGAATTTTAGAACATCGAATGACTAAACTTTGAAACATCGTAATTGATATAAAATACTTAAATGTTTTTCTTTCTTTTCAGATATTCCTAAGATGCCAAAATTGAAGACAAGAGGTCAGTCGTCATGCCACTTGAGCCTGTTAGTCGGTACAGGCAAGGAGCTTCCCGTATCAGAACTACCAACAGTGCGAGACATGCTGAGACTCGGGTTACTCCTTCGTGAACAAAATACAAAGGATAGAAGGAACTACGCAGAGAAAGAGCTCATAAGGGACATGATTCCCCCTCTTCTGCATCAGTGGAAAAAAGCTAATGTGTTATTCAAACCACCTGTACTCAATCAGTATAGAACTATTGAGCTAAAATTAACAAAGCTGTGGCACAAAGCAGTTGAGACATCACTTGGTAAAGGAAAACTAGCAAAGAAAAATAAATTTCTGCGCACACTTGATACTCTTCTTGACATTTTTAACTGCCAGTGTCCCATAGAATTGTGTTCTGAAGCCAATTGTTCTCCCTCATGCAGAAGAGAACCTCACCCTCACATTGATTGTCGCTGTCCTCGTGAGAAGAAGATCCCTGTTTTGGAGCTGGCTTTCATAAAGGCGCAGAGAACAAAGGCAGGAGGCCAAGGAAGTATGCAGATTGGTTCGGCAGATTATTCAGAAACCAAAAACAGATTGTTATTGCTAAGAAAAAGGAGAAAATCCGAGAGAGGGAAGAAAGGAAGAAAGAAGAGTGAAGAAGCCACCCAAAGAGATGAAGAGCTCTATCAAGAGGTTTCTCACTTCTTTGAAAGCTCTTCAGATGAACAGAAAGAAGCAACATCAGATGATAGCTCCAAAATGCCATCTGAACCTTCGCCGAAGAGAATGAAATACAACACTAAAGACATCTCAAACATTGCCCTTGCCAGTATTCGCCACCATACGGGGCTACGAGAGACTGCAGAGATTGCCACTGCCGCTTGGATAGATGCAGGCCTCATCAGCCGAGAGGATACATCCTTAGTGATAGATCATAATAAGATAAGAAGAGCACAAGAAAAAATAATGAAGGAAATATCTGATCAGCATGAAAAAGATTTGAAGGAGGAAGGTTTCTCTTGCCTTTTGTTTGATGGAAGAAGAGATCACACAAAAGTTCTCCTAGAGGTAGAAGGAATGGACAGAAAGTTTCCCGGTCTCATCAAAGAAGAACACTACTCTGTGTTCTGAACCTGGTGGCCGCTATTTGTTTCACTTTGTTCCTGAAGCAGAAGTAGAAGGCAAGAAACATGCAGAGGCAATTGCTGATCAAATAATATGTTGGCTTCAAGAAAGAAGACTTGACAGTTCACTGCAGGCCGTTGGTGGAGACTCAACTGCGGTGAACACTGGATGGCAGGGCAGGACGGTGTTATGACGCATTTAGAGAAAAAACTTGGAAGAAGGCTTGTTTGGATTGTATGTGATTTGCACACAGGGGAACTACCTCTTCGTCGTCTCATCCAGGAATTTGATGGTCCTACAAAGAGCAACAACAAGAGGTCAGGCCCCCTTGGCAACATGCTAGATGAAGCAACGGAATTAGAAATAAATACAAAATTTCCAAAGGTCGAAGTAGGCCCTCCCCTTCCAGTGTTGTCTGAAGAAGTTATCAAAGACCTCAGCACGGATCAATCTTACGCTTATCGTATTGTTCAAGCAATCAGATCAGGAAAGTTGCCTCAAAATCTGGCTCTCTTGGAGATTGGACCCGTAAGTCACAGTCGTTGGTTAACTACAGTGATTCGTTTCTGCAGGATTTGGGTTTCCAAACATGCACTGAATGGCAAAATGCTACAAAATTTGATGTTGATTGTTGAATTTATTATTGGGTTTTATCTTCCTCACTGGTTCAATGTAAAACTTAATCCAATGTGGATGGAGGGGCCCAACCACATCTTGTTTCAATTACAGCTACTGAGAACCCAAAGGAAAGTAGTGGTGGACATCGTGTTACCTGTGGTGAGAAGGTCCGCTTGGTATGCTAGGCCAGAGGCAGTTTTGCAAGCAATACTCTGCAGCCAATGTACCAAGAGCGAACTGAGGCTGTGGAAATCATTCTAAAGCTTAGAGGAACATCACTAGATGATGACCAGCTGGGAGACTGCTTTGTTCAGACAAGGAAGGTACCTCCGATAAACGTCAATGCCACGAAATTGTCAGAATTAGTTAACTTGAGTTCGGAAGTTTTGGAGCCACCACTGACAACATGTATAACAAACAAAGATTTAACACAACTTAAAGAGGCCCCAATGCAAGTGCCAAAGTGGCCTTCTTACACTCAGAGTGTGGAGAGATGTGTGAAAATCGTCACAGAAGCAGCTAGTCAAGTTTACAGTCACGAGAGGCGAGAAGGCTACATCAAAGCGCAAATAGCAAGCCGAATGCTGATGTCAAGGAACCGCAGCAAAAAGGACATGACTGCATTGGTTACTTTCAAATAAAGACTCTGAATGATATCTTATTGCCACTTTAAATGTTGATAGGATGTTTGCGCACATTTGTTATTTTGTTACGAATTTATGGAAAAATGGAATTTTTTAATTAAAATTGATGTAGATAGGAGTTATTTTTTATTGTTTTTGAAGCAAGGATATTATTTTGTAGGCCAAATGATTACATTAAATTGCTACCAAATCACATGATTTTCAATTTAGTCATTTCACCCCAAAATTGACACACCCTAATGCACCAAACACTATTTTTTTTTTAAAACACTTCAACGAAAACCACTTATTCAAATGGTAACACTGGACACTATATATATATATATATATATATATATATATATATATATATATATATATATAATATATATATATATTATATATATATATATATATATATATATATATATTATATATACAGGGTGTCCCATAAGTCCGGCATCATAGGAAAAATTCATATTTTTCTATTTCTACAAACCATAATTCATATTTTTCTTACGCTCGAGATGCCAATTTCCCGTCCACCATTCTGTTCAGTGATGAGGCTGTTTTTTATGGAAATGGTGAGGTAAATCGACAGAACACCCGCTACTGGTCTCAAAACAACCCTCACTGGTATACCTCTTCAAAGGAACAAGGTGCATCTCGGGTGATGGTATGGTATGGCATTTGGAAGGATCGCATCATTGGCCCCCTCTTTTTCGATGAACATGTCACTGGAGGCACCTACCTACGTATGCTCAAGGAAGAAGCATTTTCCAGTGTCTTGAACGAAGAAGGAAATTTCCCAACATGGTTCCAGCATGACGGCGCTCCTGCACATTACAGCACCCAAGTAAAGGAATACCTGTACCAACAATTCCCTGGTCATTGGATAGGACGTCGAGGGCCTGTGGAATGTCCAGCTAGAAGCCCGGATCTCACGCCACTAGATTTTTATCTCTGGGGCCACTTGAAAGCGCTGGTATACGCAGAGAAAATTAGGAGTGTTGAACATTTGCGGCAGCGATTTATTGGGGCATGTAACACCATTACTCCTGACATCATTCACCGTCTGCTTGCTGACTGGGTATCACATCTGAATTTGTGTATTGAAAACAGTGGTGGACATACTGAGCACGTTCTGTAAATAAAAGCTTTTGTTTTGCCTTTTTTATTATTTTTCCTATGATGCCGGACTTATGGGACACCCTATATATATATGATGAATGAATAAAACCACGAAGGAAAGGGAACACAAAAAGGTGCTCAAGCGCTTTCGTCTAATGACATCCTCAGGAACACTGAAGTACATAAAAGGTTACTGCCTATATATAGGTTACAGAAAGAAAAAAAAAAATAAATAAATAACATACATATACACAAACATATATATATATATATATATATATATATATATATATATAATATATATATATATATATATATATATATATATATACATATCTACACATATATATATATATATATATATATATATATGCAATAAACGGAGAAGTAAAAATAAAATTAAAAATTAAAGGATTAACAAAGGCATACAGATTTGTAAGGAAAAATATCGATTTTTAGCACAAGATCAAATGAATTATAAAAATACAAATTTATACTGGAAATCTGCCGAGTTTTAACACTTTGCCTTTTATAGTCAAGTTTCGATATATATAAAAATAAAATGAAGATTAAAAGTTAATAAAGTAGCATACAAATTTACCAAAGATTTAGCGTCCTACCCTTTTTATCTAAATCTGTTTTGAAGGAATTCAAAACAACAGGATCGAGTTGAAAAAGACCTTTGCTTATGTTGAAGTTATTTGAAAGTTGGATAATGGCAGACTCAAGAATATTTCTATTAACAATGTTGCTAGAGTGAAATAAAACTGAAGCATTATTCCAATCAATACAGTGGGATAACTCTGACAAATGGACAAAAAGAGCACTGGACAACTGTCCTGTTCTAATGGAATATTGATGCTGTTTTATACGTGTGTGCAAATCCTTTCCCGTCTGACCTATGTAAAAGGAATCACATTGTTTACACCCAATTTTATAGATAATGCCTGAATTATTGGTAGGGCTATTTTTTACTATGATATTTTTCACAATATTGTTATATGAAAATACTACATTAATATCCAAAAGTTTAAGTACATTAGCAATGCCTAAAAAGCCCCGGAAAAATTGAAGTACTGAAATATTTTTTGACAAAGTACGAGTGTTATTACTGACACGATAGAAAGTTCGTTTTGCCTTGTTGAGACAAGATTCCATAAACGCAGATGGATAACACAGATCACTTCCAATACCGTTGATTTTTTCCAATTCGGCATCGATGTATTCCGGACTGGCGATCCTAAGGGCGCGGAGAAACATCGTGAAAAAATGGCCTTCTTAGTGGGGGTGTCATGTCCCGAGTAAAAGTGTACGTAGGACAAATTGTTTGTTGTTTTCCGATAGATACTAAACTTAAAACCTGGGCTTTCCCTATGTACACGCACATCCAAAAATGGGATTGAATTGTCTTGTTCCACTTCTAAAGTAAACTTAATGGAGGGGACTTGATCATTTAACTGAAGGAGGAAGTTATCCAGGTCACGATTCATGGGCCAGATACACAAAATATCGTCGACGTACCGCAACCAAGGGATGCCAACCCCCAGGATTCTCGGAATGTAAGTAATTTCGAAAAACTCCATATAAATATTGGAGAGGAGGGGCGATAAGGGGTTGCCCATGGCCATCCCAAACACTTGTTGATAATACTCGTTATTGAAAGTGAATTTACAGTCTTTGATGCAAAGCTTAATAAGTTCCAAAACAATGTGTGAAGGTAGTGGCAGGTCATACTTATGTAATTCTTGGGAGAGAAAGTCAAGCATATCATCAATCGGCACTTTTGTCACCAGACAAAATGAGTGGTCCGCCTTCAAAAATTTAAACATCGCCAAACATAATTTTGTAACCGTTATTCCCCAACCGTGGATCCAACCTTTGTTTGATGAAATTTACAACGAGTTGCGTCGGAGAACTACTTCACTTCGTAACATTTTGGATCGGAAAATTAAGTCTCATTCGAAATAGCCAGTGGAGTAAAAAAGCAAGCTCAAAGTGTGTTTTGAACCTTTCTTCGAAAAACATTAGTGACGATGCAAAAAGTGCCCTTGGATATGGTATGTCCTTTTTTATTGTTAAAAAACCTTCGGCTTTACAAATTTGTTACAATCTCGCGTGTTTTGAAAAACAGTGTAATCTCCCTCAGTATTTGTTTAACATAGTTAAAGGCCTCGTTTATAGTGCGGCGAATTGTAATTACGAAGATAACTTTCCTAAACGTTTTCGCGATGGCCTCACAATTAAAAAAAGATGGGGAGCTCCATATTACTAAAGCAGACAAGGCTAACACCATAGTTATTATGGACAAAGTGGACTACATCGGAAAGATGAACGAGCTTCTCCAGGACCCCGCCACATACAGCAAACTTAGGAAGAACCCGCAGGATGACGTCATCAAATCATTTAATAGTGGCTTGAAACGCATTCTCAAAGATCATAAGGACTTAATTCCGCTTTTCATGTCCACTTCACCTTCTCTGCCCTACCTTTACGGTCTTATTAAAACCCACAAACCTGGCAACCCTATGCGCCCTATTATTAGCTCGGTGGGCTCTATTACTTATAAACTCTCCAAATGGCTTGTCAAAGTCTTGTCCCCCATTCTCGGAACTATCTCTGATTCACATGTAAAAAATTCCATGAATCCTACTGAAAAATTGAATAATGCACGTATTGAAACTAACGATAGATTGATCAGTTTTGACGTTTGTTCATTGTTTACAAAAGTGCCGATTGATGATATGCTTGACTTTCTCTCCCAAGAATTACATAAGTATGACCTGCCACTACCTTCACACATTGTTTTGGAACTTATTAAGCTTTGCATCAAAGACTGTAAATTCACTTTCAATAACGAGTATTATCAACAAGTGTTTGGGATGGCCATGGGCAACCCCTTATCGCCCCTCCTCTCCAATATTTATATGGAGTTTTTCGAAATTACTTACATTCCGAGAATCCTGGGGGTTGGCATCCCTTGGTTGCGGTACGTCGACGATATTTTGTGTATCTGGCCCATGAATCGTGACCTGGATAACTTCCTCCTTCAGTTAAATGATCAAGTCCCCTCCATTAAGTTTACTTTAGAAGTGGAACAAGACAATTCAATCCCATTTTTGGATGTGCGTGTACATAGGGAAAGCCCAGGTTTTAAGTTTAGTATCTATCGGAAAACAACAAACAATTTGTCCTACGTACACTTTTACTCGGGACATGACACCCCCACTAAGAAGGCCATTTTTTCATCAATGTTTCTCCGCGCCCTTAGGATCGCTAGTCCGGAATACATCGATGCCGAATTGGAAAAAATCAACGGTATTGGAAGTGATCTGTGTTATCCATCTGCGTTTATGGAATCTTGTCTCAACAAGGCAAAACGAACTTTCTATCGTGTCAATAATAACACTCGTACTTTGTCAAAAAATATTTCAGTACTTAAATTTTTCCCGGGCTTTTTAGGCATTGCTAATGTACTTAAACTTTTGGATATTAATGTAGTATTTTCATATAACAATATTGTGAAAAATATCATAGTAAAAAATAGCCCTACCAATAACTCAGGCATTATCTATAAAATTGGGTGTAAACAATGTGATTCCTTTTACATAGGTCAGACGGGAAAGGATTTGCACACACGTATAAAACAGCATCAATATTCCGTTAGAACAGGACAGTTGTCCAGTGCTCTTTTTGTCCATTTGTCAGAGTTATCCCACTGTATTGATTGGAATAATGCTTCAGTTTTATTTCACTCTAGCAACATTGTTAATAGAAATATTCTTGAGTCTGCCATTATCCAACTTTCAAATAACTTCAACATAAGCAAAGGTCTTTTTCAACTCGATCCTGTTGTTTTGAATTCCTTCAAAACAGATTTAGATAAAAAGGGTAGGACGCTAAATCTTTGGTAAACTTGTATGCTACTTTATTAACTTTTAATCTTCATTTTATTTTTATATATAGGGTGAACCAAATGTAGGTGGACAGTAAATGATAACGTTTATTTTGAGAATACATATTTAATTTTTTTGTATACTATAATACAAAATAAAATTTAAATAAATTTAGTTATAATATTTAATATAATATAACACAAACACCATAGTTATAATGAACACCATAGTTATAATATAATATAGCACAAACCGTATTCAACCTACTGTCCACCTACTTTTGGTTCACCGTGTATATCGAAACTTGACTATAAAAGGCAAAGTGTGAAAACCCGGGCAGATTTCCAGTATAAATTTGTATTTTTATAATTCATTTATTTTTACTTCTCCGTTTATTGCATATATATATATATATATATATATATATATATATATATATATATATATATATATATATATATATATATGTATGTGTGTGTGTGTGTAGATATGTATGTATATATATATATATATGTATATGTTTGTGTGTATGTATGTTATTTATTTATTTATTTATTTTTCTTTCTGTAACGTATATATAGGCCGTAACCTTTTATGTACTTCAGTGTTCCTGAGGATGTCATTAGACGAAAGCGTTTGAGCACCTTTTTGTGTTTCCTTTCCTTCGTGGTTTTATTCATCATAAATATTTTTCACGTGTTACTTTCGTGAAATAATTTTCATATATATATATATATTATATATATATATATATATATATATATATATATATTATATATATATATATACAGGGTGTCCGAGAATTATCTGTACAATTTTTGGCTGTTATTAAAAGTCAACCATGAAGTGTAGAAATTCCAGTGTTGTCCCATTTTACAGAGAATCTCATTAAGTTTTTTCTGATACCAAGTTTTGACAAGTTTTTTAGAAATTCCAGTGTGTCCGAACATTATCTCTACAATTTCATCTTTTAATAAAATTCTTGATAACACACGTAAAATTATTAAACAAGATTATTTAGAATCTGTATTTTCAAAAGTTTATTTTATTAAAGTAACGTTGTTACAAACATTCGATATGTGCACCATTAGTGATTCGCAAAACATCCAATCGATACTCCAAATGTTGCCATGTACGCTGCAGCATATCCACATCAATTCGCTCAATAGCAGCTGTGATTCTTGCTTTTAAATCATCAATGTCTGTCACCCGCGTACATTTCTAAAAAACTTGTCAAAACGTGGTATCAGAAAAAACTTAATGAGATTCTCTGTAAAATGGGACAACATTGGAATTTCTACACTTCATGGTTGACTTTTAATAACAGCCAAAAATTGTACAGATAATTCTCGGACACCCTGTATATATGTATATATATATATATATAATCACTGTACACCTCAGCTACCCCAGCCCGACTTCAAATTTTAGATGCTGTGCATCATGCTGGTGTTCGTCTGGCCATGGGTTCTTTTCGCTCCTCTCCCATCTCTAGCCTCCTTGTGGATGCTGGGGAGCTGTGGTGCTCCCCTTAGCATCCAGCACTTGCTCTTCGAGTGCCCCGCTCTTCGTGCCCTCAGGAGGAAGCAATTTAGGGTGGTTCTTAGCTACATAAGGGCAAAAAAAATTTGAATTGTTTTACTCCTAACTTTTAATTTTTTTGGTATTGAGGTAAAACTTCTGCATGTGAAATATTTTTTGAATAGATCAAGTTTTAGGGGTTGCACAGTGACCTTAAATTTTTTATAAATATCGCGATTCAGGATACTTTCATAATAATAAACAGGAGAACTTCTGGTGGCCTAAAAACGCAAGCACTCGGGTCCCCCTCCCTAAAAACGGAGTATTAGCCGCTCAAATGCGGGGGGGGGGGGGTATCATGGTTGCCAGCCACTCATTGTTGCCCGATAAGCGTTGATTTCCTGGAATCGGGAAACCTCCTGTGATGTTCTGTCACAACTTGAAGCAGATACTGGGTTTGCTGTTCATCCTCTGTCAGGAGACGATTGTGCTCTTCAATGAGAGCAACTCCACTCTCTGCATGATCATTTGTGACAGTGAGGCTGTTGACAACCTTGAGAGCCTCCCTATAATCCTCTCTAGCTGGCCAAGTCTCTGGATTCTGGTCTAGGAAGTCAGTGGACAGATGAAGCTTTTCAAAGAAGGATAGAGACCCTCTAGTCACAAGATCAGAGAGCTGAAGCTGCTCAATAGCTGCTGGATTGACTGTCTGTCGCTTAGGAACATCTTCTGTTCCTTCACATTCCCTTGTTGCCCTTGCCATAAGCTTCTTTGTAGAAGAGGACACAGATGGATCAAAAAAGGCAAGGGCCACCAGCTCCTCTGACAGGTACCAGAGGTGTGATGAGAACTTGGCTAGAACAGCTTTTGATACAGCAGTGTTGACAGTGGCATAGGCAGGGAGAGCCTTCAGAAGATTCAGGTCATTGTTTGGTGCTGATGCAGACAGAGGAGCTTCAATCCATGCCTTGAGGTAGATCTTAACTGCAAAGACACACATCTGCTGAAGACCATTCTTCTCCCTGTCTGTCATTTTAAACTGATGATGAAAAAGCCAGATCTTGAGCGAGTATATTACCTTGGACATCCACCTAGCACGGTGCATGGGACCAGGTGCCATAAAGTGGATGCCCCGTGGAGGAGTGACTCCCATGAAGATCAATGAGAGCTCTATGAATTCCGGTAGTCATCACGGTCCTTTTGCTCTGTTAGTGACTTTTCAGTCCAAGCCACTAGCTCTGGGTCATTGATGAGATCAGCTATCTCCTTGTCATCAGCTGCAGTTGCATATGAATTTCTGTCAATAAACTCCCGCTGATCTTGATCCCACTGATCTAAAAATCAAAACATCTGGTCCTTTGGTAGTACTCATGAGTGGTAAAAGCTGTCTCAGCAAGAAGCTCCAAGATATGGTGGTGGCGGCCAGATACAAAAGATCCTTCTGCATCTCCTGTTCTATGAGAACACATGCACCTAACTTTCGCCCAGTATTAACAGCTGTAGTGTCAAATGACAATCCTATAACCTTCTCTTTCAAACCCCATTCATTAAGAGCTGCTACTACAGCCTTGGCTTGTTCTGATCCTGTCCCATTTGCTAACTTGGCAACTTCCAGCAGCTGGGAGACCGCCCTTGCCAGTAACAATAATTGGTAGGCGGTCCGGTCAATATGTTCCTTGGTTGTCAAGTCCCTGAGAAGTTTTCCATCCCAGTGGACAATCAAAGGTACATCAGCTTGAAACTCAGCCTTCAGGGTTTATGTGAGCAATTTCCGGTGATTCTGACGCAGGCGTTGGATGGAGGAGCGGTTGATGTTGAATTCTTCAGGATTTTTACCAATTGAGCGTACTGTTTCTGTTAGAACATAAGTAGCAGCCCTGTCTGACAGCTTTGTCCTGTCAAGAGCCATAGACAGTGATGGAGATATGTTCTTTTTGGCTCTGAGACGTTTTGAAAGGCTGGCTCCTTCAACAGCAACAGCAGAACCTTCCTCTTCATTTCCAGATTCATCTGTGCTGCTGGTGGAAGATGACTCCAACTGTACTGTGTTTGAGGATGCTGCGTCTTCCTTCTCCCATTCACTTCTCCGTTCTTCTTCCATTATCTTCCTCTTCAGAGATCGGTTCTCTTTTGCAGCTTGCTTGGCATCAATTGATCCCATTGTTCCTCTACGGCCTGGTTCCCGTCGAGCAATTAGGAATTCTCGGTCTTCTTGATTTGTCATTATTGTGAGGGCATCAGAGGTGGCTATGTCAAACAAGTTGGACATTTCTGCCTCAAAGTCATTCTCCTTCTGTATCTGTGAGCCTGATCTTCTGTTTTTCCCTTTCTTGAAACTCTGATAAACTGTGTACAGCTTCTCTACTTTAGTAATTGCATTATCTTTGCAGATCACGAGAATTCTTGCTTTCTCCCAGAATTCTGTTACACGCATGATCACAGTTTAGGCCTGTTCAAAAATCAACTTTTTCTTATTTTCATAGGTTTCTGTACATTTTCCCATGCTTTTTGATCTGAAAAAGCCGAACATCACAACTATTTTGACCTAGGATGTTGGGAAGCATTGCCGCATGGAGCTTTAAATTTTCTGCCTTGAAATCGGCCAAAGCGCCAATTCCGCGGTCCCTTGAATTATGTTTTGCACTTTAACTTTTGATCTAAACAAGATAGAGCAACAAATTAGGTATCAAATGAAAGAGCATAAAATTAATAAATAATAATAATAATAATAATAATAATAATAATTATCTATCATTTTTCAGGAAACAACAGAAACTCAATCAGAATCTAGAAAACCATCTACAAGTTACAACTTCATAATGGCATTAAGCAAGGAGCTGAGGGAGCTCCATGGGCGCACAGTTGATATCTCAGAACCTCCACGTACTGTCCACAGGCAGGTGTCAACTGGGCCATCTACCAGATCTCTCACTGAAACTTTCCTGGTTGGATACCCTTCAGCTTTTATCAGTGGTTCCCAGCTTCCACCAACAGACAGGCGTTCCAGTATTTCCTTAATCTTCAGAATTTACCGGAAAATGCAGGGAGGCCCATGGTTCAAGACCTTGCATATGAAACAGTTGAATCTATCATCCCATTCTGGCAGATAGCTAGGATCAAGACAATGACCAAGTACAACGCAATGAAGCTCTTCATGAAACTACGTGAGAAACATCGTGCTCTGGTGAAAAGCAAAGGAAGAGCAAGTAACCCTGGAGGAAAAAGAGGAGCATTTGTGCTGGAATTAGACAGCCTGTTCGATATAGGAGCTCCAGATGCAATCCAGGAAATACAGAACAACAGACTGTTATCCAGAGAGAAGAAAGATGAGGATATCAGGTTCTACGAAGACCAAAAGACTGAGAGTAAAGGTCATATGTCTGGTCATGACAAGATTTTTGAGACAAGATCCCTGCAGCAAGCAGCGAGGAATGAAAGACTGCAGCATAGACAAGAACAAGGTAAAACTAATTACTTTGAACGTTACAAAAAGTTTTAAGTTTTACTCCATTGCGATATTTAGCATGTACTTAACAATTACTGTCTTAACATGTTGTACTATTTTACAGCTGCAGCAGAACAAGAGGCAGTTGTTCATGTGGATGACATTACCTGGGGTGACTCAACTGACAACGACGCTAACACAGAGGACATGGATTACCATCAGCCTCGTCCTGGATGTTCTCACCATCAAGACACTGTGACTAGTGTGACTTTGACGTTTCCAAGGAAGGTCATGGAATGTGATGTCATCTGCAATACAGCTGATCGTCTTGGTTTATCAGACAATCAAGTTACTGCCATGGTTTCTGCCACCTTGAAAGCTGGAGTGGCTGATCTGGATAACTTCGTCATCTCAACCTCAACAACACGTCGCAACAGAATGCTGTCCAGGTATAATATCAGCCAGAGTCACATGTCCAAGTTTTGTGAAAACCCCCCACAGTACGCTGCCTTACACTGGGATGGAAAGTTGCTCAAAGATGTCTTGGGCAGTGAACCTGGAAGTACCTCAGAGACTTTAGCTGTGCTAGTGTCTGGTCCACCTTCATACACTGAATGAAAGTTATTGGGAGTACCTGTCATCGACAATTCTTCTGGCACAGCTCAGGCTGAGGCTTCAATGGATTTACTGGAGACATGGGAACTTACGGATAATGTTACTGCCCTTGTTTTTGACACTACATCCAGTAACAGTGGAGTTCACAGAGGAGCTGCCAAACTGCTAGAGAAAATGCTGAACAAAAAGGTGTTTTATCTGGCCTGTCGACATCACATCCTGGAAATCCTAGTAGGAGCAGTTTGGGAGAAGCTGTTTGGGAAGGTGAAGGGGCCAGATAATCCCTGGTTTGAGCACCTGAAGGATGTTTGGACGGACTTGTCCAAGGAAAACCCAAAGATGCTGGCTATCAACAGTAAATGGCTGAAGGAAAAGAAGAAGAACAGTGAAGAAATACTCCAAGACATTCTAACAGCAGAAAGGCTTCCAAGAGCCGACTACAGGGAAATGGCTGAACTGACAGTCATTGTTCTTGGAGGAACGCCTCCTCGAGGTATTCACTGGAGTCGACCAGGCGCCATTCATCAGGCCAGATGGATGGCCAGAAACCTGTACTCCATGAAAATGCTGATGTTTGCAGATCAACTTGAGTACGACGAAGACACTGTATCAAAGCTGGAAAGACTCAACACCTTCCTTGCGCTGTTCTACACTCCTGTATGGATGATGTCAATGTCTGCTGCAGATGCTCCCGTGAATGATCTAAGTCTAATCCAGGACATGTTGAAGTACAAGAAAACTGACCCAGAGCTTGCTGATGCAGTACTTAATAAGATGGAAAACCACAAATGGTACCTGACGCAGGAAGTCGTGCCATTTGCCCTGTTCAGCAGTAGATTGAGTGACACATTGAAGCACGACATTGCTGCCCAGTTACATGCCACTGAGAAGCCAGACAGCTTCAGAACAGGAAAGCCTCTATTCCAGAGAGTCACAGCTAAGACCACCCTGGTTGATCTCATTGGCCCAGAATCACATTTCCTGCTGGACACACTGAACATTGGATCCGAGTGGCTTCTGGAACCTGTCACGTCTTGGCCACAGAATGAGGACTACAGAAAAGCGTTGGACTATGTTAAGAATCTGAAAGCGGTGAATGACATTGCTGAACGTGGTGTCAAGATGATGAGCGACTTTGCAAATGTCATAACAACAGATGCCAAGCAAAGGGACTATCTCCTTCAAGCTGTGGAGTTCAACAGACGCCGCTTTGACAGCTTCAAGAAACAAACTCTCAACAACTGACTGTGTAAATGTCATTATGAAATTAATCATCATGTAATGCTTTCACTTCTTGATCGATTAGACTTGTGACAAAATGTTAATCTCAAATTTGTGTCATGAATAAGGCGCCCTGTCTGCCTTGAGTGTGAGAAAACGAATTTTGTGATATTTCTGAAATCTTTGTATGTACCAATGTGCCATTTCTTGTTCCAAGACTATCATAATTGTATAAGTTAGAAAGAGGATTAAAAACACTTTAATTTGGTGCCTATTTTGTTGCTCTATCTTGTTTAGATAAAAGGTTATAGTGCAAAACATGATTCAAGGGACCCCGGAACTGGTGCTTTTGGCCGATTTCAAGGCAGAAAACTTAAAGCTCCATGCGGCAATGCTTCCCAACAACCTAGGTCAAAATGGTTGTGATTTTCGGCCTTTTCAGGCAAAACGCATGGGAAAAAGTACAGAAACCTATGAAAATAAGAAAAAGTTGATTTTTGAACAGGGCTAATGATCACTGTTGTGGCACTTTCCCTAATTGTCTTCCCCTCCTTAATGTGAAGGTGCAGAAAGAATGAAAGAACTTGTCCTTCAGAAGGAAGTTTTGTTCCTTCAATCCCATCATCTTGTTTGCATAGGTAATCCTTAGAACGAGTTGTTATGATCAATCACTGATAGGTATCAATTATTCTGAAAAAAATACATGAAATTGATTTGAATTTAATAAAAAAAATTACAGTAAATAATAACTAAATGATAATACTCATTAAATAAATAAATAGATTAATCAATCAATGTAAGATCTGGAGTATAATTGATTTCTTCTTCCCACTGTTAATATGGTCAGAGTTCAACTGATTTCTGGTGGCTTTATGCGGCAGAGAACAGGTTTGTGTATGACTCATTGTCTCCCACTCGTCTGCATACACCAGAGTACAGCTGTACTGTACACAATTAACTTAAAAACAACTTCAAAATGTGCAGTACACAGCAAGGTCAACTGGAATAGTCAAAATCACAAGTATAGCAGTGGAGAATAAATAATCAACTCCAAACATTTATGCGAGCCACATATGTGAAATTACAAACTCTGTGTGCAACCCCTAAATTTAGTCCAAATGACTTAAAATTTCACCACAAGGGTTTCTTCATACATACAAAACATTTTAAGGCTTAGGAGCATGACTTTTCAACTTTCATTTTAAAGAACCACCCTAATATATATATATATATATATATATATATATATATATATATATATATATATATATATATATATATATATATAAATAATATAATATAACCTTACCTTACAACCTTACAAAGGTTCCGCGCGATGATTCCTCATTTCGCGAAGGTCAAGCTTTTCACCCCTCCTCTCGAGTTGGCCTGGTGAAGTAGTGAGTTGGTTTCTTGTGCTCTCTACTCACATAGCCAGGTACGCCAGGCTCATCGAGGATCGTTCTGAGCCACGCATCTAGTCTTCTTTTGAAGAAGTCCACTGCAACTCCCTTCGTGTTTCTTAGGTCTTTGGGCAGATGATTAAACAGTTTTGGTCCTCTCACCACAAAACTATTTTCTTTCAGGGTTAAGGATGTTCCCTGTCTCGTCTTCAATTTGGGAACATGACACAGTCTACTGTTCCTATTTTCCACCGTTATTTGGGGAGTTAGAGGGTTCAGAGTAAGATTAGGGACTAGTTTCTCCATTATTTTCCAAGTGTAAATAATGGTGTATCTCTCTCTTCTCCTTTTCATTGAATATAGGTCTAGTTCGCGTAACCTTTCCCAGTAATTTAGTTCTTTGCACCCGTTTATCTTGGCTGTGAAGCTTCTCTGGATCCCTTTCAGCTGTCTAATGTCTTCTTTTTTGTATGGGGATGTTAGGACCGAGCAGTATTCCAATTTGGGTATGATCAGGGTTTTTAGTAGAGGAATCTTTATATTCCTATCCCTTCGTTTAAAGGTTCTCAATATCTGTCAGGTTATTCTCTTTGCTCTGTTTACTGTTATCTTATTTTGTGTTTCAAATTTCGCATCATCAGTCATTACAACCCCTAAATCTTTTGCTCTCGAATTTCTCTGAATTTCCTGTCCATTTGGGGTATAATAATATTCCATGGATTTTAGGTCTTCTCTTTTTCCGTATCGTAACAGCTGAAATTTTTCGGTGTTGAACTTCATATTGTTGTCTTCCGTCCACTTGTAGATTCTGTTTATGTCGGTCTGTAGAGATCCTATATCTTCGGGGTTTCCTATGATTCTACTAATCTTTGTGTCATCCGCAAAGGATGTTACTGTGCTGTCTCTGGTAACGTCCTCATCTATGTCAGTTAGCATGATTATGAAGAGTAGTGGAGCTAATACTGTTCCTTGTAGTACTGAGCTGAGGACCTCTGATTTTGATGAAGATACTCCTTGTACTGTAACGACTTGTAGCCGCTCACTAAGGAAATTTATGTCCATTTCCCTACTCTTCCTGTTATTCCCATATATTTCAGTTTATGTATTATGATTCCATGGTCACACTTGTCGAACGCTTTAGCAAAGTCTGTGTATAGTACATCATAGTTTTCATTACTTTCAAATGCATCAATAATGTTTTTGTCGTGTTCCATTAGTTGTGATAGGCATGATCTGCCTGACCGAAACCCATGTTGGTTATCGTTGAATTTTTTCCGAGTTTCCAAAATGTCATAGATTTTCTGTCTAACTATTCTTTCAAATATTTTAGTGAGATGAGATGTAAGCGACACTGGCCTATAGTTTTTGGCCTCGGATCGATCTCCTCCTTTATATAATGGGACTATGTTCGCGCTCTTCAAGATGCCCGGTATTTCTCCCGTGTCTAGTGATCCTTTCCATATCCAATATAGGGGCTCAGCGATTGCATTCTTGCAGTTTTTGATTAGTGTGCCATTCCATTTATCCGGTCCTGCCGCTGAGTGTGTTTTTAGTTTCCATATAGCTAGTATAATATCATACGTCGTAAAGTCGAAATCCGTTATACTTTCCGCTTGTAGTTCTTTTTCAGAGAACGTGTTTCTATTGCATATCAGTTTGTCAGTTTTTGGGATACTGAAAGATGATTCGTACTGAGCTCTTAATATTTCAGCTACTTCTGTTAGATCATCAGATAAAGCCCTGTTCCCGTTTTTTAAAGGTCCGATAGTCGCATGGTTTTTCGACTTTCTTTTTGCAAATTTATAGAAGTACTTTGAGTTAGCCTGTTTCGCTTCCATAGCGTCGTCGTCTTCTTTTTCTGTATAATTCTCGATTTGTTCCTGTATGACGTCATCGATACTCTGCAGTTTATCAGTGAATATTTTCCTGATGTTATTTTTACAGTTACTTAATTTTGCAGTCACTTTTTTTCTCTTTCGAAACAATGCCCTCTTTTGTCTCTCGAACCTGCTTCTCTTTCCTCTTCGTTGTATTTTTGGGACATGTTTTTCCACAATTTCTAACGTCTTCTCCTCTAAGGTCATTAGTATCTCGTCCGTTGTCTTGGCTTCGAAAATGGTTTTCTAATCTTTTACTTCCATGCTGGATGAAACATCTTCCCAGTTTATAGCTTCGGAATGAAAATTAAAAATTTCGAATTTGCTTCTTTCTGTTGTGCGTGTTCTTTCCTTTCCTGTTGCCTTTATATTAGTTGTTATTTCAATGATGTTGTGCTCCGATATCATAGTTGGGGATATTTCTACATTATCAATTAGATTACTGTTGTTTGTGAATACCAAATCTAGGCAGTTGTTTTTTCTTGTGTTTTCTGTTATTTCTTGCGTTAACATAAATTCATCGGCTAGAGCTAGTAGCATTTTTACCTGCTCCTGGTCTTCTCGTGTGCCCCCCTTGTCCTGGTGTATATATATAAATTTTTTCGTATCCTCTTATATTTCATGAATGGAAAATTAAAATCACCACAGAGAAAAATATTTGGGGTTAGAGAGTGTAGATCGTTTACCTAGTTTCTTACCTCTGTAATGGAATCTGAAAATTTTGAGGTTGGCGTGTTTGGGGGTCTGTACATTACAATTAGTACCATATTTAATTTTTCAACTTTTGCTGCTACACATTCTACGTAGCAATGTGAGGTACTTATAGTCATTTCTGCCATATGCCTTTCGCGTGTGCAAATAGCACATCCTCCTTTACGTCTCACTGTTCTGTCGGCTCGGAGGATGTTATAGTTGTCAATTTGTATTTCTTTTTTGTTAATACAGGTCTCACAATTTTCACAGTTCGCCTGGCAGTCCTTTAGACGAGTTTCCGTGAGGCATGCAAAGTCTGCTCCGGCTTCTTGCATGAGTCCCTTCAGGTATAAAACTTTGTATACTTTATATATATATATATATATATATATATATATATATATATATATATATATATATATATATATATATATATATATATATGTTTTAGGTTTCGAAGATGCTGATGAACCAGAAATACGACTCGTTGGCGATTCCATTGTTCGAGGGCAGCTCGAGGAATTCTGTGGGAGAAACCCTCGCCGTAACCGCCGTTACTGCTACTCTGGTGCAAGGGTGGACCATATAACTAATAGAGTTGACCATTTTACAGACGGAACCTCTGAGCAGAGTGAGCACACAACGTATGTTATTCATGTCGGTATTAATAACGTTTTAAATTCTAGATCGGAAGAGCTGCTGGCTAGGTACAGGGACTTACTAGAGCGACTAAAGGAAAAAAAATAATAAGATTGTTTTAACAGGTATACTTCCTCGAATTATCCAACGTAGCGATTTCTAGAGCAAGGCGACCTATATCAACAGGACAGGAGGGACTTGTTCCTCGGAGATGGACTTCACCTTAATGACGTTGGAGCTGCGCGTTTAGGAAGACTATTTCATAATACTGTCTCGTCTTTTCAGGCTGCTGTAACTCGAACAGTCCCAGTGTAATTTCCTCAAATTTCCCCTGCACTCGCGAAGGTGTCGCAATTACAAACAATTTAAAGGTTCTATCCTTAAATGCTCGTCGCCTACGAAATAAAATAAACGAATTTTTTTCTTTAATTGCTTTTAAAGACTGATTTAATTGCGATAAATGAATCGTGGCTTAGCACTGAAACACGTGACTTTGTAGGGGACTATCAAGTTAGAGGTTATAGACTTTTTGTTAAAAACAGAATAGGTAGGCGAGGAGGCGGTGTTATGTTGTATATCAAAGATAATATTGCGAACATTATAGAAGTAAAGCACACAATTCCAGAACCGATAGATTCGACTATAGCAGAACTTAAATTGAACGATTTCAAACTTGTTGTTGCGGTTATATATACTGTAAGCCTCCTAATCAAACAGCTGATACGGACGAAGCGTTATATCGTGAACTAAAGAGAATAATAGGTAGCGAGCAGGCCTTAGTTATGGGTGACTTTAATTGCGCCAACGTGAATTACGATAGAATGCAGGGAGACGCGGAAGGTAATCGTTTCGTTAATTTTCTCGAGGATAGCTTTCTTATTCAAAAGGTTGGGGAAACTACGAGATTGGACAGTATTTTAGATTTAGTAATAATTACGGACGATAGTCTAATCACTGATCTTCAAGTAATAGAACTGTTAAGCAATAGCGATCACACTATGGTAGAGTTTGTCCTCTCAGTAAGACACTCGAAACCAGCTAACTCGACTAAAATTCCTAACTTCCAGCACGCAGACTTTTGTAAATTTCGAAATGAATTGTCACACGTCAATTGGGAAAACGTAATGGGGATCTCCAACCCAAAACTAATGTGGGAATCGTTTGAAACAGTATTTAGGACTATAAATGAGGAATGTGTACCATAAAAAATTGAGCGTACGAAAGTAAACAACAAGCCCTTGTGGTTTACTTCTAGAGTAGGAGACATTATAAAGAGTAGAGATAGGGCTTATAGGCTACATAAGTGCGATAAAAACAATTTGTGGTTACGAAACAACTACATATCTCTAAGACGTGAAGCGAAAAGTGTAATAAAAAAGTCCAAGCGCGAATTTGAAATCTCCATAGCTCGTGACGGCAAAGAAAACCCCAAGCGATTCTTTCAATACGTCAACAATAGGAGTCCAGTAAAAAGTGTCTTGAGGCCGTTGAAAAATTTTAACGGAGGACTAATTTCTGAAAACAAGCAAATGGCTACCTTGTTAAACGAATTTTTTACGTCAGTTTTTATTATAGAAGATGTAACGAATATCCCTACTGTCATAGACATAATACCTTTTGATAATGGTAATATTTTGGATAATATTGTGGTTAGTGAAAGGGAGGTAATGCGCTATATTGATAAAATGAAAATGCGTAAATCACCGCGGCCGGATTCCATATATCCCATACAACTAAAAGAATTGAAAGAAAACATTGTTGTGCCGCTAACAAAGATTTCTAATGCGTCTATTTTTGAGGGGTGCGTACCAGATAATTTGAAGTTAGAAAATGTAACAACTCTTTGTAAGAAAGGCGATAAAGGTGCGGCGAGAAATTATAGACCAAATCAGTTTAACGTCTGTTGTAGGTAAGCTACTTTGTTAGAAATACGTAGCACGGTTTAGGCGAAACAAATCTTGCTTAACTAATGTTTTAGAATTTTTTCAAAGCGTGGTTGAAGTTTACGATGTCATCGGGCGGTTGATGTAGTGTATTTAGATTTTAAAAAAGCGTTTGACACCGTACCGCACAAAAGACTCATTGAAAAAACTAAAGCTCATGGAATCAGGGGTGTAGTAATAAATTGGATAGAAGAGTGGTTGCGAGGTAGGAAACAGTGGATGGTCGTTGATGGATCGGAGTCGTGTTGGGCCAATGTAGCGAGCGGCGTTCCTCAAAGTTCTGTATTGGACCCATTGCTTTTTCTTATATATATTAACGATTTAGATGTCGGCCTACTCAGTACATTTTCAAAGTTTGCAGATGACACGAAATTGGGTGGTAGGGCGATTAATGACGAAGATAGAGGTAAAATCCAGGAAGATCTGAATAAAATCGTTGATTGGTCAGTCACATGGTAAATGAGATTTAACGTCCATAAGTGCAAAATTTGACATATAGGTTCGCGTAACGGTAATTTTCCGTATAGTATATCAGGGAAGGAGTTAGCAAGCGTACAGCAGGAAAAAGATTTAGGAGTTATAGTCACTGGTGTTTTAAAAGTAGCGAAACAAAGTACAGCAGCGGTCAATAAGGCGAACAAAGTGTTAGGTTTTATAGCTATGAATTTTGATTTCAAATGGCAAGATATTATTGTTCCTCTTTATAAATCATTATTTAGACCCCATTTGGAGTACGCGGTCCAATTTTGGAATCCGCATATGCGAAAAGATATAGAAAAAATGGAGAGTTCAAAGACGAGCAACTAAAATGATTCCGTCGCTTAGGTCGAAGTCGTACGAGGATTGGCTTAAGGAGTTAAAATTGACTACACTCGAGACTAGGAGGCGAAGGGGTGATCTAATCCAGATTTTCAAAATTATGAATAGGTTCGTTAACGTCCAAAGAGATAGCTTTTTCGAAATATCTCAATATAATAGGACTAGAAATAACGGGTGTAAGTTGACAAGCAGAAGGTTCGAGACTGCAGTTGCGAAAAACTTTTTTACGCATAGAATAGTAAATAGGTGGAATAGTTTGCCGGTAGAAGTAATTAGTAGCACGTATATAAACATGTTTAAAAATCGATGAGACGCATATGTTGTACATATCTACAGAAGTTAAGGCTAACAAAGACCCTAAGATCCACTCCAAGGTTAGCCCGAGAGAAAGGAAAGAGAAGGGGTTAAAAGAGGAGAATAAGGGGTTAAGTAAGTAGCAAAACCTATCATTCGAAGGTTAACATTCATTCAGAAAAAGAGAAAGAAAGACTCCCCATCATTATCCGCCGGCCACTGCAGACAAGTCGGAAAAATAGTCGAAGAGAATAGGAAAGGGGTGAAAGATGGAAAGAAGTAAAACAAAAACGTTTACAAACCATGCAAACAGTCATAACTCAAACACAAACATACCATGCAAACTAGACATGCAAGTAAGGAGAGGATAAGAAAAAAAAAAAGTTAGGTAGAGTTTAACAAAAAGTGGGTTAGTTTACGCTACGAGCTACATCTACATTCGTGTTAGTCTAATTTTTTTTTTAATAATTTTATTGCTGGCATATCACAAGCTGGCATTAATCGTCAACAGACTCATCCTCGACCATCACCCCCAGAGCTCCTATTGCTAATTGTTTTATTATTTTAAACAATGTTAATATTTTTAAAATGCCTATCTAAACGGTTTTTAAACACAATAACGCTGGTAGAGTTCACGACGGACGCGGGAAGATTATTCCATTTATCAATTACTTTAAACTTAAAAAAGTTTTTAGCGATGTTAGTCATGAAACGTCTGCCACGCAACTTAATCCGTTATTACGAGTATTGCTATTATCGAAAGTCAGCAGTTTGTCAAAATTTACGTTATCGATTTTATTAACGATTTTCAAAGCTTCAATAAGCTCCCCCCTTAATCTTCTAGTTTCGAGTGAATGCAAGTCTAACTCTTTAATCCTATCTTCTTAAGACTTGTTGGGCAATGACGGAATTAGTTTCGTGGCACGACGCTGAACCCTTTCCAACGTATCAATATCCTCACGCAAATACAAGCACCAGAACTGAACGGCATATTCTAAATGAGGCCTGACTAGGGACTTGTAAAGAGGCAATATAATATTCTTCGATTTAAATTCGAAATTACGCGCTATGAAGCCTAACATCCTATTAGCTTTTGCGCAAGACTCCAGGCACTGGTTCCTAACTTTCAGATCCTTAGATACGCGTACGCCTAAATCTACTTCCTAGTCAACGCTCGCTAACTGTCTATTATCCATCGTGTACGTGTAATTATTGTGACGAGAACCTATATGCAAAACTTTACATTTGTCTACGTTAAATTGCATCTGCCACTTATCCGTCCACTCCATAATCCTATTTACATCGTCTTGGAGCCTATTTCTATCGTCCACGTTAAGAACTTTACCGCCTATTTTAGTATCGTCCGCGAATTTTGACAAGTTACTGGTCAAGCCTACATCTATATCGTTAATGCAGATTACGAATAGCAATGGGCCTAACACTGAACGCTGAGGGACACCACTACCTACATCCAACCACCCCGATTCACTACCATTAACAACGACCCTCTCTTTTCTATCACGAAGCCATTTCTCTAACCAGTTAACTACCTGACCGCGTAAACCGTGCGCTTTAACCTTCGCGATTAATCTTCTATGCGGAACTGTATCAAACGCTTTTTTAAAGTCTAAGTAAATAACGTCAGCCGCTCTATCCCTATCGTATTCTCGCACTATTTCGTTATAAAATTCTAACAAATTAGTTAAACAAGATCTATGGCGTCGAAACCCATGCTGACTACTATTAATCAAATCTCTACTTTCTAAGTGATCGATGATACGATCCCTAACTACGGATTCCAAAAGTTTACCGACAATTGACGTTAAGCTAATGGACCTATAATTGCTAGCTACTGTGCGGTCGCCTTTTTTAAAAATAGGCGTGACGTTAGCTAATTTGAAGTCTTCAGGAATAATCCCCGTTTCGAGTGACTGATTAAAAATCTTCGTTAAGGGGACTACGATAACATCTTTCAAAATCTTTCAAATGTCTGGGATAAAAAGCGTCAGGGCCTGGAGCCTTGCTAACTTTTAGCCTATCGATATAATGCGCAATCTCACCCTCGTAAACAGTTATTTCATCCAAAATAGTCTCACTACTAAATGGAACGATATCGTCCACGTAGGGTACATTATTTACGTCTTCTACGGTAAAAACTGTCGCAAAAAAGTTATTGAAAATACCCGCCATCGCCTGAGCGTCAGAAGCCAAAGCGACGTTAACATGCACAAGAGGGCCTATGTTATCTTTTATCGGCTTACGATTATTGACGTATTCAAAAAACCTTTTTGGATTATGTTTACTATCCGCAGCTATAATTATCTCTAAATTACGCTTAGCATTCCTAACTGATCTTTTAACCTGACGTCTAAGCTCGATATATCTATTAAAGTTAGCTGCCGTGCCATTGCGCTTATTAAGTCTGTACGCTCTGTTACGTTCGTTTATGAACTCGCCTATTTCCCTAGTCCACGACTTGGGACTACCATGATTTCTAGCGCGCTTGGGCCTACGAGGAATAAACTCCCTTTCAATATTCATAAAACTTTCTTTAATCGCCTCCCAATGCAAATTTGTGTCATTACCCATAAATAAGTTATCCCAGTCCACTACTCCCATCCTATCAGCAAAACTATCAAAATTAGCCCTACGCAAATCAGAGAGTTCTATTACGTTACAATCCTTAGTATTTTCTATCAACAACTTAAACCTAAGAATTTGATGATCACTACATCCTAAACTCTCGCCTACTTGTAAACCTTCGAATATATTTTTGCCGTTCGTCATCACCAAATCTAAAATATTGTCACCACGCGTTGGTTCGGTCACCATCTGTCGTAAAAAATTATCTTCCATAAACTCAATCAATCTCAAACCCTCCTCATTACTTCTTTACCATCATTACCATGATCTGCAGATCTACAGAAGCTAAGGCTAACAAAGCCCTAAGATCCACTCTAAGGTTAGCCCGAGAGAAAGGAAAGAGTAGGGGTTATGAGAAGAAAATAAGGGGTTAAATAAGTAACAACACCTATCACTCATGGGTTAACATTCATTCAGAAAAAGAGAAAAAAGACAGCATCATCATCATCATCCGCCGGCCACTGCCGACAAGTCAGAAAAATAGTTGGAGAGAAGAGGAAAGGGGTGAAAGATGAAAAGAAGTAAAATAAGAACGCTTACAAACCATGCAAACACAGTCTTAACTCACAGTCATACCATGCAAACTACAGACATGCAAGTAAAGAGAGTTACAGACATGCAAGTAAGGAGAGGATAAAAAAAGTAGGTAAGTTAAACAAAAAGTGGGATAGTTTAAGATACAAGCTACATCTACGTTCGTGTTAGTCTAATTTTTTTTTTTATATAATTTTTTTGCTGGCATATCACACGCTGGCATGTCACAAGCTAGCATTAATCGTCAACAGACTCATCCTCGACCACCACCCCCAGAACTCCTGTTACTAATTGTTTTTTATTTTAAACAAGGTTAATATTTTTAAATTCCTATCTAAACGGTTCATAAACATATTAACGCTGGTAGAGTTAACAACTGACGCGGGAAGATTACTCCATTTATCAATTACTTCAAACGTAAAAACGTTTTTAGCGATATTAGTAATGAAACGTCTGCCACGCAACTTAAATCCGTTATTACGAGTATTGCTATTATCGAAAGTGAACTGTTTGTCAAAATTTACGTTATCGATGTTATTAACGATTTTGAAAACTTCAATAAGCTCCCCCCCCCCCTAATCTCCCAGTTTCGAGTGAAT
>JAJOZX010001870.1:157500-325000 GCA_023014485.1 Bathynomus jamesi
AAGTAAAGAACACAATTCCAGAACCGATAGATTCGACTATAGCAGAACTTAAATTGAACGATTTCAAACTTGTTGTTGCGGTTATATATAGGCCCCCTAATGAAACAGCTGATAAGGACGAAGCGTTATATCGTGAACTAAAGAGAATAATCGGTAGTGAGCAGGCTTTAGTTATGGGTGAATTTAATTGCGCCAATGTGAATTACGATAGAATGCAGGGAGACGCGGTAGGTAATCGTTTAGTTAATTTTCTCGAGGATAGCTTTCTTATACAAAAGGTTGGGGAACCTACGAGGTTGGACAGTATTTTAGATTGAGTAATAACTACAGATGATAGGCTAATTACTGATAGTAATAGAACCGTTAAGCAATATCGATCACAATATGGTAGAGTTTGTCCTCTCAGTAAGTCACTCGAAACCAGCTAACTCGACTAAAATTCCTAACTTCCAGCACGCTGACTTTTGTAAATTTCGAAATGAATTATCACACGTCAATTGGGAAAACGTAATGGGGATCTCGAACACAAAACTAATGTGGGAATCGTTTGAAACAGTATTTAGGACTATAAATGAGGAATGTGTACCGTACGAAATTAAGCGTGCGAAAGTAAATAACAAGTTCCTATGGTTTACTTCTAGAGTAGGAGACATTATAAAGAGTAGAGATAGGGCTCATAGGCTACATAAGTGCGATAAAGACAATTTGTGGTTACGAAACAACTACATATCTCTAAAGCGTGAAGCGAAAAGTGTAATATAAAAGTCCAAGCGGGAATTTTGAAATCTCCATAGCTCGTGACGGTAAAGAAAACCCCAAGCGAGTCTTTCAATACGTCAACAATATAAATCCACTAAACAGTGTATTGGGGCCGTTGAAAAATGTTAACGGATAGCTAGTTTCTGAAACAAGGAAATGGCTACCTTGCTAAACGAAATTTTTACGTCAGTTTTTACTACAGAAGATGTAACAAATATCCCTACGGTCATAGACATGATACCTTTTGATAATGGTAATATTTTGGATAATATTGTGGTTAGTGAAAAGGCGGTAATGCGCTATTTTGATAAAATGAAAATGCGTAAATCACCGGGGCCGGATTCCATATACACCATACAACTAAAAGAATTAAAAGAAAGTATTATTGTGCCGCTAACAAAGATTTTTATTGCGTCTATTTCTGAGGCGTGCGTACCAGATAATTTCAAGTTAGCAAATGTAACACCTAATTTTAAGAAAGGCGATAAAAGTGCGGCGGGAAATTATAGGCCAATCAGTCAATTATAAATAGATATAGAGTGTAACATATTTGTGGAGAGTAGCCTATTATGACTTTGATCCTCTGGATCCAGAGATTTTATCTCTAGTTTTAAAGTGATAATTAATTAGTTTTAAATTGATAATTAATTTGTTTTGTAAAAATTAGTGGTTGCCAATGTACAGGCAGTTTTTACATAGTGGAACCACCTCGATGGGCCGAAGTGGCCCTTAGTGTGCCCACTATAAAAATTTCTTATGTTCTTATGTTATGTTCTGTTATAGGTAAGCTACTGGAATCAATAATTAGGGATCGTATAGTCGAACACTTAGAATTGCATAACTTGGTTAGAAATACGCAGCACGGTTTTAGGCGAAACAAATCTTGCTTAACTAATCTTTTAGAATTTTTTCAAAGCGTGGTTGAAGTTTGCAATAGTCATCGGGCGGTAGATGTAGTGTATTTAGATTTTCAAAAAGCGTTTGACACCATACCACACAAAAGACTCATTGAAAAATCTAATGTTCACGGAATCAGGTGTATAGTAATAAATTGGATACAAGAGTGGCTGTGAGGTAGGAAACAGAAGGTGGTCGTTGATGGATCGGAGTCGTGTTGGGCTAATGTAGCGAGGGGCGTTCCTCAGGGTTCTGTATGGGGCCCCTTGCTTTTTGTTATATATATATATTAACGATTTAGATGTCGGCCTAGTCAGTACAGTTTCAAAGTTTGCGGATGACACGAAGTTGGGTGGTAGGGCGATTAATGACAAAGATAGAGGTAAAATCCAGGAAGATCTGAATAAAATCGTTGATTGGTCAGTCACATGGCAAATGAGATTTAACGTTGATAAGTGTAAAATTTTACATATAGGTTCGCGTAACGGTAATTTTGCGTATAGTATATCAGGGAAGGAGTTAGCAAGAGTAGAGCAGGAAAAAGATTTAGAAGTTATAGTCACTTGTGATTTATAATATATATATATATATATATATATATATATATATATATATACAAAATATAAATAATAATGTTATAATGTTTCAGACCAAAAAAGAACCTAGGATCCACTCATGTCTGGTCTACCTAACTGTGTTCGTAATTGTGTATTATGCCTGTCCTCCGTGGTGGCGAAGGGGACCTACAATTGTACGTGAGTTCCGAACCACAATGCATTAATTTTACTACCTTAAACTATACCCAATCTATCAACATATGCGTGTAATCGATTTTTAAGCATGTTTATACGGGGCTCCAATAAACCTTAGCCCCCCCGCCCATGGCCTAAACCATTAGAGGTACAGTAAAACTAAACATACCTTACAAAAGAGAATTTAATCCTGCATTTAATGAGAAACAATTAAAACTTGGTGTTCCCGCCATTGGCTTCCAAGACAGCCTGAATTCGCTTTGGGTAGCTTGCCAAAAGTGACGTGAATAGATCTTGATCGTTATGCAAATTTGCTAAAACAGTTTCAATGTGTTGCTTCATTGTATCCTTCGAAAATCGATTTCCTGCAGGTTCTTGAAACAAGAGACATTCAACCTTGTCCTTTATAACTGATCCAATGTGTTCACAGACGTTCATGTCAGGAGAATTTCCTGGCCATTCTTCATTTCCAAAGAAATCGATCTCATGGTTCCGCAACAACTGTTGAGTGGCTAATGCTGTCCATCCCAACTCTGACCATTTGGCTTCAGCACCCACATGAGCTTCTTTGAAGTGAAAACAAACACACCAACACAGTCTGGACTTTTTAATAATTCGCGATAATGTTCATTGTCATCGAATTCATCTGGTGTTGTGGCCCACACTCGATCATTTTGGTAGTTAGGCCGACGTGTTACGTAAACAAAAAATTCATCGGAGACAGCTAAATGCATGAAATCATTCACATCCCAATCTTCAAGATAATGGGCAAACCACATTCTGTCATCGATGTTAAGTTGAGTTTTTCTTGGCTTTGGAAGTTCATGCCAAGGCTTTAAACCTTGCCTATGACGGTACAGTCGAATGATCTCACCACTAACGATCTTTCCTCTCAGCACTTCGATCTCTCTAGAAAGTTTAGCACAGCTGTTTTTCCGCTTACGCGTACCGCTTTCAATGATATCCTTTGTTTCCTGAGAGAGTGGCAAATTTGGGCGCCCAGATTTGGTTGTATCCATTTCATATTGATCCAAAGTTTTATTCCAATTTCTTTTGACGAAGTCCTCAATTCTTCGCAACTTTTTGGCAACCCATGAACGTGTTATAAAGGTGGCTCCAGCATCACGAGCTTCCCGAAATGTTATTTCTCGTATGCGATCTATCACACGTTGCCTCTCCGAATCACCAATTAATTGAGAAGCCATTATATTATCACTTTATCAGCTAGAGTAATTTTAATACCTGCAATAAATAAAGAATTTTATATATTTTTATAATCACTAAAAACTATTTCGATATAAGTAAACATGTAAGCTGCAAATGGGGGAGGCTAAGGTTTTTTGGAGCCCCTTAGACGTGCTACTAATTACTTCTACCGGCAAACTACTCCACCTATTCACTATTCTATGCGTAAAAAAGTTTTTGGCAACTGCTGTCTCGAACATTCTACTTGTCAACTTACACCCGTTATTTCTAGTCCTATTATATTAAGATATTTCGAAAAAGCTATCTACGTTATCGAACCCATTCATAATTTTAAAAACCTGGATTAGATCACCCCTTAGTCTCCTAGTCTCGAGTGTAGTCAATTTTAACTCCTTAAGCCTATCCTCCTACGATTTCGACCTAAGCGACGGAATCATCTTAATTGCTCGTCTTTGTACTCTTTCGATTTTGTCTATATCTTTTCGCATATGCGGATTCCAAAATTGGATCGCGTACTCCAAATGGGGTCTAAGTAATGGTTTATAAAGACAACAATAATATCGCGCGATTTTTACTAAAAATTCCTAGCTCTAAAGCTTTATTGACCGCTGATGTACTTTGTTTCGCCACTTTTAAATCACCAGTGACTATAACTGCTAAATGTTTTTCCTGTTCTACGCTTGCTAACTCCTTCCCTGACATACTATATGTAAAATTACCGTTACGCGAACCTATATGTAAAGTTTGGCATTTATCGACGTTAATCTCATTTGTCATGTGACTGACCAATCAACGATTTTATTCAGATCTTCCTGGATTTTACCTCTATTTTCGTCATTAATCGTCCTACCACCCAACTTCGTGTCATTCGCAAACTTTGAAGTTGTACTGAGTAGGCCGACATCTATATCGTTAATATATATAACAAAAAGCAAGGGGCCCAATAAAGAACCCTGAGGAACGACCCTCGGTACAGTAGCCCAACACGACTCCGCTCCATCAACGACCACACTCTGTTTCCTTCCTCGCAACCACTCTTCTATCCAGTTTATTACTACACCCCTGATTTGAGCCTTAGTTTTTTCAATGTCTTTTGTGCGGTACGATGTTAAACGCTTTTTTAAAATCTAACTACACCACATCAACCGCCCGATGACTATCGTAAAATTCAACCACGTTTTGAAAAAATTCTAAAAGATTAGATAAGCATGATTTGTTTCGCCTAAAACCGTGCTGCATATTTCTAACCAAGTTATGCAATTCTAAGTGTTCGACTATACGATCCCTAATTATTGATTCCAGTAGCCTTCCTTAAAGATAGGTGTTACATTTGCTAACTTGAAATTATCTGGTACACACCCCTTAGAAATAGACGCATTAAAAATCTTTGTTAACGGCACAACAATGCTTTCTTTTAATTCTTTTAGTTGTATGGGATATATGGAATCCGGCCCCCGGTGATTTACGCATTTTCATTTTATCAATATAGCGTATTACCTCCTTTTCACTAACCAAAATATTATCCAAAATATTACCATTATCAAAAGGTATTATATCTATGACCGTAGGGATATTTGTTACATCTTCTCAAGTAAAAACTGACGTAAAAATTCGTTTAGCAAGGTATCCATTTGCTTGTTTTCAGAAACTAGCCCTCCGTTAAAATTTTTCAACGGCCGCAAGACACTTTTTACTGGATTCCTATTGTTGACGTATTTAAAAAACTCGCTTGGGGTTTTCTTTGCCGTCACGAGCTATGGAGATTTCAAGTTCGCGCTTGGACTTTTTCATTACACTTTTCGTTCACGCCTTAGAGATATGTAGTTGTTTCGTAACCACAAATTGTCTTTATCGCACTCATGTAGCCTATAAGCCCTATCTCTACTCTTTATAATATCTCCTACTCTAGAAGTAAACCACATGGGCTTGTTGTTTACTTTCGCACGCTTAATTTTGTACGGTATATAACTTACTGAGAGGACAAACTCTACCATATTGTTATCGTTATTGCTTAACGGTTCTATTACTTGAAGATCAGTGATTAGCCTATCATCCGTAATTTTTACTAAATCTAAAATACTGTACAACCTCATAGGTTCCCCAACCTTTTGAATAAGAAAGCTATCTTCGAGAAAATTAACTGAACGATTACCTTCCTCGTCTCCCTGCATTGTATCGTAATTCACGTTGGCGCAATTAAAATCACCTATAACTAAGGGCTGCTCGCTACCTATTATTCTCTTTAGTTTACGATATAATGCTTCGTCCGTATCAGCTGTTTGATTAGGGGGCCTGTATATAACTGCAACAACAAGTTTGAAATCGTTCAATTTAAGTTCTGCTGTAGTCGAATCTATCGATTCTGGAATTGTGTGCTTGTATAACGTTCGCAATATTATCTTTGATATAAAACATAACACCGCCTCCTCGCCTACCTATTCTGTTTTTAACAAAAAGTCTATAACCTCTAATTTGATACTCCCCTACAAAGTCACGTGTTTCTGTGCTAAACTACGATTCATTTATCGTAATTAAATCAGTCTTTGCAAGCAATTAAAGAAAAAATTTGTTTATTTTATTTCGTAGGCTACGAGCGTTTAAGGACAGAACCTTAGTAGGATGGGCGCAAAATGGACGAGTACAGTGCAATTGCAAAGGCTGATCAATGTTGCAAGAGTGCCAACCCCTTGTTGCAAGGCACCCATAGGGCCAACCCCCCTTTTTGTTGCAAGGCAAATATTACGATTATATGCGTCGGGCTCCGGCGACCGCGTGAAACTGTATGTCTAAGGTGGAGTGTCAGCGGGGTCGAGACCCGGCGGCGGCGCGTCCTTCCGCGGTTGGTAGCCAGGGTGACCTAATGATCCGTGTTAAACCGTAGGTCTAAGGTGGAGTGTAAACATCCTCCCACGGTTCGTAGGGGCAACCAGGGGATCCCCTTATTGCAACACTCGATCATGTTGTTTATCTCTTTGTTTATTCCCCTCTCTCTCTCATATATATATATATATATACACACACACACACTTCCCCATTTAAAAGTAGGTCTAAGGTAGAGTGTAAAGTTTGATCTTCACCAGAATGAACAATTCGGACGGAAAGCAAAGGCGTGCCTATGTATGTACAATTCTACAAAAGAGTTAATCTAAAAATTCGTGTAAACATCTTTCCACGGTTGGTAGGGGTTCCCAGAGCGCCCTAGCAGTGATCTCTCTCTCTCTCTGTCATATATATATATATATACTTCCCCGTCTAAAAGTAGGTTTAAGGTGGAGTGTAAAGCTTCACCTTCGCCAGAATGAACAATTCGGACGGAAAGGAAATGCGAGCCTGTATATGTACATTTTCGGAAAAAAGTTCATCTAAAAATTCGTGTAAACATCTTTCCACGTTTCTCGCACTCTCAAATATATATATATATATATATATATATTATACTCGGGGGTTACCCGGTGAGTTTTAACCCTCAAGTACAATAGAAGTACTCTTTTCCACAGAGTGCGCTGACCCCTACGGGGGGGGGGGTCACTTGCCGGATCCGGAGCTTTCATTAGCCCCTGTTTCACTCGTTGAGTTTAGATTAATTATGTTGGGATTAACTAAGAGTCAGCTCTAATTTTAGGCCTTTTAATTAAGTTGAAATAAGCGGATTACTGGCGAGAGTTTATAGTAAATGGTTTAACTTTTGAGTTCACAAGGTCGTATTTTAATTAAGTTCACCGGGCTATAAAATGAGTTATTCTTAAGTTTAGACATGACAATTAAGGTCACGTAGAAATAAACGAACTAAGTCTGCTGAGGTATACCTAATTGAGGTAGGTGAAATCTACCCTTCACCCAGGGTTTAAGTTACGTTAATTCAAAGTTAAACGGCCCTCTTCTTGAAAGCAACCGCTGTGCTCCGTTCTAGGTCCGCTATAAAGCAAGTTAAGATCGATTTCCTTCTAAGACTTTACTCCCTCTATGTCCCCTTCTAAAATCGTCTCGAAGCAATCTAATGCATACGAGGAAACTCGCACCCTCGTTACCCGCGGAGACCCAGGTGAGTTGAGCTCGACCCAAAGTCTGGCTAAGAGCTAATCAGAATCTAGAATCTGTTCTTCAATAGATGGACCCCTCCTTATATAGGAAGGAATCCACTCTCACATACGTCAGAGCGGTGAGTCACCGTGAGACCAAGAAAATATTTGATTCTCAGAGTCTAGGTTTCCGTCCTGAAACTCGAAACGGATGTGAGATGTTAGCTTGGAAGGTACATAGGCAACCAGCGCGCGCAAGATGTCGCAAGAGTGCATCCGAGCGCCTTTGATTAAAATGACTGGCGGGTTTAATATCATATTTCATATTTCGGGTGCGTGCTTGAGGGCTTAGAGAAAATTTAGACAGATTCTCGCGTCAATCATTGAGATATAGGTGAGCGCCTGCTCTTGTAGGACATTCAAGAATAGGGGCGTACTTTTGTATAACATTCGTCGTAACTATTTCAGTTTTAACTATTATTGCGTAGGACAGTCGTCCCGTATAACAGATCGTCCATTCTTTAAAAATAAACAAAGAAAAAAACCTTAGGGCTTCGCTTCTCATCGGGAAACAGGTATCGCGAGTAGTGAAAAATACGCGAATTCGTGATATAAAACTGAGGTCACCTCAAATTATATAAAGTTCTCATTTGGAGGATTGACAGCTTGGGAAATAAGGTAGTTGAAAAGTCTTCTTTAAGGAAAGAATCCAATGTCAAAATGAATTGACTAATTATTTTATTGTTCGGTTTTTATTGAGGGAAACTGATTCGCCGTAATCTCGGTTTACACAGGACGTCATTCATGTGGCGTCATCAAGAGAGTATTTTCATTTAAGAATTGTATCAGCCGACGACACTAACGGAAATTATTTTTAATTTACGTTATTCAAGGTGAACTGTAAAATAAATCAGAATAAAGGCAATCCTTCTAAAATTTAAAATTAAAATAAAAATAAGAATAAAAATTAAAGTTTAGTACATGCAATAATTTAAGATTATTAAATTTACAAATGGATAATCAAAATTAAATTTAAATTCCTTTTAAAATAAATGAAAAGTCAATGAATACAATAAATCAAGATAAGTTAAAATTATAAATAAATCAAGTACGATCATAATATGGGTAAATTTAGATTTGTCATACAAATTAAATTTCATCAAAAATAAAACAACGAATTTAGAGTTAATCATTCATTATATAGACCAATATAAGAATAAAAAATCGACTTATTTTAAACTCAGAAACCGATATATAAATTTAAAATAGCAAATACATAAAAAATAATTATTTGTTTATAGATTAACATACAAATTAAAAATCAGCTCGTTTTAAAGTCAAAAGCAGTAATAGAATAAAAATTGCAATAATATAAAAGCATCCATTGATTAAAATAGGAGTTCTGTCTTTACACATTTTCCTTTCTCGTTATAAAATGAAGAGAAGATTTAACTAAAAAATTTGAGATATATATTTAAGTCATTTTGAAGTTTAGGAATTTATAGCATAGTAGTAGAATTTCGAAACGTTAGTTAAATGGGAGAATTGAAAATCCTTAGGGGGCTTTTTTGGCCCGAAAAAAATAGTACGTGATAAACATTTCAGGGGAATTAATGTGACATTCCGAATCTTTCATCCGTCACTCTTTTAATTGTCAGCAATTTCTTAAAATTGCACAAAAGAAACGACGTATTCGGAATAAAAAAGGGGAATCACTTTAATTAATGTTACTTTGATTAAGTGATTGGAAAAATAGGATTTAATGAATTTGGTTGCTAGGAGGGGTAACTAAAATAATTTCAGAAGGGGAATGGGATTATTTAACGTTTCGCATTCTCTCATTATACGTTTTCTTTGAATTCAATAACAAAGACCAAAATATACCATTGTTCCTTGGTTTACACATATAGAAGGTGTATAGGGAAATCCATACGTAAAACATAAATGTTTAGATAACAAAAATACCTTGAAAATAAAAATAAAAGAATACAATACAAATCTCTCGGACGTGTTGGTGGGTACCTTTTAACACTAGAAAAGGGTAAATTACGCTTGTAATTTTGGGGGGTATATGAAGAGATTTCTGAACCTGCCGGTTCATAAAAAATTTGTATCTCATCATTGAACGTTGAAATACAGAGTCTGCATTACTGCCATTTAATCGATATGAGATGAGACTTACATTACAAATAAATATAGCTATGTTTTCCATAGAGAATTGGGAACTAGACAGATTTATAAAAATGTAAAATACAATTTCATATGATGTATAACTTTGACAAAAGAAAGGTTGGTTTTTCATAAGCTTTTAATGTAATTGCGTTTCAGAATGAATTTTAAGTTTCTTCAATAAAAGGTACGGGTAACTAAAGAATTTCAGTTCTGATTTATAGAAAACGATTTATGAGGGGTACTGTCGTAAAGAGAGATTGAATGTTTGATATTCTTAATTTAAGAAATTTCAAATTACTTTATAAGGAAGGATAGTAGGAAAAGAAATTCATAATAAGAAGAGGAATGACAATGAGGTGCAAAAAGGACTTAAAAATAATTCATTGCTATGTAGGAAATCGAGCGTTTAATTAGGACTCTTAAGTCCTTTCAAAAAGTTTACAGTGGATTTCGAATACTCACAGGATCTTTTAATAGCTACCTACGTTGCGTACATAGCAATGAGTTCGTCTATAATTAGAGAGGATGAGCCTCTTAATTTATTTTGGATAGTCTAAAAAGATTACAGCTATTGAATTATAAGAGAAGATAATTTCTGGAAGTATATCTTCGTCCCATCAAGGTTTAGCAGTAGAAAGAGAAGATTTACTTCTACTAAGGACTAACTTATTTAATTATTTACTGGGAAAGAGTCCATTTGGAAATTTACTCGTTTGGCAGGAAATTAATAAAACAAAAATTAGGTCCTGTTTGCATGCATGGAAAAAGCAAAGATTCGAAAATAAATACATAGTCAAAGTAACATACCATACAATAACCCTGCTTTCATACAATTGTCCTTATTTCTTAAGGAAAATATTAAGGTGTTTCATAACATCATTTCGTGGCTTACATTATAACACAAGACTTGAAATTCAATAGTGATATGCTTAATTTTATAAGAAAGAATAGCCGAGAAAAAGAAATACTAAGTGTGAGAATGATATCTTGGTTCAGAATGCAATGCTTTATTAAGGGTTCTCCATAGAGCCCTTTTCCAAAATAATGTACACATCAGTGGAAATAATGCGTGTTCCTGGTGTTCACAATCTTTCGCAGAACTGAGGAAGGTTCTAAAAATTTTCAAATCCTTATTACCGAATTATGAATTAAACGTAAAGACATTTAATATCTTAGTCTACATTGGCTTCTTTAATATTAATGCCTCTCTCTGTTTTGCGTTTAGGTACATTCTTTAGGGGAAACTTTAATGCTTTATCTGTCTTAGTGAAATTAGCGCGAAACATTACGCCGCGTAAGTTTATATTAAAAGTTCAGAGTGTTAGTTTACACTGATTGATTTAATACTAAATGTTTTTCTGTAAAAGACTAATGCAAAATGTTTTATTATAATAAGATGCATCGTGTTTGGATTTCTCCACGTAGTAATGATATGCACTGATAATCTTAGTCATTACGGAAAATTTACAGTTGTAAACACATTTACATTGAAAATAACTCCTCAAAATTATGACGTCATATTTATAGAAAACTGATTTTTCCCAAGGATAACTCGTATATGTGGCTTATATGAAAGGAAAGAAAAATAGATTTGAAGAGTGAGGAACATCTCCTAACCTTATGTGGTCATAATAAACGCTGGTTCGAGCTCTATTTGTTATTTGGTAAATTCCCCAACCATACTCATTCTCTCCTATCATTTTGGTCGTGGCAACCTTCTTGTAAAATGATGTCCAAAGAAGGTTAAAATACTCCTTTGAAGGAATAAGTGAGACAAAAACACCTTTCGCAAATGATCAAGGTTATAAATTAACGTAATTAATTTTACGGTGGGATCACTACCGCTAAAGCTAATGTTATTCAAGATTAAGACTTTTAACCTGTCTACTCTACGTAAACTATTCAAAAACTCTGAGGGCATTATAACATTTGATAATCGTATTTTAATTAAATAGGGAAAACTGTCTAAAAGATTGAAATGAATTTTTTCAGATGTGCATACAAATTTTACCTTGTTCAAATGCAAGGTGGTAATTGAGCGAAAGCGTTGTAGGGCCTTTAGCTCCTTTCTTTCAAGGATGCGGCGACCTATTGGTACAGATATTTCTAAGGATTTAATATTTAAGCTTAAAGGTATGTAATTTCGTATTATAAACAAAAGATGTTCATTTGGGAGTTCTTTAAATGCAAGATGTTTGCTTTTTAATGTAGGAAATAATATGTTTTTCCATCTAATACAGACGAACATTAGAATAAACTTATAGTCCTGTAAATACCGAAAAAGGTGGAATAACATTTCCGTAGGGAGGTCGTTTATATTCATCTTCCTCGTGTATTGGGTTTCTAGTCTGAAAGAACAATCACCAGTTATTTTTATACTCACTGAGGTATTTTTTCTTCACTTTTACTTTATTTTCTTTTACCGTAAGTTAACTATATTTTTACTATTTTATTTCACCATAAAGAACTTTTCACTTTCTTTAATATTAAATACTTAAATTCGGGCATGCAGTTAGGGTTAATAATTAAATTAGCAGTAGGGTTGCTTCCTCTTTTTCAGGCAAAACCTCCAAGGAGTTGTTCATAGATCATCTGCACGTATTCTGGCTCATGCGCCGGTTCGATTGGAAGGTGAAATCGGACAGATCGTGGTGGTCTCCGGTTTGGTTCCGGACTGGTAGAGAGTCTCAACCGGGGTGGCTCTCGTACCAGCGGGGGGGTCGCTGGAAGAAGGCGGGGCAGGTGCCCTCGTTTCGGTTGATGCGGTAGTACTATCGATGGGAATCGCGCGGCGTCGACTTCGCTGATACCTCCGTATCATCATAATTCCTAATCCAATAGCTCCGAGTAAGAGACATAGGGCCAGTGTGGAGAAATGTATAATGTATGATTTTTGGGTGTGATGATTCTCCAAAGTGACTCGTTTTAAGTAACGGGTCATCTCCCTCAGGTTTACTCCTTTCGGGAGCGACGCGTTAAAGTGTTTGATGGCTTCGGGTGCATGAGGCGATTCTTGTATGTAGATGGCCTCCGCGTCGTTCGTTAAAGATGGTAGTTCTGTCCTCAGTGTAAAATTCCGAGGGTCTGAGATAAGGGAGAGCGACGGGATTATTTTATGGTCCGTCAGGATTTCGCAGCCCTCCGGCAATGGGAATTTACCGGTCTTTTCGATCTTCAGTTGATGTTTGGTTTCCTTTTTCCATTCCACAGCGCAGGAGCAGAGTCAAGGGACTCGCTACGCTATAATATACGTATTGGTGATGTCTCAGAAACACGGGGGGGAAAATTCCTTTTGATGATCCTATGGCACGTTGACAGATTTGTAGGTGATCCAGCTTGGAAAAGTCTGACCACACACTCATCGGATCCTTTAGTCTGAATATAAGTTGGCACTGGGCAGTGGAACGTCTCTTGTATTTGAATACAACCATCAAGGGTGTCCATCAGTAGGTAGTTTAGGCGGTCTTGGCTTACGCCCAAATAGCGAATTCGCGGTATTATCTCGGCGTATAAGTCTTCCTTTTTCATCCAAATTGGCAAGTGATCTATATTAAATATTGTCATTGGTGATTCTATGGCCTTGACGGGAATGAAGATCACTATTCGGAGTTCTTCCGTTGAAATTTTCTGCAACCGGGTTCTCCCGAGTCGGAAGTACAAGGGGATCGTTGCCATGTTCAAGATATAGGGCAATAATCGGCCGACCATAGGCTCTATCCCCTTTAGCACTTGAAGACAAAAGGTAGGATCGAACAAGAATGGATCCAATCTTCCTTGATTAGCGTTAATTAAAGCAGTTGTCAATCTATTGAGTCTAAGGTGCAGTCCTTCCGTATAAGTGGCAAGACTATGGGAGATTATAGTAAAGAACACCAGGTGTTATTCCTTCTTTATCTGCGCCTGCAAGCTGGCGAGATAACTGCTGACCGTCTCTTGAAAAGAATGGATATTTTCAGAGAGCAGGTCTACGTACTTCTGGAGGCTGCTAACGTCGTATATAGTGGCGTTTAGCACAGTTATATATGAATTAAAACTGTCAGCTAATCCTTCTTCGTTGGTTTCTATTTCTTGCACTCGTTTAATGACTTTATCTACTGAAGCCTGTTGAGCCGTGCCAAAGCCGAAATTCATAAGCCCGCCTACGGCATTAATTAATCCTCTTCGTTGCCGCGACTGGCTTCCCAGAGATCGCTCTTGATTCAGGGTGGTGACATAAGTTGAAAGTTCTTTCTAAGTTGATATAATCTGCTCACGGACACCGTATAGCGTACTGATTAAAATCTCAAGTTCCTTAATAAGGTTTTCCGCAGGGCCTTTTGATTTATTTAGCCGTCTCTTTACCGTTTCGCATTGAGCTATGAGTTTTTTCATCTTGTCGTCTAAAGCGAGTAAGTGTTGATAGTATGGTCCCAGGTGGAGTCTAACACTAAAAGTATAAACTGAGCCGTGGGATATTAATGGACCCAGGGGTTCAAATAGGACTCTGTTGTTCTCAAAGGTCTGCGCCCCTGTCTGGCCTGCAACTAATAACAGGAGAAGGAGAAGGGCAACCATCTCCTTCAGCAGGGCACTTTTATTATTTTTCATTATCTTTAGATATCAAAGGCCTCCGTCAAACTGAGTAAAACTAAATTTATCAATTCTATGGTTAAAAGAAATTGGATTAGTAAATTATTTTTAGTATTAAAGCATTTAATTGAATTATTAAATTATTTCTATTAAATTATTAACTTGAATTATCAGATTATTAATTTCTCACTATCCCTCCTTGTTACTCTTCACTGTTTAGAACGAACTAACTTTATAACTTTCCGTCTTTCAACTGAAGTCTAAAATAAAAATAAATAATAATATAAGTTTATATAAATATAAATAATTATAATGGTAAAAATAAACTTACTCGTGCCGTTAGTTCATTCGCCTCTGACTCTATGCTTCCTATCTTCATATTCTGTGTCTTGTTATAACTCCTTATCGCGTTTTTCATGTCGGACACGATTTTACGTTTTTTTAACACGAAACTCGTCTGGGAAAATTTTTAATTGGGCTACTTTCTGCCTATCTTTCAGCGGATACCTACATTTCGAGAACCTACTCTCTAAAAGTGCCTTTTTTCATGCCTATATTTTTTAAAGCATATACTCCAAAGTACCTCTCTATATCTTATGAATAAATATAGATGAAGTTGGGTTTCACCTTTCGTTTATTATTCTTGTTTATTTGAATACGCATTTGTATTTCTTTCGCTGCGGTTTATGTAAACGCGTTTGCACTCCTATTTTATCCTTTAACTTAGATAATCATAAAAGCGGAAATAACAATTTTTTCTTAGCGAAGCTTTACATTTTTATTAAGTAATTAATTTCTTTTAGTGCTAAAGAAGCGCGATATTAATGAAAAGACCCTTATTCAGTGAGTCTTTCATTTTCATTAAGCGATTTAAGGCAATTTATCTCTTTTTATGCTACGCGCAATCGTAATCTTATATGTACAAAAGTCATTTACTGACAAAATCAGTCTGGCGGTCCCGTGTGTCTCCATAGACACTGCGTGTCATTAAATCTACTTCTGTATCTTTCTGGTTCGTTTCTCAACTCCTTGTAACTAATTTGTGTACAAAATCTTCTTTCATTATCGTCCTTTCGGATGGTGTTTATAATCCCTTCGTGCTGGTTGCTCAGGGTATCTACATCATCTAATGTTTTTTCTGATTTTTCTTCGTTTATAACTCCTTCTTGCTGGTTGCCCAGGGTCTGTACATCATCTAATGTCTTTTTCGATTTTTCTTCGTTCAAACAAATCTCTGGCAAGACGCTTCGTGGAGGGGAGGTCCTTACCACCACATCGAAATTTAATTTCTCTTCCTTCACCCATACACTATTTGCGTGAAACGTCCCAACGACCAATTCCTTTTCCTTCATTTCTATGGTCGTTTCGTTTGAATTTTCCTCATTTATTTCCTTAATGATTGGGTAGTGGAGTATTCGCTTATAGCGTATCACTTGAGAAGGCAGTAGCTCCTCAATCAGGTACTCTGCATTTACCTCAAAGAGGAGATTTTTAGGCCTACCTTTTTCCTCCTCACTGTAGGCTTCTTTCATGCTTATTTCCCCTGTTTGGGTTTTCCCTATATCTGGGTCAGGTTTAGGACCGTTTGCCCAATTACAAATAGAAAGGTGAGCGCGCCTGAAACAATTTTTTCGTGTTCGTGTGTCGTGACTCTCACATACGACTTTATTTCCGACTTGAGTATTTCCTGAGATTTTATTTCTTTTTCCGTTCCCACGAACAGTCGGTACGTCATGCATGCCTTCTGAGATTTTATTTTGGTTTCCGTTCTCACGAAAATTTAATGTGTCACTTGTTTTATCATTTGTTTCCCATGTACTCATGTCGTATATTCCACTCACACGATAGCTTTCCGTTAGTACATTATTCATACTTTTATTCGCACTTCCGTTCACACATTAACAATGAATCCTTTCCGGATTTATTTTCATACGAGCCTAACTTACAAACATCATTCACACGCTTATTTTTAAATTCATTTCCACCCGCGCTCAATTTATAAATATCATCTACATAATTTCCTTTTTCTTGAACCGTATTCATATTTTCACTTATTTCTTCTTCACACGATTTATTTATACTTTTATTTTTTAATAATGAATCACTCTCTTCATTTGCTTCTCTCGTAGCATTTATAAAAACTCGTTCATTCGTTTGTTTATCAACCTCAGAGTCTAATCTCAACGTCGCGCGGCACTCTCTCGCCTTACTTTCGTTTTCATTCATACTCGAGTTACACAAATTTATCTCACTTGCACTCTGTTTCTCCTTGTTCATTTTTTCTGGCTTCTCTTGCTTCTTTTCGTTCGTCTTCTTCTCCTACTATGGGATTATTCTTGCTATTATAGGCCTCTTGTCATTGTTAGGTTTTCGTTTTCTCATTTTCCTTAAAAGAAACTCGTCGCGGTGATTTGTCTCAGGGTGGTGGAGAATCCGTTTTCCTTTGCCACGGTGAATCACTTCGGCGACCTTCCCCATTTTTCGTCGGGGCCCTTCCGTGGTCCTATTCCCGGTTTCCGTAACCTCCATCGGGGGCGTCCCTGGGGGAATAACTTCTTTGACTTGAGTATGACGAAGGGGATCGACCTCTTGGGTCGTCTCGTCGGTACTCCTGTCTACTCCAGTTTTCTCGTCGGTCGTAAGGGGACGTTGATCGCTCATTTCGGTTCTCCCTGTAGTGAAAATAATCACTTATCCCTTCCCGTCGGGATTCATACGGTGATAGTGACATTTCGTCTCGGTTCTCCCTGTAACGAGAAAAATTTTCTCTTCTCCATCCTCGGTTGCCAGGATGATCGTCCCGTCGTTGATCATAACGGTAACCATTTGAGTTTCTTTGCGTCTCTCTCCATTCTCGGCGTTCATTTTGCCGATACGGCGACGAGTACCGTCGTCGGTCCTCGTTGCCTGCTTCTCTTTCCCCGTTGCCGTTTTGCCGTGAGGGTTACGCGTACCGTCGCTCTCCTTCTCTTATATGCTCTCGCGCTTTATTTCTGTTTAATTCTAACGCTTTCACTCTTTCAATCATCGGACAGAATTTTACCTTGTGTCCCATCCCTTCCCATATATAACATCGCGGGCTTATTGCTTGCGCTTGCACCGCATTCACACCTGCTGCGTCAGCTTGCATAGAAGGACAACGATGGATTGATAGGTCGTATGGTGGCGCACTATTATAATGTATTTGCCTGGGAGGAATATTTAAAGGGACGTTTGGTAAATAAGGGTTTTGTCCCACATAATGGGACGCGCTTCGGTAGGGGAAATAGGTAGGTTGATTTAACAAATAATTTTGGTTTTGAGTTTGGTAATATGAGGGATCTGCGAATGATATAGATCCCAGGTTCGGATTTGGATAATTTACAGGGTTAAAGAGGGTAACTGGCTCAGAAACAATTCGATCATCGCACCTAATGCGTTTGATCTTTTTGTGTATCTCCTCATTTTGGTCTCCGTACTTATTCCAGAGCTTTCGAGGTATTGAATTTAGAATAACTTTATTTAAAACAAACGGGACATCTATATTTTGCACCATATCTCCTGCGTCTCTTTTTCATCTTTCTACTTCTCTTTGTATTCTATAAGCAAATGAGGTGAATGACTCGTCCGGTCGTCTGCATTCTCTTTCTATATTCATTAACCTATTAGTAATTTCATCTCTCCTATTTTGACAATAGAGGTTAGAACAAATATCTAAAACTCCTTCCATGTTTTAGCTGTTCCTCGAATCCGACTAACACTAATCTACTCAGCGGGACCGAACACCTAATTGCGAGTGCTATACGCATCTTATCGGAATTTCGTCCTCGTTCGGGGATTAATCGCGCGATTTCGAAGAGGAAATCCTGAAATGACACGTAACTTCGTACCACTCCCTGAGCTACAGCAATTAAATATTCGGCGTATGTCCCACAAGATATAGGACAGATTTCAGCCGCGTGTCGTAGCTTTTTTTTCTTCCTCGGGGGAGGAATCGTCCTCCGGAGGATATTAAAATGACCTAGTGGCTGGTATTCTAGGGGGAAAACGGTAGTAACTGGCGTTCTATGGGGAATAGCAGGAGGAGAATTTGGGGATGACGGGCTACGCCTACCAGCCGTTTCTCGGCTTTCTAAGCTAGCCTGCCTGCTGTCCTGACTAAGAGACATTTTACCACTGTCTAACGAGAAAGACCAAGACTCTAAGAAATCTTCGCGTAAGTTGGCTAATAAAGGGCTATTCCCTTTTTTGAGTTCGCCTGTAATTTTCTCAGGAGGAGTCCAGGAGGGAACGTGAGGTACTCTATTGATACCAAAATTTGGTGGGAAAAAATTTTAAGCCTGAAGGGTGTGCTTTGGGTGTGCTACCTGCTACAGGAGAATTGTCTTCCTGTCCCCTGAAAACAGTTGCAATACAAACAGGTTTCCTTACCTTTGGTTTTTCGTCTTCTGTTGAGAGATCGATTTTTTCGTCCTCGCCTGTTGCTTGAAGTCTTGTTGCCGCTTCCAATCGCGCCTGAATAGCTGCTCTCGACCTTTTGGTTCTAGATGGAGCTTCCGTTTTTCTCTTGTCCATGTAGACGGTCCGCATACACGCTTCAGTCGGCTTCTGGTGCTCGACGAGTTTCTAGGAAAAGGGGTAGGAAATACTTACCTACCCCACACCTGACAACACTCTAATATACTCGAGGGTTACCCGGTGAGTTTTAACCCTCAAGTACAATAGAAGTGCTCTTTTCCACAGAGTGCGCTGACCCCTACGGGGGGTCACTTGCCGGATCCGGAGCTTTCCTTAGCACCTGTTCCAATCGTCGAGTTTAAATTAATTAAGTTGGGATTAACTAAGAGTCAGCTCTAATTTTAGGCCTTTTAATTAAGTTGAAATAAGCGGACTACAGGCGAGAGTTTATGGTAAATGATTTAACTTTTGAGTTCACAAGGTCGTATTTTAATTAAGTTCACCGGGCTATAAAATGAGTTATTCTTAAGTTTAGACGTGACAATTAAGGTCACGTAGAAATAAACGAACTAAGTCTGCTGGCGTTTCCTTCAGTCAGATCATCAATACCGATATTCCGATACGAAACTCGTTCCCTAATTGAGGTAGGTGAAATCTACCCTTCACCCAGGGTTAAGTTACGTTAATTCAAAGTTAAACGGCCCTCTTCTTGAAAGCAACCGCTGTGCTCCGTTCTAGGTCCGCTATAAAGCAAGTTAAGATCGATTTCCTTCTAAGACTTTACTCCCTCTAAGTTCGTTCTAAAATCGTCTCGAAGCAATCCAATGCATACAAGGAAACTCGCACCATCGTTACCCGCGGAGACCCAGGTGAATTGAGCTCGACCCAAAGTCTGGCTAAGAGCTACTCAGAATCTAGAATCTGTCCTTCAATAGCTGGACCCCTCCTTATATAGAAAGGAATCCACTCTCACATACGTCAGAGCGGTGAGTCACCGTGAGACCAAGAAAATATTTGATTCTCAGAGTCTAGGTTTCCGTCCTGAAACTCAAAACGGATGTGAGATGTTAGCTTGGAAGGTACATGGGCAAACAGCGCGCGCAAGATGTCGCAAGAGTGCATCCGAGCGCCTTTGATTAAAATGACTGGCGGGTTTAATATCATATTTCATATTTCGGGTGCGTGCTTGAGGGCTTAGAGAAAATTTAGGCAGATTCTCGCGTCAATCATTGAGATATAGGTGAGCGCCTGCTCTTGTAGGACATTCAACAGTAGGGGCGTACTTTTGTATAACATTTCTCGTAACTATTTCAATTTTAACTAATATTGCGTAGGACAGTCATCCCGTATAACATATATATATATGTTAACCCCTCCGTCTATGGCCCGTGTTGGTTCGAAGTCGACGGGGGTTCTAGTTGGGTGGCAGCAACGGATGTGTGACTTGAAGTAGTTTTCTTCTATATTACTCTCCGAGTTCTTCTATAGTGGCTCGGAGGACTCTGATAGACTTACTCAAAATGCTGAAGGTTCCGGACTCTTCTTATAGCGTATCCGGAAAGTTTAATGACTAAGTTCTTCTGAAGAGAGCAATGCTCGAAGGATAAGATAAGAACTATCTTCAACTGTAAATTTACTGCTAAAATGTACAGGTAGTGCTCAGCCTCTGAATTAGCTTCTGAATGACAATGGAAGGTTTTTAGTGGGTTTATATACCCAAAAACTGCTAACATCATTATTATTAAATGCTAAAAAGGCTGTATTATTTTTGCACAATATTCGAAAATAAAGTAACTTTTTAGCTGTGGTTAGGCTTGAACGAGTAAACAAAATATTTGAAGACGAAACCATATTTTTATCTTAAACCGCGACTTTTCAGATCTGATGTTATCATGATCTGCCAAGTTAACTAAAAGTAGAAATCGGACTATGCATCTTTACACTAAAATATGCATATGAGTAAAATTTTAAGGTTTAAGATGTACAATTTTAATGCTTAGGCAAGACATGATCTCATCTTTTATAACGAAAGGAATGTATACAAAATATGAACATTGCAAAGCTTAAGCAAGATTCCTTATTAAGCGAAATCTAAGAAAATGATTATGATATTTTAAAAAAACAACAGGTCACCAATTATTTGGCAAAGTAGAAAGCAAATCAAAAATTTTATCCAAACTCGCGTTGGGCGATTTTGGTCCTTATGTAAAAATGAACACACACACGTACATACATATGAGTATAGGCATTATATAAAGTTAAATATATAAGAATATACAGGATTATATAAATACATGAACCATATAACACATGAATTTTTAAAATGGATACTTTTTCTTAAAATGGATACAAGAACTATATAAATGAATTCAAGAATTACATGAAGAATAAGATAGTATAGGAATATGGGAATTATTTATGGTTCATTTTTACAGGGCTCTCCTCTCTAGAATGATATTAGTATAATAATGTAACATCCTAACTAATGCTAACTAGATGATAACTATGGGTTTTATAATACAGAGTTATATATACAACGTAAGTCGGGTGGTTAAGTCTAGTTCACGTGGTCTGGGTACGCACTCTTGGTCGTGCATAAATAGTTTCATGTTCCGTGTCACTTGGTTTTCTTTGTTCTCAGAATGATCTTTTCACCACAAATATACCGAGGATAATAGCACATACAATAATGATACTAACGGCAGATGTTGAGAAAATGGTTACCGGTTGTAGTATTTGTAAGAGGTTGTTTTGGTTATCATCCGAAAGTTTAAACCGGCTCAATTGATCATTCCATTCAGGGGCATGTAGTTCGGGTAGGATGGTTACGGGTTTTATGGAGAGATTTAAGATCTCTATGACGGGTTTAAATTTAATTTGCGACGGGAATGGGTATGAGTTATTAAGGGTAACCTTATACGGGTTGTATATTTGGAGGGCTTTTGAACGCAAGGAGCAACCAATTGGTAGCCGAATAACCATAGGGATTGTAATGAGGGAATAATTCGATGGACACTCGAGAGTAGCGGCAGTCCTGTTCGCGAAGGAAACCCAGATGTCTGGTCCAATTCGTAGTTGGATGGTTTTAGGGGAATGAAATTTTTTAAATGAACATACGGGGGCATGCCGGTCACGAATTAAATCGATAAAGCAAGACCTAGTAGTTGGAAGAATAACTGGTTTGAGTGGAGGGCAGACGTGTTGTTTATTTGGTTGCGGGAATCGGCAATGCCGGACGTCGCTATCTGACATCATAAAATAAGCTGATAGATCTTTGGTGAGGAAAACGTAAGGTGGTACGGTGGGTAAATACAATCGATAGACATTAGAGTTATTTTGGTAGGGTGTTGGGAAAGGGTGAAATTTCTATACGTCATAAGTGAGGACATCGAAAAATGGTATAATTACGAGGTATGTGTAGGGGCGTGGTCCATGTGCAGTCCAGGTGTATTCTAGAAATTGAGGGTAATTAGTGTGGTTGAGTGGGAATATGGGTGATAATTTTAATTGTGACTGGGCGGTGTGAATCAAGGACTGAAGTATTTCCCATGGTATTAGGGTGGAAAGAGTGATTTTTTCCATGGGCTAGCTGGGTTGCACGCAAAACCTTGGAATGAATCGTAGTTATTCGTTGTAAGTATTTATCGATTAGGGTTACTTGTGTTCATTATCTCTATTAATTCTAGATATCTTTTGTGTTCTTTGTATTGAGCTAACATGGATTCAAGGTATGTGAATCTGTCCGAAAGGGAGGAGGAAGCGATTGTTTTCGTGTAATGACCTAATAGTTTGTTCTAACATGTGTCCATTATATTGTCGATTTCGCGCGAAGAGATTCAATTTAAGTTCAATTCTTTTAATATCTTCTTCGGTTGCTAATCCGAATAAACCTTTGAACAGTTTCCCTCCTATATCTATCAGTCCCCTTTTACTTCTTTGGTTAAAGTTTTCTGAATTTTTAGTTTCAGTTTGTATCCATGGTAAGGCTAATATTTCTGATAGGGCGCGTGCTGTAGTTTGAATATTTTCGAGGGTATTTTCTAACAGAACGCGACTAATCTGATCTTTTCCTTGGAAAGAATTCTGGACTTTACTTTCAAACGTTTTTAATTGGGTTTGTATCTGAAGGAGATTGATTTTAATTCTAGCAGGGGGTTGCAAATTTATATAAAGGTCTGCGTGCCCTTTCAAAAATTTACCTTCTGCAAGTTTTTCTATAACAACTCCGGTAGAAATTTTAATGCTAGGTCTACAAGAGTAAATAATTTGGAAAATTATAAGGGGGACAATTTTATTCATTTCTACGCCTTAAGTTATACGGAGCTGGGGGTAGTTGTGGATACTTGTGTGGATACTTGTGTTGTGGGCGAAGGGGTCGGCCTCGTTTTGGTGGCAATGGGGGTCGACCGTTGAGCTCGGATTCTGAGCGGGTTCGTTTCTTATGTGAAGGTTCTAGTTCACGTGGGTGATGCATTTGCGGGCGGTATGTAGGGTCCGTGCGTCGATCATCAATCGGCGAGGGTGGTGACAGAGGAGATGGTGGAGTTGGAGGAGATGGTGGAGTTCCACTGAGTGATCCTCTCGAAGGGGTTTCTCCAGGGTCTGGGTCCGATGGGACGCTTGGCTCTGGGGCCTCCTCTTGTTCAGAGATTGCCTCGAGTAATGGTGGTATTACGAGGTACCAATCTTCGTCATGGGTAGCGGTTCCCGCGGTGACCACTTCAGTTTTTTTATCCCTGCCCGATTTGTTTTTTGGGAAGGTGTTGTTCGGAAGCTATCTTCAAATTGTCAGCGTGAATGATCTTTAGTTTGGAATGATCCCGGAGGTCGAGGATTTCATAACGATTTTTTCCGAGGTTTTTCATAATCCTATATGGGCCATCCCATTTTGGGTATAATTTGCGATGAGCACCTGGCGGTTTCACGCTCTTCAGATAACATCGCATACCGACGATTATAGTCCGTTGACGGGGATGACGCCTATGTTGCTCTTGCTCCATCTGTTGGTTTCGTTGGTCGAGGGCATAGCGGATTATGTCAAAAATCTTGAAAGATCGTTCAGCTAGTTGCTGATTTGCTTCTGCCATTTCGGAAGATGTTAGAACTGCCGGGTCGGTTTGGTCGGGCAAATCAAAAGGTAGACGCTTGTCGTAGTGATAGAGAACGAAATGAGGGGTGTCCCCGATGGACACATTATAGCCATTGTTGATGGCTGTTTGTACCATGGGAAGGGAATCATCCCATGTACGGGAGGATGCATCGACAACGTGGCGCAGGGCTTCCAAGATCTTTCGATTGTGCCTTTCCACTAAGCCGTTTGCCTGCGGATGGTATGCCACAATGTGTGTATTTTTAATTTTACACATGTTACAGAGTGACTCGAACAGTTTGGAAGTGAAACTAAGGGCGTTATCCGAGATTAGGATGGAAGGAGTGGTATGATTTTGGATGACGCGTTCCACTAGGGCTCTTGCCACAGTTTCCGAGGTCTGGTCTGGAATGGCGGCTACTTCGCTGTAACGCGAGAAGTGGTCCGTAAACACAATGATGTACTGATTTCCCTTTGATGTTTTGGGAAATGGTCCCAGTATATCCATTCCAGTTCTTTGCCAGGGCCTTTGGCATACTGGATATTTATGCATCGGAGCTGTGGATGGTACGTTGCCCTTATGCTTTAAACACGACGGACATTCGGCGATGTATTCTTGTACCTTTCTGTTCATCTCGGGAAATGGTATCGCTCCAAAAGACTCTTGATGGTGCGATCCGGCCCCATGTGTCCATACAAAGGTGAGTCGTGACAAAGTCCAATGGCTATATCGACGAGATCCTTTGGTATCTCCACGAGGTCGTTTCCATCTTCGTTCCTGAAATGTACGAGCCCATCTTTGAGGTTGTACTGTTCTTTTACCTTCGATGGTTCCTTTTGTTCCAGGCGCGCCCGAAGGTTTTGGGTGTGTTGGTCCTGTTGTTGGGAGTATTGCAGACACTCGTAGTCGAACACAGGAAGAATTCCTATTTTATTCACTTGGGCGTCGGGCTTGAGTCTCGACAATCCGTCTGGAATAACTTGCAGTTTTCCCGGTTTGTATACGATTTTCGCTGCAAAGTCCTGAATCAACAGAGCCCATCTACTCAATCGTCCTTCAAGTAGCTTGTCCTTGAAGAGGTACGTGAGTGGCTTATGATCAGTCTTGATGGTTACATCGTAGCCATAGACGATATTTCGGAATTTTTTCAAAGCCCAATATACCGCTAGGGCCTCTCGGTCCGTAGTGGAATAATTCCGTTGAGGTGCAGAGAGAAGTTGACTGGCATAAGCAATGGGTAATTCCACACCGTCTACGTCCTGTAACAGGACGGCTCCTAGTCCATAGGAGGAAGCATCTGTGGCTATGATGAAGGGTCTTGTGTAATCAGGATATTGTAAAATGGGATGACAGGTTAGTTTATTAATTAAAGTTTCAAAGGCATGTTGGTGATCGGATTCCCAGTTAAATTTCGAATTTTTCTGGAACAAATTAGTAATGGGTTTAGCAATATTCGAAAATTGGGGGATAAAGTTCCGATAGAATCCGACAAAACCAATAAATGCACGGGCGTCGTCGATGGTCTTGGGTACAGGGTACCTTTCCAGGGCTTCGAGTTTGGCTGGATCAGGTTTAATTCCTGTGGACGAGAGTAGGAATCCTAGGTATACCAGGGATTCTTGTAAAAAATTGCACTTTGCAAGCTTCAGTTTAAGGTGTGCTTTTCTCAAGTGTGATAGCACATTCTGAAGGCGTTGAAAGTGTTTTTATGTCCGAACTGTAGACGATAATATCGTCAAGATAAACGAGAGCTTCGACACCTAATAGGTCGGAAAGGACTATATTCATCAACCTAGAGAAATTAGCAGGCCCATTTCGGACTCCGAAAGGTAAAACCTGGAATTCGTAATGGCCTCGGTTAGTGGAGAAAGCAGTCAATGCCCGAGATTCGGGACTGACCTCCATTTGCCAATAACCGATGCTAAATCGAGGGATGAAAAAAGTTCGCTTTCCCTACGTTCAGAATTGTTTCCTGCATGTTTGGAATCGGGAAACGGTCTGGGATGGTAATGTTGTTCAGGCGTCTAAAATCTATACAAGGGCGAGATGTTCCGTCCTTTTTGGAGACGAGAATCATAGGAGCGGACCAGGGACTAGCTGAAGGCTGAATGACATCCTGCTCCAACATGTCCTTGATGTGTTCCTCAATAGTGACTAATTGGGAATGTGGAACCCGATAGGGAGGAATGAAAATGGGTTTGGAATTGGGTTCCAACTTGATTTCAAAAGGGACCAAATTAGTTCGGCCCAGAGGATCTCCTTTTAGGGCAATCACATCTCTATTTCTTATCAGGAAATCGAGAAGTGATTCCATTAGTTTGGGATCCTGTAAAGCTGGTGACTCCTGAAGGGAGTGCTCCAGACATTTCTTATATTCTTCTTTTAATACTGAAGGATTTAACTCTAAGGAACTGGAAACACGATTTATCATACTGATGGGGAAATCTGAATCTACTTCTACTGTGGAAACAGTTCCTATTTTCTGATTTGAAGTTAATTCTATAGGACTTTTCCTTTGTTTAAACAAACAACAGGGATAGCTGAATTCTGACTCTGACTAAGGACTTGGGCAATAAGAACATCTCTTTTGAAATTACTTTTCTCTGTAATCAGAGTACGCTCTGACTCTAATAATTTTCCTTGACTGTCAACTACTTTTGCTAGGAAACAAATCTTCTCATAAGGTGCTACTGTTACATGCTCGGTAGGGCATATGAAAAATTGTGAATCTGATTCTGGTTCGGCGACTAAAATTTGCCTTATTGGCTGAACTGAAGCTGGCTGACTGGAAACTGGCTGACTGGAAACTGGCTGACTGGAAACTGGCTGACTGGAAACTGACTGACTGGAAAATGACTGACTGGAAACTGACTGACTGGAAACTGACTGACTGGAAACTGACTGTGTTGATCCAACTGGATTCAACAACTGGAACTGATTACCCTGGGGTCTGATTTCTGGAGTGGTTGTCCCTCTGGATACAGTTCGGAAATCTGAACTGAACTAATTCTATTAGCATTAAGTTGTCTGTCATTCTCACGGAGATGGTGTGTCCTATTTCGACACTTTACTAACTTTCCGGCTGGGTAAATCTCCCATTGATTCCGGTTAAAAAAATCCATACCTAGTAGGATATCTGTCTGAAAGGTGGCGACTGTGTCCACTATACAACATTTCGCGGGGTATACCGCGTTTCCAACTTCTAAATATAACTCAATTTCTCCGTATGTAGGTATGGGTGTGCCCGTAACTCCTCTGAGTTGGCAGGATGGTGCCTTAAGTTCATATTTGTAATTTGTACTCTCTAGTAATTCATCTACACATTGTTTCTTAATTAACGTCGCGTGTGCTCCTGTATCTAGGAGAGCAGTTAAATCTTGGTTATCGGTGCTACAATTTATTATTAAATCTAGGAGGTCCGCACCTATTATCCTGATAGGGAGTTTGTGTGCGTATCTGGGTTCATTACTATAATTTAGGAGGGCGGAGGTTGAACTGCTGCCTCCAATGTAGGGTCTAAAAAAGGGCTCGAATGGTCTTCTATGGGAGGACCTGGGTCATATTCTACGGGATTACCATACGCTGGAGGGTGTTCTTCAAAACTGTACTCTGGGGAAAATGATTCCTCCACGGGTACTTCTACGTACCGAACTAGCTGACCTTGCTGGTTGTACTGAGGTTTGTACATGGGGTAAGAGTGTGGTTGACCCTGTGGTCGTGATCTATTGGGTTGGTAGTTCGACTGAGGCTGGGAATGGACTGGTTTCTGGGGATTGGATGACTTTTGGGATACGTTTTGGGAACGTGGTTGGTTTGGTTTCTGAAAGTGGGGTCTATACCCTGCAGGGGCTTTATCAGCACACTTTTGGCGATCGCCACGGCGATGACCATGTTCATGACAGTGGGAGCAATACGAGGGGTAATTACATTGACTTATCATGTGCCCAAAGCTATCGCAGTTAAAACACTGTCGAGGAGGGCGTGTATTCTGGGTTTGGGGGGCTTGTTTCTGGGGTGTTCCCTGCATTGGCCTCGATTTATAGGGTTGTTGTTGTTGCTGTTGGTGTTGTGGCTGCTGCTGCTAAATATAATGTACAGGGGTTTCTCTACCCTTTCGGTAGTTTTGGTTTGCTAAATCGGGGTAATGTTTTCGTGTTTTGTTTACGGCTACACTTACAGGTTTGTCAACATTTAAAAACTCCTGAAACTTTTTTTTAGGTGCTCCGGGTAGGTTTTGGTAAATGGTTGTGGCTACTATTAGATTTCTTTGTTTTGAAGTGAAAGTTATGCCACATGCATTTTCTGCGGCCCGGAGGGCTTCTCCTACAAGTTTATGTGTACGTGTAATAAAATTGTTTAAATCTTCGTGTTCCTCTTTCTTCCATTTAGCTTGGAAGACTGCTTCTAACGTGGCTAAGGGTTGTGCAAGGGTTATTTCTTTAAAAAATTCTAATAAGTTTTGTTTAAAATCGTCCCATGTCGTAGCTTCGCTAATTGATGGGACGTAGGTGACTGTGTCATGAGCATTCCCTTCTTTCGGGTCGATAAATCTTTTTGCTTCCCTAATTTTTATATCATTATCGGTAATATTTTCGCGTAAGAAATGTTGCTCTAAAGATTCAATCCAAGGTCTTACGCGTGGTTCAACAAAACGATTATCTATGGTCCCCTTAAAAATTAAAACAGTATGAGGAAGGTTTACTAGTCTGCCTAAGTTAATGTATGCTGGGGCGGGGGTTTGAGACTGAGACATATTGGCTTGTTCTGGATCTGAAGTTTGTGTGTTTGGGAGTATGTTTGAAGGGCGCGGGGTAGGTGGAAAAATGGGTTATGCCACATGCCACATGCATTTTCTGCGGCCCGGAGGGCTTCTCCTACAAGTTTATGTGTACGTGTAATAAAATTGTTTAAATCTTCGTGTTCCTCTTTCTTCCATTTAGCTTGGAAGACTGCTTCTAACGTGGCTAAGGGTTGTGCAAGGGTTATTTCTTTAAAAAATTCTAATAAGTTTTGTTTAAAATCGTCCCATGTCGTAGCTTCGCTAATTGATGGGACGTAGGTGACTGTGTCATGAGCATTCCCTTCTTTCGGGTCGATAAATCTTTTTGCTTCCCTAATTTTTATATCATTATCGGTAATATTTTCGCGTAAGAAATGTTGCTCTAAAGATTCAATCCAAGGTCTTACGCGTGGTTCAACAAAACGATTATCTATGGTCCCCTTAAAAATTAAAACAGTATGAGGAAGGTTTACTAGTCTGCCTAAGTTAATGTATGCTGGGGCGGGGGTTTGAGACTGAGACATATTGGCTTGTTCTGGATCTGAAGTTTGTGTGTTTGGGAGTATGTTTGAAGGGCGCGGGGTAGGTGGAAAAATGGGTGTAGGTAAATTTTCGATGTCAGAAAGCGCACCGTCTGAATCGCTCATATGTGAAGGTACTTATTAATGTGTTCTAATTAGGTCTGCTCGACCGATCTTAATTTATGGAATGATCACTTAAGGGGTTTTCCTAACTACACTATCTAAAAATAAATGCACAACAATTTGCCTAACTAGGGGAAAATTTGAAAAGATTGCAAACAAAAGTAAAAATGTAAACAAAATTTCACTCGAATGTACGTGAAGGTATGGTAATACTATTTTTGGTACATTAAATAAAATTATACTATACTAACTAGAATAGTAAAAATAACTGTGAAAATAACTAAAAATAACTGACAATAATTCTGTGACAATAATTCTGTGACAATATTGTTTTCAATAAAAAAAAATGTATCACTGGTGTCTGAAGTGTTCACTCTGTTTTGTGTTAATTCTGGCTCAATATTAAATATTAACTGTTAATAATACTGACTTTTCAAATGTTTTAGAGATTATTTTAAAAAGAGTTTTGTACTTAACAAGATTCCTACGGCGAAATCCTTAGAGACGTGTCCTGAAGACGTTTCTTGCTGGCCACTTGTTCTTGGATGAAAACTAGGCGTGGAGAACTTGGAGTCGTGACGCACCGGTTCAAGGGTGAATGTGACGAACTAGAAGTCGTGACACGCCGGTCAACTGGGTGTTGGTCCTGGTTCCAGGGTCTGGAAGACTGGAAAAATCATGGAGTCGTGAAGATCCTGGTTAAAAGGTCGCCAGTTGTTAACCCCTCCGTCTATGGCCCGTGTTGGTTCGAAGTCGACGGGGGTTCTAGATAGGTGGCAGCAACGGATGTGTGACTTGAAGTAGTTTTCTTCTATATTACTCTCCGAGTTCTTCTATAGTGGCTCGGAGGACTCTGATAGACTTACTCAAAATGCTGAAGGTTCCGGACTCTTCTTATAGCGTATCCGGAAAGTTTAATGACTAAGTTCTTCTGAAGAGAGCAAGGCTCGAAGGATAAGATAAAAACTATCTTCAACTGTAAATTTACTGCTAAAATGTACAGGTAGTGCTCAGCCTCTGAATTAGCTTCTGAATGACAATGGAAGGTTTTTAGTGGGTTTATATACCCAAAAACTGCTAACATCATTATTATTAAATGCTAAAAAGGCTGTATTATTTTTGCACAATATTCGAAAATAAAGTAAATTTTTAGCTGTGGTTAGGCTTCAACGAGTAAACAAAATATTTGAAGACGAAACCATATTTTTATCTTAAACCACGACTTTTCAGATCTGATGTTATCATGATCTGCCAAGTTAACTAAAAGTGGAAATCGGACTATGCATCTTTACACTAAAATATGCATATGAGTAAAATTTTAAGGTTTAAGATGTACAATTTTAATGCTTAGGCAAGACATGATCTCATCTTTTATAACGAAAGGAATGTATACAAAATATAAACATTGCAAAGCTTAAGCACGATTCCTTATTAAGCGAAATCTAAAACAATGATTATGAGATTTTAAAAAAACAACAGATCACCAATTATTTGGCAAAGTAGAAATCAAATCAACAATTTTATCCAAACTCGCGTTGGGCGATTTTGGTCCTTATGTAAAAATGAATACACACACGTACATACATATGAGTATAGGCATTATATAAAGTTAAATATATAAGAATATACAGGATTATATAAATACATGAACCATATAACACATGAATTTTTAAAATGGATACTTTTTCTTAAAATGGATACAAGAACTATATAAATGAATACAAGAATTACATGAAGAATAAGATAGTATAGGAATATGGGAATTATTTGAAGTTCATTTTTACAGGTATATATATATATATATATATATATATATATATATATATATATATATCCCCGTTTAAAAATAGGTCTAAAGTGGAGTGTAAAGCTTGATCTTGACTAGAATGAAAAATTCCGATAGAAAGCAAAGGCGTGCCTATATAAAGGAGGGAAATGAAGAAAGGTGAAAGCGATATAAGCAAACATCTAATTAAACGATGTAATTAGCTGAACAATAGAAGGACAAATATTTATGGAAAATAATATATATATATATATATATATATATATATATATATATATATATATATATATATTTCATATATTAAACTTCGTTCTGAAAATTGCGGAGTTTGGTGGAAGCGATAAATAATTTCGATTTAAAATTCCAATAAATAAACTTTCCGCAGGAGTCTATTTCGAGATCATAAAGATTAAAACTTCATCAACAATTGACTCGTCGTTTAGTGTATCTCTCAAACGTACGCGAATTGTACCAAATATATCTCTACTAATCATAGTTTTTCTTGTCTTTCTACAACAACAAAAAATAATTACGGGACTATAAACACCCTACCATTCTGAACTTTTCTCATATATATATATATATATATATATATATATGTTGTTTATCATTAAATTATACACTCCAGCGTCGGGTCAATCTTATTCACATTCGCTCGAAATCGTGAACTTTGGCGTTTATTGAAACACTACATCACACGTCTTTGTTTTTTAATTTATTTATTGTATCGCGGAAATTTTACAGCGGTTTCCTTCATGGATAATTAAATATCTTCCACTTTTATGTTTCAAGGCACAATAAACCGTAGTTTAGCGGTTCTCTCAAACATACGCTAATTGTACCGAATATATATTCCAATATCACGAAAACCCTTCCTTTCCCAACAAACGAGAATGTACAGGCGAGCATCATGCACCATAAAACGTTTCACATTCCAACCTCAACTCCCTCTCTCTCTCTCTCTCTCTCTCGGTCGAATACAAGATGAAAAAACAAAGTGTTTCTCGTTTCTCCACGAATGGGGATATCTGACACGCCCCAGATTTCACGGGGCAAACAATCACAGCCCTGTGGGCGGATTCCAGGACCTCTGTTTGTTTGGCCACGATGCAGGCCTACGCGTTAATCCCGCCCAAAATTTACCGCTAGCTAATAGGAAGCTAACGATTGTGTTTTGTGGGTTGGTCACAAGCTCCCTTTATAAAAGGGAGCAGTTCATCTCAGAGCCTCAGTTCGTATGTTTTTTCGCTTAGTGCTTTTTAAATATACACTATGAGTCAGTTATCGCTCTACAATTCTCCTGAGTTGATTGAAGATCAAGACTTTTATGTTCACGCAACGCTTCTAATTTGCAGAGCTATAGATCGGAGGGGGGAACTTTTATCTACCCAGAGTGTTACGGAAAATTGTGACAAAATGCAAGAACCGTTCAATGAAGACGCTGTTAAAATGTAAGTAACTTATAAGTGTCTAACCTAGCTTTATTCTGAGTTTTCCTACAAAGAAAAATTAATCCCAGGACTCTTTCTCGTTTATAACAATATAAACTAACTGGAAAAGGCCGCCATCAACGCGTTTTCAAAAATATTTTTAATTCTCTGTTTCCTTCGGGTTATTTCGGTATATGTATATATATATATATATATATATATATATATATGGTGTGTTTTTATTTGTACATTTCTTGTACAGGTACGATTTTAGAAATATTAAAAACTTACAATAGAAATATTAAAAACTATTAAGATTTGGCTGCGGGTTCGAGACCCGTTGCAGGCAGACGGAGCATAGCACACCCAGCTAATCTTACTTTTGAAAACTGTCAGGATATCTGCTTATGGTTACAATTTGCTGTTAGTCTATCCTAACTTTATTCTGAATTTTCTACAACGTAAAAATTAATCCCACTATGTTTTTAATTATTGTGTTTCCATCGTGATTATTTCGGCATATATATATATATAGATATGGTGGAGCTTTAATAATATTTTTATCGATAATTCAGCAACGCAGAAGGATTTTTAAATTACCAAACCTTTTAAGAATTATCTGCATTTAAATTCGTTGCGTTTTCTCTTATTGCAGCTCTTTATTTTTACTTAACCTTATAGGACAGATGCGAAACTTGATCGTGTTATAGCTACTTTTGATGAAAGGGGAATAAATGATATGGATTCTTCTCCGCACAGCCAACCCAGTTCCCTGAATACAGAAGTCGAGGTATTGGCTCACATCCGGTCCAGCGAGTGTCAGATCATCGAGGAACTAATGTAAGTATTTTTTAGGATAAGAACAAAACACATTGTATTTTCATTTATTAAATGGTAAAAAACATGTACAAAGCGGAACAAGTGTCCGTTAAATAAGTCTTAATAGCTACATTTTACAGTTACAAATGTATATACAGCTTTACACAATATGGATATACACTTTTACACAATACAGCGGGTGCTAACATATGGGAACCTTTTTTTTGTCTGCATACACTTTTATTGTTCATCTCTGTGTCACACAAAACGAATAATTTAAAAAAAATTATAAATCCCTTCCCACGTGACATGTGCAGGAGAAATGAAATGCAATACAAGCCGCACGTTTCGCTATAATATCCTTGAAAACGGTATAGGTTCCAAACAATCTCAGGTACATGTAACTGCTCCATAAACTGCACAATCACCGAATTATTTCAGGGCTGAAAGCCGAGTGAATTAAAATAGTACATTCTTTCCCTATTTTTAAAATAGATTCCAAAACAATGAATCCCCTCATCCCCCACAATGTCAGTGTTAACGATAATCCTGTACCGGTTTCTCGTACTCGGCATCTTCAATATTTCATTCTTCGCAAACACACCGATAAATTTTGAAAGTGTGAAAAGGTCACTTTTCATTACTCTCTGAAGTGTATTCGCGTCCATTTTAAAAGTCTGTGACCACGTTCCTGAAACGATCAACTTCTATTAGTGCCTGTGATTCGAGGTACACGAGTACACTTATAGGCGCGTCTAAAGGCTTGGCAAATTCCAACCTGACTGAGATATTCCCACTCTGCTGTGGGCTTAAATGCGTATCTGTGTCAGCCGACAAGTCCGGCGTAATATCAAATGAATAAATGTTAAATTCTTCGACAAATTCTTTCTGCGTTACACCAAACCCAAGTTCGTCACAGGCGCCTGTATTATGAGCCAGACTACTAAATGCTCTCACGCAGAGCGGGAACACAGCGTCTGATGAGTAGTCCGTAATCATGGTCCCTCCCAAAGCGATGCCATTTACGTATAGAATAATATTTTTAAGGCCGAAATTCTCGAATTTAAAGGCACTCTGTTTATATTTTCCATTCGTCGAGGCGTAGTCCTGCATTCCAATTAATATCCTTTTAGGGAGGACTCCAAGGGCCACGTTTTCTAGTTGCTTTGAGGCCAACCCGGCGGGGACCGTGTATAGTTTGATCTGTACCCTGTTAAATGGGTATTTTACTGTGGCGTGTATTAAGTCTTTCTCAATTTCTATTTATTTCGAATAACTTAATTTCACTTGGCGTATACGCAAATACGTCTCCATGATGTGAATCACAACGGGTTTCGCGCCCTCTTCTTGATCAGACCCCAGATTTATGCAGATCTCAGGAATCGTGCGGGTAAGCTTCAACTTCATATCCAACCCGTTCATAAGCAACTTCTCCTGGAATGTGAAATCTGTATGAAGACGTCCAAAACATACGTGCATATTTTTTTTAGAATTTTTAAATTTATCCTTTATTCCATTTTTATCTTTAGTATGTTAATACCCCTCGGCTGTTAAAGAGGTGTCCTTCGCTACTTTTGAAACGTTAAGGACATTTCCAAATAGGCTCGTAGGTGGTAGTACCCCGTTCCTGCCGAGATATTAACCTGGTTTAAATACACTTCACACTGGCTGAATATGAAGTGTAAAAAGTTAGTTTTAGGGTAGGCAGAGTAACTATCATCACAGTCCGTTCCAGCGGTCCGTTCCGCAGTTTAGCGTACATGTGCATGCAGCTCGGGTCAAAAAAGTAAGGGCATGAGCTGGGTATCACGAATTCTATAGGGGCACTGGGCGAACTAATTGTGTTTAATGGGTTAATTGTAATAAAGTCGCTATGATCAGTAGAGACCTGAGTCAGGGGCATATCAAAGAGGGACAGTTCCGATTTACAGCATTGTGAACTACACGGATGGATGAAACGCGCCATGACGAGTCAGAAATAGTACCACCTCCTTCGACAAGTATTAGTCAGCCTATTACTCGTGAGAGTAGTGTCCTCAGCTTATATCAGTTAAAAAAATGATCAGCCATAGGTTTCATACGCTTAGAGCACTTCTCTTTTTTGATTTCCTTTTACGTTTAGCGCCACGTGATGGTAACCCCTTCTTCCTGGCAGATCTCTTCTTTCCGCCACCACGCATTTTTCTCTTTGCATCTTTCATGATTTCTTCCCGTGTACGTTTTAAATGTTTTTTTAGAGCTTCTTTAGGCTTAGTTCCACCCATTATGTCTTCTGCCTCGTTAAAACCTGTTTGTAACGCCTTCCGCCCTAGGTACCTTGCACCCCTCTTCAACAGTGGGACAGCGGTGCGTAGTATGGATGAAAAAATGGATCCAATTCCACTCCCACGCTGGTATCTCACTCCTCTATAGATTGTGAATGGTCTTCGAGTCATTATAAACGGCGAAAGCGTAGTTTCATTGTTAAGCTCCCATCACCGAATGGGAAATTTTTTCCTTCAATTGTTCTTATATATATGGAGATGTTGGTTAATAGATTAGTCGCAACATTCACATAATGGGGCTTGTCATATGTAATGCTCAAACTTTTCCCTCTATGGTTGGGGATGTGTGCAATGCGCAGCATACGTGCCTGGGTGTCCTCAACAAATTGGTGCTCTACGATATTGCTGTAAATATAGCACGTCTGGGGGCGGAGAGCTTTCACCCAATTTCTCCATCTTCAATTGATACATTAAGCTGGACAAGTCATGCTCTGCCTCGTGAAAGGCATCTCTTTGGAGAGCTGTGCTATATCGGCCCTCAACCACAATTGTGAACAGCTCTTTATCTTTAATATTTCTACTAAGCGTTGACTTTAACTTCAATGTGCATGCAGGCATGTCTATGTTTACGACTTCAAAAAGTAAATCGTTTGTCAGATACGACTTTTCAAGACTATTGTTTAACCCGTCACAATGTCCATGGCTGTATCATAATGCCCGATTCCTAGCGATACATTTGTGCTATAGTACCGTTCCTCACCGAACAGGATTGAACGCATAGTATTGTCTAAGGTTATGCCTAATTTTTCGCACTCATCGATTCTTCGAAGGATCAGAAATATGATTTGCTCATTTTCAAGAGATAAAAATTTGGAGACTAACTGGAGTTCACATAAGCCCACCTCATACGAATCACGCTCCAATTCAATGGGTCCTTGGAGTTCTGTCACAAAGTTGGCGAGGGTGTTGTTAGGATGTACGGAGAGAGAAGAGGACGGGAGTGTGACATAGAAGTGGCTAGACGCCATGTTGCTTACTAATTAAGCTTCATTATTGCAGCGGCTTTTATATAGGTGTTGAAGCTTTCTAGGCAACCCAGCCATTTCACCAGGTACAGTTTTCTCTTTCCTGAACCTTTGCTGCCTAAAATTTTTTCAATTTTAAACACACTTTTTCCTAAATTAAATGTCACTTTCTGCAACTCCTCGCGGTAAAAGCCTCCAGCGATCTCTTCCCCATTCAAACCTTCAACGTAATACATCATTATTTCACCTTTAGGTCTCATAGCACGAACTTTAAAAATCTCTCGTGTCCATACACGATGGTGTGAACGGTTGTATGATGAAGCCAATGAATCGAGAATGTTTATAGATCTGTATGTGTTTTTATGTGTAAAATAGCGATGCATGCGCGCTCCTTTATGGTACGTTGAACTCTTTCAGCTAAGGAGGCCTTATGTATAGAATTGCTAGTGTAGTAACTGATATTAAACTCTGTCAGCATGTTCTGAAAAGCGCGACCTATAAATTATTTCCCCATATCCGTACAAAAATAGCCAGGAACCCTTTCTTCTTTTAACCTCAACGTTTTGGTCGCTTTAGCAACTGTTTCAGGCGATTTATTTTTCAGGGGAATTAGCCACAGATATCTAGAGAATACATCTATTATGAATAGGATGTAGCGGTATCCGTCATTATACAGTGAACATCTTTGCATGTCTGTTAAATCCGCCTGCCAAATAGAGTCAATCGAATCCGCGGTTGTCTCGGCTGTTTTAAACCTTTTTTCTCACCGGTTTATGAAGTGTATAAGCATCCTTTTCCCGCAAAAACCGCTCAACATCTTTTTTCCCTACACCGTAAACACCTCTGTACAGTCTATTAACTCCACCATAGGAGGCGGGGTTAGGAATGTCAGTGCCCGGGGCAATCGTTGATAGATTTTTATTAATTCACGGTATTTCTTTAGCCTATTTGTCATTCTGGAATATACACCGTTTCAGGTTCGCTTGGGAATATATTCGTTCTTAGAAGCACGCTAAACGTGTTTCGCGGGTGATGGTCACAAAGCAAATATCCATAACGCTGGTCGGTGGCCTCTTTATAAACCTCCAAAAACTCCTTACGCTTATTCGGGAACATTTGATTGGCTAATACACCAATTTGTGATAAATCTCTACGTTGGGCGAATAAGACTAGATATTGTGTATTTAACAGCACATCGCGCATGTATCTATTTTTGAAAAAAAGATTCTGATTGATGAAGAACACGCTTATGTTAAGATGGTGGGAGAATACTGTAAATGTCTCGGCAAACGTTTTATCCATTTCCAACATGAGATCATCAATTACAATGACTGTATGTTCATTTCCATTTAACGAATTAACGTCATATACACCTTTGTGGAAGAAAATATCATCTTGGTACTCGTTGAACACTGATTGATACGTCGAGTAGCACCATATAACTTTATGTACAAATTTTGACAACATCTCTCCCTTTTCTTTATATTCCGGTAGCACAGACCCTGATTTTACTGGAACCCTGCAATGTTTGTTATAAAGCAAATTTTTACATATTTTGAAAGCTTATACCACCCCATTCAAGAATCCATCGGGTGTACACCTGACCCCCGCTTGGCTTTTTCAATATGGCCGGCGAAACTGAAAAATCCTATATCCTGGTCAATACTTGATGGGTTTTGATGATCTTGGTGTAATTTCTAAGGGTTTTTAGGATGATGAGTCGACCTGGATGGGTTGCAGATACTTTGGGTGTTGTTTTGACCCACATTCGTCAATACTCAAGGTCATTGGAGGTCAAACGCCCCCCCCCCCCCCCGAAATAAGGAATATCCTATATCCCGGGCAGTCGTGGAGATATTTTGGTGATCTTACTGTCGTTTTTATGGTTTTGGGCGAGACAGAGTAGTTCTATAGGGTTTAAAATGAAATCAGGGATTATTTTCCCCATGGTAAGGTGAATTCCAATACTGTATGTCTAATTATTCCTCTTATTTTTTTCAGGTTGTTGAGATTATTGCTGATGGTGCTGCCCACCTGGTGGTTTGATGACGTCTTGGTTGTGCTGATTCCAAAATTGTTTTTTGACTGCTGAATATGGAGAATATACCAGGTGAGCATTGTTTAGTTTTTATTTGCTGAGGATAAATTATTTCAGTGCGATTTGTACTCTGAAGAATGGGTAAACAAAATTCTTATTTTTCAGGTTCTACTAAAGCTGCAGACGAATGTTTCTTCAAGGATTTCCTGCGTAGCTGTCCTGGAGGTCAGAAAGGTCTTTCAAATTGTGGGAGAATTCAGAAAATCATAGAGAGCAGCGATATCAGAGGGCAGCCAGATGTTCGAGCGAGACTAGAGCATCTCTTGGAAGATGGAGCAAAAATCCTTCGTTGTCACAAGAACTGCGTTTCCACTTGTGTCCAAGCGGAATTTATCAGCATTCATGAAAAAGAGAGAATATGATACCCCTACAGTGGAGCCAAAAAGACTACGTAGTGCTGTTCTCAGTGAAGGCCCAGTATATGACCCTAAAAAACACTGTTTCTTTTGTTTGAAAGTCAGTGAATGTATATGTCTACCTTTCATGTTGAGGTTGAGAGCGCTTGCCAGAATAAGTCAAGGGTTGAACCTAAAGACCGCCCCTTCATTGCTTTGTGTGTAGAATTGTCGAAGGACAAAATGAAACCATGGAATTCAATTGAAGTAGAGAAGCTTTACAAAGAGTTAGGTGGTGAGAAGTTGTCATGTAGGTCGCTCATTGTAAAAGTTAAAGATTACTTCAAAGACGAAATTGTAGATTTACATGGGGATGGTATCGCTACGTTGTTAGTTTTCAAAAACTATGCTGCCTCATACCTGAATATTGCAAAAGATTGTGAGGAATCTGTTGATATTGATGAGTGTGTGAAGAAGCTGGGCAAGCAAATCGCGAGTGAGTGCTAAAAGAACAAGGAAGAATTCACTTCTTATCGTACTCACATAGACAAATATATTGCTCCCGAATGTATGAGTGATGTTCTTATGCAATTGCTTACTCGTGTAAGTTCGAAATTCTCTGACTCCCTGCAATCCATAATGGTTGGAAACATTGCAGCAAGTGTTGTTACAAATCAGCCTCATGTGCACCGCGAACAAGGAGCAACTAAACAGGCTGCTCTGTGAGCAAATCCTTGCTGACAGTGACTCTCTCGCAACTGTAACCCAAGACCATGAGCTAGTGCTTGCAGGATGGCAGACATACCGACTTCCATTGTGCGAGGCAGGAGTCGAGCAGCATTGGAGCTCTCATCATCTCATGAAGAGGCTGACGTGATAAGAACACAACACGCTATCGCACAAGCTGAGAAAGATTCTGATGCCCGCATCTCCATCATTTGTGATGACACAGACGTGTTTGCCATGGTGACTCACTTCTATGAATTTAAGAAACTAGGCTGTCCCATGATTATGGAGTCTCCAGTGCGTGGCAGAAAATCAGTGGACATCCGAGCAACTGTAACCCAGCACAAAGACATCATCCCACAAATCCTCAAACTACACGCTTTGAGTGGTTGTGACACAGTTGCAGCAATACATGGCATCGGCAAAGCCACTGCCATTGCCACAGCCAAGAACGGTCGGAAGCTAGACAAGCTGGGGTCCCTTGATGCATGCTTTGAGCATATCGAGAAGAGGCAACAGCGTTCATTGTTGCATGCTATGGGGATAAGAAATCCTCATCTCTTACTGAGTGTCGTCAGAGAGTATGGGCTCAGAAGACAGGGAAGTCGGGAACTGCTGCACCCAAACTATGTTCTCTACCACCAACAACTGAAGCTTTCCATCAAAATATGCTCAGAGCCCACTACACTGTGGCGAACTGGCTCGATGCACTAAAGTGTGACCCACCACCACTTGATCCTGTGCATTATGGGTGGGAGAGAGACGAAACAAACAGAGTTCTCATCCCAAAAACAGTTGGTGAAGGAGTGTGCTTAGCACCAGATGAAGTTCTGAATCTAATCAGATGTGGGTGTGAATCACAATCAGCATGCAGGGGGAGTCGCTGCGGTTGCATGGGACGCGGAATCCCTTGCACAATGTTCTGTGCATGTGGCAGCGGCTTGGATTGCAACAATCCAGTGACCCAAAACGCAAACGAAGAGCAGACTGATGATCCTTACACAACTGTCTTTTGATATTTGCCCCAATAAATGGTTACCTAATGTGAATAACTGCATCAAAGTTGTCAATGCCAATCCTCCAGCTAGGTGTGAGCTTTGTTTTGCTTACGAGGTCATATCTTGTAGCTTTGCAACCTTTCATAGAATGCATGTGCCCTGCACTTCAGCATAAATTGTGGTTTATATCCGAAGATCCATATCCATATAATGTGGGTTATGTCATTTAAGGATTATGATCTGGTTTTATCTGCAGAAAAGATGTTAAGTGCTGAGCTGTTAGCTAGATTGTAGAAATTGCCACTGAAATAAAGCAAATACAGTGATGTCAACTGTGGTATTATCATATTTCAAGGCCAAACTTTAACCTCAAATGACCTTGACTTGACCCATGAAGTTGAAAAATGGTATCCTACTGTTATCACGTGCCTATAGAACTACTCAGTATCGCCCAAAACCATAAAAACGACAGTAAGATCACCAAAATATCTCCACGACTGCCCGGGATATGGGATATTCCTTATTTCGGGGGGCGTTTGATCTCCAATGACCTTGAGTATTGACGAATGTGGGTCAAAACGACTCCCAAAGTATCTGTAACCCCTCCAGATCGACTCATCATCCTAAAAATCCCTAGAAATGACACCAAGATCATCAAAATCCATCAAGTATTGACCAGGATATGGGATTTTTCAGTTTCGCCGGCCATATTGAAAAAGCCAAGCGAGGGTCAGGTGCACACCCGATGGATTCTTGAATGGGGTGGTATAAGCCTTCAAAATATGTCAAGATTTACTTTATAACAAACAATGCAGGGTTCCCACCCAGTGCACCCGAACTATTAATGATTTTAAGCATAAACACAGTTTTACCACAGCCTTTAGGTCCAGATATAATACATGTGGATGGGCTCGTGAACCTGAATTTTTCTACAGAATCCATTTCTAACACGTCACACCCCTAAGTGGGCCATTTACAAAATATTACAAAGTTTGAGTGCTGCTCCTTATATTTTGTTTTCTTCTTCCACAGAACCGTGAATGACGACGAGGTACAGCACCCTATCATCGATATCACAGAAGAACCCGTTGACCGTGCAGCTACAGAATCCATCCGAGCTGACGAATCCTCACCAGCGAAACCTGTAGCACGCACCAGTTCAAAGCGGAGGCATGATGAAGAGCCCACCACGTCAGGTATAAAGCGCGCCATGGTTGAGCCGGTTGTTAGACCACCAGTAATAGAGCCCCCAACTTTCTATGTCTTACGACACAACCCCCACAATAGTACCTTCCTCAAATATACCCCCTTATTCAATTCCGGGTACATCCTCCACAACAGCTTCCCGTTCTGTTGAGGATGGCATAACATTCGAGTTGGTGCGCACCGCTACCCCCACCCCGGCCTTGACTAGAAATCGGTATATATCAGGGTTGATCCTAGATCCATGTAAAGCAATGGTGTTGAACACGGACGACGGCGCATAGTTGAATGTATTGTAGAGTTTGCCCTTAAGAACCGCGTCGAACGTGAAGTCAGGACGAGGCTGTCCTTTGGATTCGGGTCAGATGAGAGAGATGTAGATGATTTTTTGGTAATAATACCGTTCAGACGCTTGGCAGCTGAAGATATAGAGTATATATTAGGCCGTATAATGCAGGCCTCTCAAAGTAGTATAGCCTTCAATATGGACAACTTCATGGTAAATATTGACCGTGTATTCCGTGTTGCGGGTCACAGTGCCACACCTTATACTCTTAAGTTCAATTCTCAGGCTATTTATAGACGGCATATAAACGCCGATCGTGGTTGCGGCTTTATAGCAGTAGTCTTAGCCCGTATGTTTACTGTACTAAATACACGGGTCAAAAACATTTGGTTGCCTACGGTAGTGGAGCGTGCCAGTAAACTAGCTGTAGACTGTAAACTTGAATTTGGATGTAATATGGGTCCTGAAGAGCTGAGAAGGGTAGAACAGGAAATGAATGCTCGTATAGTTGTATTTGGAATGGATGATCGTCGTAGGACTGCGTATGTTTTTAAAAACAGTGTGAGAGATCGTACAAGACCCCTACTTATTTTAGGGCTGTCAGGAACAACATATCTATCCATCCGTAATATAAGGGACCTTTACGCGAGTTATTATAAAAGTCGAAAATATGGACGACATCATGATTTGTGTAAGGATTGTATCGAGTTTGCGGATGATATAGTGAAACATTGTAAAGATTGCCACATGGTATGTGAGCAGTGTAAAAGCTCCAAATGTGAAAGCCGTGTAGTTGAAGCTGAGAAGAGGGATTGTGATGTGTGTAGATGCACATTTTTCAATAATAACTGTTTTGAGCTCCATAAATCAATTGGCACGTGCAGGAAAATGAGAATCTGTAAATGTGGTATGTTTCATATGATGGATAATTGGGGGAATTTCAAGCATAAATGTAATGAAATTCACTGTTCTACATGCCATGAGATATATAAGGCGGTTGGAGTAAAGCAGGTATGTTATATGAAAGACGCCAAGCCCCAGAAGAGCCCTTGTATAACTGTGTACTACGATATAGAAACATATACGAATGCTGAAACCAAAGAGGTTATTCCACATTTACTTGTAATCCAGACTATCTGTGATGAGTGTATGGAGAGGGAGTGTGATGAGTGTCACAAATGTGGTAAACGGACAAACGTTTTTAAAACGAATGCCCACGATAGCCCTGTGAAACTCTTTGTGTTCTACATTGTCAAGTTAGCGGACAAGTTCAAAAAAATTACTGTGTATATTCTCGCCCATAACGGGGCAAAATTTGACACACAGTTCCTTTATAAGGAGTTGCTTGAGCACGAGTCATTTGAGATAGTTACAGGTGACCCCTTAAAAAGAGGCAACAAACTAATACAGATGCAACTAAGAGGTAATGTACAGTTTAAAGACACTTTATTATTCACACCTTGTATATTAGCAAAGCTACCCAACGTGATGGGCGTAGCCGCTGAATTTTCAAAAGATATTTCCCTTACACATTCCTCACTAGCGAAACTTTAAATTACGTAGGACTACCTCTACCCAGACATTACTTTAACTATGAATGTATGAATACAGATGAACGTGAAGATTTTGACGGCTACTACAAGTTTTAATGAATGTAATCCTTATAATATAGCTGATGAATGTGATTGTTATTGCGTGAATGATGTGAGCGTTATTGCGTGAATGATGTGCGCGTGTTTAGAGTATGTTTCCAGGCCTTTAGAAGGATGTACGTAGGTCGTTTCAAATGCGATCCGTTGCAAGTCATAACCATCATCGCCTCATTATGCTTTACGGTGTTCAAGAATAACTTCATGCCTAAAGACACCTTAGCTGTTTCCCACAGAAACAATCCCCGCAGTTATGGGCACAAGGCTATTTACTGGCTCATACACCTACAGCAGCAGACAGATGTGTGTATATATAAAGCATACCCGCAACACGGGTGAAGTACCCATTAAGGTTAATGGTCGTGTTTTTTGGGTTGATGGTCTAAGTGAAAACCGTGCCACTGGTGAGAAGACTGTGTACTCCTTTAATGGTTGCTGGTAACAGAGATGCCCCCGTCCTGAGTGTGGAATCGTAGGAGATATCCACGGTAGATCTCCTGCCGACTGTCTTGCGTGGAACCGCACCAGCGATCAACTTGTAGGCTCCCAGTTCACTCACAAAGTCTTGTGGGAGCATGAGTATGATGCACGGATAGAAACAGATGGACAGTACCGTGAAGAAATAAACACGATCAAACGTTCAATGGTGCTGGATCTTCTCAAATGCGGTGTAGCTTGTTCGGCGGGCGTACAAATCCCTTCAAGCTATACTTTCCGCCTACGGAGGGTGTGAAACTCCATTACTACGACTTCTGTTCTTTATACCCCTACGTAATGAAGAACAATCCGTACCCCGTAGGTGCACCTGAAAAAATGGTGGGTCCCACCATACCAACCATCGAGAAGTTTTCAGCTAACTTGAATGAGCGCTACTTTGGACTCTCTTTCGTAGACGTGCTCCCCCCTCGCGATTTATGGATGCCGATCTTACCCGTCGTTATAGATTACAAGCTCATGTTTCCCCTGTGCGTGAAGTGCGCAGAAGAGAACAACGGTGATTGTGATCATACAACCCACCAGCGTAAGATCAGAGGTGTATATACAAGCCCTGAGCTGGCCCTAGCCGTTCGCCATCGGTAGAGAATAATGAAGATACATGAGGTGTGGAGGTTTCAGAAGCTACCCAACCTTTTCACACCATATATAAACGCTTTTTTGAAGGATAAGGTTGAGGCGTCAGGATATCCGCGAGAGGTTGATACCGAAAATGAAAAAACGGCTTATATTCAGCGTTACCGTGCCATGAAGGTATACAGCTTGATCAATCCCAAATTGTTAAGAATCCTGGCAAGCGCTTTAGTGCAAAGTTGTGTCTAAACAGTCTTTGGGGAAAGTTTGCGCAGAATACCGGCCAGGGGAATGTCCATTTGGCACAAAGTTATAGTGAAGTCTGGGACTATGCCAACGCTTCCGATGAAGAGGTTATGGAGATCGTGAATGTAGGTAATACTTACATAATAAAGTACAACATCACCGAGCTGGCCGCAGATACCTCACGGGTTACAAACATACCTGTAGCCAGTTTCACGACGGCCTACGCCCGCATCAAACTTTGGGGCCTATTGCACTCTCTTGGACGGAGGGTGTTGTACGCTGACACAGATAGCGTGATATTCACAGCGAGGGAAGGTGAATACATTCCCGCTATTGGGGAGTTCCTCGGATAGCTAACTGACGAGATCAAGGATGAGTATGGTGATGGTGCATACGCAGACTCGTTTGTGTCAACAGGGCCAAAAACCTTTGGGGTACGGGTGAGGGTAGGGGATGATATGAAGTATATCTTGAAGGCTAAGGGTATCACGCTTAACCATGCGAACCGTCGAGTCGTTAACTTTGACTCGTTGAAGGAACTAGTATGTTTGGAAGATGAGGGTGACCAGCTACCCCAACTGACTGTGGGGACGCACAATTTTCGGGCGCAGAAACTGGGGTGTGTGAAGGAACTTAGGGGAACGAAGTTATGCCGTAACACCTATAGGAAACGTTACCAGGTGCCTGGTACCTATGATACCGTACCCTTTGGCTACCTTAATTATTGATTGTATTTATATATATATGTATTGATACGTTTATTTATCACATATATTTGTTCCAATTAAGGTTTCATTTTCACCTTTCCGTGCGTGCGTGTGTGTGCACAGTAAAAAGCTAAGCCCCGCCCACTGTAAGATCGGCAATGTGAGTCCTGCCGCTACCTGAGCATGTCTCTATCCCTGCGTGCTCAGTTGACCTCTGCATACCCTTGAGCTCAGACGTGTATTCCCCCGCGTAGAAGAAAAATAGTAATCTTCTTCCGCAGCTTATTATCCCATCTTTACATGGGGTTGCTGTTTTTGGTTCGTCTTCTCCACTCTCCTCTGTCGTATACCGCGTCCTCCTCCAAGTCCTTCTCCCTGATGTCCGCCACCACACAGTCCCTCCATCTCGTCTTCGGTCTTCCTCTTCTTCTCCGTCCCGGCAACTCCATCTCCAGCACTCTGCGCCCCACATACTCCTCCTCTCTTCTCCTGACGTGTCCATACCACCTCAGCCTGGCCTCCTGCACCTTCTTAGATGCTTCCGCCACCTTCACTGTTCCCCTTATATGCTCATTTCTGACCCTATCCCTCCTCGTCACTCCACACATCCATCTTAACATCTTCATTTCAGCCACATCGATTTTTCTTTCATTGCTCTTCTTCATTGGCACAGTCTCCATTCCATACAACATTGCCGGCCTCACCACTGTTTTGAATACCTTTCCCTTCAGTTTCACTGGGACCCTCTTATCACAGAGCACCCCTGATACGTCCCTCCAGTTCTTCCACCCCGACTGTAGTCTACAGTTTATCTCTCTCTCTGCTCTCCACTCTGCATCCACTGTTGACCCCAAGTATTTAAAATACTCCACCGTCTTAACACGCTCTCCACTCAATGTCACTTCCCCTCCTCGGTCCTGCTGCACATCACATCTCATATATTCGGTCTTCTTTCGTCTAATTCTCATCCCCCTACTTTCCAACGCCTCTCTCCAATTTTCCAACTACTGCTCCACCTCCTCTTTCGTCTCCCCACTCAAAACAACATCGTCTGCATACATCATGTACCAAGGCGCCTCCCCTCTAATCCTGTCCGTCAACACAGCGAATACCACATTGAAAAGGAAGGGGCTCAAAGCTGATCCTTGGTGCAGACCAACTTCCACCCCAAAGCTCTCTGACACACCCACACTACTCCTCACCTTAGTTGTTACTCCCCTGTACATCCCCTTGATCAGTTTAACATACTTATCCGGTACCATCTTTTCCCTTAAGCATCTCCAAACTTCCTGCCGTGGTGTCCTATCATATGCCTTCTCCAAGTCAATAAAAACCATGTGCAACGCCTTCTGCCCCTCTCTGTACCTCTCTGCCAACTGTTTGAATGCAAAAACTGCATCTGTCGTTCTTCTTCCCGGCATAAATCCAAACTGTTCCACTGACACTTCCGCGTCGTCTCTCAACCTACTCTCCACTATTCGCTCCCATATCTTCATTGTATGTGATATTAGCTTGATTCATCTATAATTCGTGCAATCTTGTACATCTCCCTTCTCTTTGAATATAGGCACTATGATGCTGGTCCGCCACTCATCCGGAATCACCTCCTGGTCAAACAACTTCTGCATTAGATCCCACACCAGATCCACCCCGTCATCTCCCAGTGCCTTCCATGCCTCAGCTGGTATCTCGTCTGGGCCAGTCGCTTTGTTATTTTTCATCCTATTCAGAGTAGTGTTGAAAACCGGTTTGTAAAAACTGGTTTTTAACCGGTTTGTAAAATTTCCCTAAAAATCGAAAACCGAAAGAAAAAACCGGTTTTATCGATTGATTTTTATTTGGCTCAAACTTGCGCGAACGTGCAGCTACGCGCTACAGCGCACAAAAAATAACTTCGAATACATTACCTATTAAGTTAAATTGTGACAAAGTGGCAACTGCTCTTCAGTATAATTTTTGCCTATCTGGCAACTCGATCTTCAGTTTGTCTCATCATGTAGGCTGTAGAGTAAGTCAGTCGACTAAAGCCCTATTCGCAGTATAAGACCCTCAATGCCCTTTGTTTCTTAAGATGTCATTTCCAAAATAGGGATAAAATCTAAATTAATTTTTATATTTTTTCTTACACGAAGAGTCAATTTTCTGTTTTCTAGGTAAAGTTTTTTTTTATTAAAAAATTTTATTTCAATGTTTTTTCCAAAATAGAGATAAATTTTATTTTTATTCTTTATAATTTTTTTACAAAAAGAAGTTTATTTCTTTCTAAGTATAGATGTTTTATTTTAAAAAATTATTTCAAATCTAAATTGTTTGAATAATTTCACTGGGGAACAAATTTCAACTTTTTGTCTATTGAATTAGATTTGACAGTTAGTTCTAGGTAATTTGGGTGCGCTGAGCACGAATTTTTACTCGGTTTTGCTCTATCAGGTCCTGATTTTGCTCAACACCCCTCCTCTTTCGTCGTATTCATAAAAAGGTTTTTTTCTCAATACTCGCTGTCTTTTTGCAGTTACACATTATGCAACTAGGTTTTTATCTAGGTATTTGTACCTATTGTTATGGTATTGTTGTATTATGTATATTTTTATATGTAACACCCTAAAAATATTTTTAATTTTGTCATTTTTAACCCATTTTAATATTAGTAAATTAAGCTAAAAATATCATAGAATTCTAAAATTTTCTCGAGCGTTCCTGTTCTCTGTAGCGTATTCTAGAGGGACAACTAAAATATATAAAAGCGACTCGTTTCCAGAGTTAATCAGTCAATTCAATCAGTCAGTCAGTCAGTCAGTCAGTTGAGTTAGTTAATTAAGTTTGGGCATTAACATAATTTTGAATTGGCATATGATTTAGTGAGTAATTTTGTCATCGTGATTTAATATAGTTGATTTAATTAGACGTAATTTATATTGTACCTACTCATCCGTGTTTCTAGTTTAATTTCATAGATTGTAAGTACCTATTTCATAATAAGTACCTATTTAAACTAATTTTTGTGTTTATATTTCAGATTTTCTTAAATTTATATGAATTAAGGGCTTTAAATACCTTTACAAATTGGCAGAACAATCAAGCAATATGTCATCAAGCACTAGAAAGTTCAAATGCAAAAACAACCCTGATTCCTTCTGTTATATATGTGGAAATTTTACACTTCCACATCAACGAGCAAATATAACTGACTTCGTAAAAAGAGCTTACTTAGCTTATTTTGGCATAAAACTGGGGGACCAAGATAAATCGTGGGCTCCACATAAAGCCTGCACTATATGCATTGAAAGACTGCGACATTAGACGAAGGGTTCGGATTCAAAAATACCTTTTGGAGTTCCGATGGTAAGTTTATGATTTCATAAAACTACGTAATTTAATCACTAGTATACTGTAACTTACCTAAATGTAATTGTAACTTAGGTACATAAACAAAAATTTACAGAAAATGTTTATAAGAATCTCAAATATTGCATAAGGTTGAAACACATAGAAATGTTAAATGTTTGGGTGATAACTTTTGATAAAATTCATAAAAACAAGTCTCTCGTCGCTTTTGTTAACGCTTTACAATTTTTTTTCCATATCAGGTGTGGCGAGAGCCTACTAACCACGAGACCGATTGCTACCTTTGCTTTGTCAAGACTTCGGGCTTCACTAAGAAAAATAAACATTGTATCGAGTACCCAAATTTCGACACCGCGATACGACCTGTGCTACATTCAAATGAGATCCCCATTCCAAAATTTAAGGGTCTGCCAACTCAAGAATTAGTTGAAGATGTTCCTGAAAATATTGTTATGCACTTTGAGGAGTCAGACACCGATTTTGACCCCAGCGTATTTGAAAGTCAAAACGATCCGCAAAAGTTTAACCAGGCCGAGTTGAATGATCTTGTAAGGGATCTAAATTTGCCAAAAAAGGCTGCGGAAATTTTAGCTTCAAGACTTAAAGAGAAAAACTTGCTTACTTCAAACACATACATTTCATTTTACAGAAAAAGAGAAGAAGAACTTGTTAAATATTTTAGAACAGAGGATAGTTTAGTATATTGCTGCGACATAGTTGGTTTGTTAAAGAAGATGGGGGTTGAGTCTTACGATGCAAATGATTGGCGCTTGTTTTTAGACAGTTCGAAAAGAAGTCTTAAGTGTGTGTTGTTGCATAATGGCAATCTATACGGCTCGATACCGATTGGGCACTCAACAAAATTAAAAGAAAAGTATAAACATATAGAAAAGGTTTTAAATCTTATCAAATATAGGGAGCACGAGTGGATCATATGTGTTGACTTAAAAATGGTTAATTTTCTGCTAGGACAACAAGGAGGGTATACTAAATATCCCTGCTTCCTTTGCTTATGGGACAGCAGAGCCAAGGAAGAACATTATTTCAAACAAATCTGGCCAGCACGAACATCACTTACTGTCGGAGAAAAAAACGTAATTAATCCACCTTTAGTGAGCAGAGATAAAATCATATTTCCTCCTCTGCATATAAAACTAGGCCTCATTAAACAATATGTAAAAGCTTTAGATACGAACGGCGAGTGTTTCAAATACATAACTTCAAAATTTCCAAGTTTAAGTTATGAAAAAATCAAGGCGGGAATTTTCGACGGTCCACAAATAAGAACAATGATTAAAGACAGCAATTTTCCTAATGTCATGAATGAACGCGAAAAAAATGGCTGGTTCTCATTCGTGGACTTGATAGAAAACTTTTTAGGCAATTATAGGGCAGATAACTACGAAGAAATCGTAAAAAAACTTTTGAGGGACTACAAAGAGTTAGGTTGCAATATGAGCATAAAAATGCATTTTTTGAATAGCCATCTTGACCAATTTCCAAGTAATTTAGGTGATGTAAGTGACGAACAAGGGGAGAGATTCCACCAAGATATCAAAATTATGGAGGAACGGTACCAAGGCCGCTGGGATTCCCACATGATGGCTGATTACTGCTGGTGCTTGAAAAGAGACCTGCCATCAACAAGCAAATACACTAGAAAGTCTTACAAAAGACAATTTTTGCCACAGTGAAAGCTTCATATCTGTTTGTTTTTTTATTTTAAGTCATTTCTATCGTTATAATGTAATTTTACTGTAGTTTGAACTGCTTGTATTCATGAAACTTGAAAAAAAAAATTAACACATGACTTAATTTTTTAGTCCTAATTTGAAAAATCTGGAAAATGGCACATAGGCTGTCGACAAGAATCAGGACCTGATAGAGCCAAACCGAGTTGAAATTCGTATTCAGCGCACCCAAATTACCTAGAATCAAGTGTCAGATATCATTCAATAAAATACGTGTTGCCCAGTGTAATGTATTATTTTGGCTAAAATAAAATATGTCAAAGTTGTCATTTTCTTATTCATATGCATACATATGATGCTGCATTTTTGCATTCTTTTGGCCAAAAAATAGGCGATAAGCTACGCTTGTTAAGAGTTAAAGTCAGTACCTTTCAATTGTGGCTTTTAAAAATTACTATACTTTTCGGTCATAACCGGTTAAAACCGGTTTTCAAAAACATCGATTAAAAACCGGTTTGTAAAGTTTCGATTATTTTTCAACACTAATTCAGAGCACGACTCACTTCCATCCTCCCCACTTGCTCTGTCATAGCTACAATTGGTAATCCATCCTCATAGAAAGATCTTGGGTTTTCTTTATTTAATAATTCCTCAAAATATTCCTTCCATCTATCCTTTATCTCTTCATCTCTTTGCAGCACCGCCCCCTCCCTTCCCTTAATTTGTTTTACCTGTGTAAAGTCTTTTGTCGCTCTATTTCTGCTCTTAGCCAATCTGTAGAAATCTGTAGAATCTGAAGAAAAATAGTAATGGCTACCTTTAATATTGCGTGTTCAACATTTATGAAGTGGTATTCGGCAAAGTGCCAAGATGTGGTGGATACTGAAAAACTCCCTGTTTCCCCCTCCTTTGATACTTTTAAGGCTACATTGAGCCGTGCGAAGGACCAAGATGTTCAAATACTCTACGGGTATTCTGGCGAGGGCATTGTAGGATTTCGTAGTACAAACGATGTATTGAAGTATGTTATAGACCTAACCTTTATAAAGGCTCACATACAGTATACCGCGAAGTAGAAGAAGCAACACGTTCAGAAGATAAGCAACGGTTATGGATAGTGAGTCTTGTTGATGAGTGGTGTGACAAGCGATATTATGTAATGTTACACCATACCGACTACTCGCACCCTACGGTTGAGAATGTAAATCTTGTCTTCATGGAGAATCTTAGTATTTTTACCACTATATTAATATATATCATGACGAGGTTTGTAGTGAGGTTGTGGATAATGGGCTGTGTGAGTTTTTAACAGACTTTAGAGACGAGTATCGCTTGTTAAACAAAAAGTATAAATATGGGCATATGTTTCTCTCAAATAGAGCACCGGATTGTGAAGATGTTTAGTTTGTGGAAATGAGCGTCTGATGAGTGATAAAACATTAAAGCCGGTATTGTTTCATGTAGAGGAAACTTCTGTTTGTCCAAGAGCACAATTGTTCGAACAAGCTTGTACACGGTTCAGCAGTTTATGGTGTGACTCGCTCCCCCCCAGCGAGCTGTCCACCCGTGTACCTCATGAAACACATGAGTTCGAGCAAACCCGTACACGTTTCACCAGCGTGACTCACTCCGCCCGTCGAGCCGATCCGTCCACCTGTGGCTCATAGTCATCTCAGAGCTTGAACCGTGTGGACGTGCGAATACGATGGAACTTCCTTTGAGAAGCATTTTCAACGCCTCGTACGATGTCTCCGTGACGGAGTCATTTCGCGTGTTCAGGCGTGAAACCGGCACCATTAACTATGCACTTGAAACGATTTGCAGGCAAGCAAACTCTGGTAAACGTAATGTTATTTATTTAAGTGTTGAGGAGATGAAGAGAGTCTTCGTGATAGTTGAGAAGTGGGGAGAGGATGAGAAGTGGGGAGAGGAACGTTATAAAATTCCTGTAGGTGTAGGTACAAGAAGAGAGAAGAATAGTGACGCCCCCTCATATGCCGTTGTTTGCACGTTGTGTATAAATAACGAACAGCCATGCATTGATATACGACTGATGTGGAAGAATGCTTCTGATAATAACGTTCTTGTCCCTACGCGAAACCGTTTCATCCTCGACAGAATGTTTGAAATCGTTGGATTCCGAAAGCTGAAGCCTATATTAGACGCTCGTGTTACGGATATGATTTATTTTGACACGGTTCTTGGATACGCATACACCGCTCTGTTCGATGGATTTATCGAATGTAGGAATGAACAAGGCGAGAATGGTCTAGAGCTGGATGCATATTTAAAAGGTTTAGATTCTTCGAAATATCCTGAACTTTGGTACAAAGCACTTGAGCGGTACAGGGCAGAGCTTGCCTACACTGCTCACCCTGAAGAGCTGTACCTCTATATAATGAATAGCTGTCGTTACGACTTGGAAGATTATTTCAATTGCCGCTATGCAGAGTGAAGAAGAGTTCACGATTGAAAAGCTCGGGACGGTAAGAAAAAAACCCTCGATTGGAAAGGCGTGTTTATAAACTTGTATTTAATAATGATGTTGTGGTTAACGATGACCTCTTTGTGCGTGCTTTTGATTGTATTCTAGCCGTGTTTAAAGATAACTTGCCAACCGAGTGTAAAGTGGACACAAAAATAGTATTGAACGATATGAAAGCCATTTATATCGAGTATAGGCATCCGTATCAGTTAAACGGTGAAGTGTTGCTTGGACGGTTTTACCGCGTAGTACAAAGTAATATCGATGTGAATGTAGACTCGATTACGTGTGAGTTTAGCGTTTTGCACCGTAGAACATAAAGGATGTATATTTATTTAATTGTGTATATATATTATTATTTTTAATTATTTAATATACCCCGTAGACCATAAAGGATGTATATTTATTTATTTCATTGTGTATATATATATATATATTTTTTTTTTCCTGTACTAATATGCATTTGATTATACGTTTCGTATATTATAATTTTCAATATATTTAATTATTTAATATAACTATATATATATTTTTTCCTGTACTAATATAGTGATAATACAACGTTTTGTATACTTTTTATTTTATATTTCCCGTTCGTGTTTCTTATGCCATTATTAATTTTTGATCATATATATATTCCATTGTATATTTATTATATATTCATCGTCCGTATGCTATTATTATTATTTTTGGTCATATATATTCCATTGTATATTTATTTTCTATATATTTCCATTAATTCGCCTAAATAAACAGAATGATGTAATGGTGTCTTATTTAATTCTTTTGGTTGTACACGGTATTTAATTATATCAATTGGCTGGCTTCTAAAGCGGATTTGTAAACCAGAATATATGCATTACTTAAATAAATAGCGCTATCTGGCAACTCAACCTGTACACCTGAACAAGCCATTTACACCTTCTAAGTCAACTGGCGGGTTAAGTCAGAATATATGCTTTAATTAAATAAATAGTGCAAACTGGCAACTCAGCCTCCTAAGCCAACTGGCATATTAAGCCAGAATATGTGCTTTAATTAAATAAATAGCGCAATCTGGCAACTCAGCCAGATAAGCCAACTGGCTGATTAAGTCAGCTGGCTGATTAGGAACATATTAAGACAAAGGCCGCTCGGCTGAAGTCTTAATATGCGCTTGGCTCCTGCCAGGCGAACACCTCTCTTCCCTTCTCTCCTTCTCCTCTCTCTTTCTCTTGGGGGGATAACTCCGCCTCCAAGTTGCACAACCCCTTGTTGCATAACAATTTGCAACATTACCCCTTGCTGCATAACACATTGCAACACCCCTTGTTGCATAACGTATGCAACATTTCCTTTGTAACATTGACCAACATTTGAATTGCATTGCACTCGTCCATTTTGCACCCACACTACTAACCTTCAAAATGTTTGTAATTGCGATACCTTCGCGAGTGCAGGAGAAATTTGAGGAAATTACGCCTGGACCGTTTGAGTTACGGCAGCCTAAAAAGAAGATACTATTATGAAATAGTCTTCCTAAACGCGCAGCTCCAACGTCATTAAGATGAAGTCCATCTCCAAGGAACAAGTCCCTCCTGCGTAGAAACTGTTCCAAAAATTTGCAAAATGCACTTCTTGCTGTTGGCAAAGAGACTTTAGGTTATTGTTGATATAGGTCGCCTTGCTGTAGAAATCGCTACGTTGGATAATTCGAGGAAGTATACTTGTTAAAACAATCTTATTAGTTTGTTCCTTTAGTGGCTCTAGTAAGTCCCTGTACCTAGCCAGCAGCTCTTCCGATCTAGAATTTAAAACGTTATTAATACCGACATGAATAACATACTTTGTGTCCTCAGAGGCTCCGTCTGTAAAATGGTCAACACTATTAGTTATATCCTCCACCCTTGCACCAGGGTAGCAGTAACGGCGCCTACGACGAGGGTTTCTCCCACAGAATTCCTCGAGCTGCCCTCGAACAATGGAATCGCCAACGAGTCGAATTTCCCGTTCATCAGCATCATCGAAACCTAAAACAGAAAACTTATTGTTTGGTATTACTGGTAGACAAGTCTTAGGTTTTCTCAATGGGGCTCCATTACGCACTTGAACGAAGGGTTGGGAACTAGGGGAAGAGAAAGGGCTATTAGTACTATTTATATTATTAGTAGAAACTGAGGCAGGAGGCGTCGTAGCTGAAGTCTCAAGGGATTCTAATTTTGCCGTCAGGAGCATCACCCTTTCTTCAAGCCTCACTCTGGCCTCCCTCTCACGTTCTAACTCATTCCTCAGCACTTCCATGTTTGAGCACCACCTGCAAACTAACTGTTCATTATTATTAGCCAAAGTGAACGCGTAAGCAGCAAATTTCCCTTCACAGCGACTGCAAGTACTTGACGGGGGTGCCATGATCTTAATTAATTAAACAAAAAAAAAACAAAAAAAAAGAACGAGCGTTTGAAAATTAATAAATTGCATTTTAGGTCTACCGCGTGTTTATTGTGCCGTCACCTGCGCAAGCCCGCAAAAATGTTCTTGAAACGCAGAAACAGGCTCTTGTAACACAAACTTATACTAAATGAATATATACTTAATTAAGCTACCGACGAAGGATCTGTAAAAGAAAAAGTATTAATAAAACTTATCTGTCCGCTACTCGACCGACTTTTTTCTTTCCGTTTTTCCTTTTTCCCACGGTGGATGACCAAACTCTACTTGAGCCCGTAGCAAGGCAGATTGAACCTTATTAAACCTCTAATAGATTCGAAAAACAAGCAACGCAAAATGAACCTTATTAAACCTCGTTTTCTGATAGATTCGAAAAACGAACAAGGCAAGCCACGTGCACTAGCTTTGGTTTAATCATATAATATAGTAATGAATAAAGTCAATAAATGAAATAAATTTCTTAATGAATGATTAATAACACGAGGTAATTTAGTTAAGAATGCACCAAACACTATTTTTTTGAAGACACTTCAACGAAAACCACTTATTCAATTGGTAAGACTGGACACTCGATAAAATACGTCTGTTCACAAGGAAAGACTGATCACTTCTGATATACATTTAATACATATATATATATAATACATTTAACACATATATATAATACATTCAATACATATATATATAATACCTTTAATATACAGTAGGGGTCAAGAATATGAGTCCACCTAGACAAAATATGTATTTTGCTTATAAAACGAACGGAATTACGAACAATACATTAAAATACGGTCTCATTAGGTGAAAAAAAGTTTTAATAATGAATAAATGTTATCAAAGTACGCAGAAACATTCCAAATACTAAAAATACTTTAATATTTTGTGTGGCCGCCTTTTGCCTTGAGAACTGCTTGTACTCTATCAGGCATAGATTCGACAAGCTTATGGATAGTATGAAGTTCCAAGTTGTCCCAACACAGCTGAACAGCACCCCAGGGAATATCCTAGCTTGTTGTTTCGTGTTTTGCTTTTTCCCTTCTTAAATGTTCCCATAAATGTTTGATGGGATTGAGATCTAGGGATTTGACTGGAAAATCCATAATGATCAGGACACCTCCTTTTTCCTTATTTTTTAAATAGTCCTTACAAGGTTTTTTATGTGTGCTTAGGGTCATTGTCTTGTTGAAACAAGAAGCCTTGACCACACAATCTCAAACCAGATGGTATGACACGTCTTTGAATGATGGAGCGATATTTCTCTTTGGTGAGGATATAATTTATTCTGTGGAGGACACCAACTCCATCGTAACTGAAGCAACCCCAGACTTGGATATTTCCACCACCATGCTTAAATGAAAGTTTTATGCACTGCTTAAGCAATCTCTTACCACTTTTACGTCTAACATAGGACCTTCGATGGCCACCCCGACTTATGAGCGCAGGGCAAATGAGCGCCGACAAATGAGCGCCGACAATTGAGCGCCAAGACAATTAAGCGCAAGACAATTGAGCGCAAGACAATAGAGCGCAAAACAATAACCTAACCTAACCTAACTACATTATTTTTAACATCCTTAATAAATATTGTTTTTTTAACATCCTTAATAAATATTTGTTCAAGCTTATTTTGTTTCTTTTATCCAGTTTTTATTTGCTTGCTCTCGCTCAATTGTTTTGAGCTCTTTTGTTTTTGCGCAAAACAATAACCTAACCTAACCTAACTACATTATTTTTAACATCCTTAATAAATATTGTTTTTTAACATCCTTAATAAATATTTGTTCAAGCTTATTTTGTTTCTTTTATCCAGTTTTTATTTGCTTGCTCTCGCTCAATTGTTTTGCGCTCTTTTGTTTTTGCGCTCAATTGTCTTGGCGCTATATTGTCTTGCGCTCAATTGTCTTGCGCTTAATTTTCTTGGCGCTCAATTGTCGGCGCTCATTTGTCCTGCGCCCAATTGTCGTGTCACGCCTTCGATGATTACCAAAAACTCGAACTTTGATTCATCTGTAAATAAAACGTTTTTCCAATCTTCAACAGTAACATTTTTGTATTTTTTGCCCATGCTTAGCACTTAGCATTATTGTAAGGCCTTAGAAGTGGTTTGGAGACTGCTACCCTCGCATATAGCCCCTCAGCACGAGCCTTCTTTTAACTGTAGATTTGCTTACAGGCTTCACTCGTTGTTTGTTGATTGTTGCCTGAATCTGAGTCGCAGTTGCTGTTCTAACACGCAGAGACGAAAGTTTGATGAAATGGTCCTCTGATGGAGTCGTTGTCTTGGATCTACCTGACCTTGGTCTTGATGAACAAGTCCCAGTCTCTTTAAATCTTTGCAATGTTCTCTGAACTGCACCTTTTAAAACTCTTATTCTGACAGAAATCTGGCGCTGAGATACTCCTTCATGGTTTACAGCAACAATTTGGCCCCTTACTGCTTTGCAGAGATCATTTGGCATGTTCAAAAATTATTCAAAGTGTTTCTCTGGGTCAGAAAAAATTGTATGAACCTGCAAAGAGAATTGGATTATTAATATTGTTATTAATGATAATAATATAATAATATTATATGATAAAAAAGGAAGACACTTATTAATTTATACAGCAAACTATCAGCAGCAACATCCATTTATGTATTTCGAAACTTTATACAACATTTTAATAAGTATATTGCTTCCAAGTCAGGTAGTGATGAAATGTGGTCAAAACTGTCATCTTTGATTTCTTCAATTTTATATGAAAAATATAACTGTAACATGATATTGTGGTAAATAGGAGATACAAAGGTGTAACACCAAGTTATTCATGTATTCTACAGTGACGAATAATATGGTTTAACTACACTGTAACTACGAAAACCAGTAAAAATCAAGTGGACTCATAGTTTTGACCCTTACTGTATATAATACATATAATATATATAATATATATAATACATATAATATACATATAATATATATAATACATATAATATATAATATATATAATACATATAATATATAATATATATAATACATATAATATATAATATATATAATACATATAATATATAATATAGCATATATAATATATAATATGTATAATACATATAATATATAATATATATAATACATATAATACATATAATATATAATACATATAATATATATAATACATATAATATATATAATACATATAATACATAATATATATAATACATATAATATATATTATATATAATACATATAATATATAATATATATAATACATATACTATATAATATATATATAATAAATATAATATATAATATATAATACATAAAATACATATAATATATAATACATATAATACATATAATATATAATACATATAATACATATATTATATAATACATATAATATATAATACATATACTATATAATATATATATATATAAAATGCATACAATATATAATATATATAATAAATATAATATATAATACATATAATACATATGGGCTACGTCGTGGCCAATGTCGTAACACCGCTTCCCGGAGATCAGCGAAGTTGAGCGACATTGGGTCTGGGTAGTAGTTAGATGGGAGACCGTCCTCCGCGCCTAGATTATGTAGCGACCCGTGGTTCGGATCCCACGTAGAGCTATAGGTCCCCTCCGTCATATGACCTTAGATGTTGCGAAGGAGGTTAAACAACCCCAATTAAAAAAATATATAAAGCATGTAATATATAATATATAATATATATAATATATATATAATACATATAATATATATAATACATACAATACACATAATATAAAAAATATATAATACATATAATATATATATATCATATATATAATATATAATATACAGTATATAATACATATAATATATATATATAAAATATATAATATACAGTATATAATACATATAATATATACGAGGGTAATTCAATAAGTATCCGCACTTTTTATTTTCACAATTTTATTTTCACATCTGATAGATTAATTATAAACACATCACTTCTCAACATAGTTTCCCTGTTTCTCAATGCACTTAGTCCAGCGATCTACAAGCTCCCTAATGCCATCACAAAAGAATGTTTTTGGGGCTGTGTGCGTAGCCAGTCATGCACCGCCTCCTTCAGGTCATCATCGCCTTGGAATCACTGACCTCTCAAAGCGTCTTTTAGTGGTCCAAACAGGTAAAAATCCGAAGGTACCAGGTCTGGATTGTTGGCTGGATGGTCGAGAACTTCAAATTTAAGTTCTTGAAGGCATTTTCTAGTCTGTGCAGCGGTATGAGGGTGCGCATTGTCGTGTAATAGAATAACACCTTCCAACAATCTTCCTCTTCGTTTTGTGCGAATTGCTTGCTTTAACTCTTTCCGAAGCATATCAGAATACGAAGCACATGTTACTGTAGTTCCACGCTCTAGATAATGTTCAAGGATTGGGCCTCGTGTATCCCAAAACACCTTCATTCACCTTCGGATTTTTACCTGTTTGGACCACGAAAAGACGCTTTGAGAGGTCAGCGATTCCAAGGTGATGATGACCTGAAGGAGGCGGTGCATGACTGGCTAAGCACACAGCCAAAAATATTCTTTTGTGATGGCATTAGGAAGCTTGTTGATCGCTGGACTAAGTGTATTGAGAAACAGGGAGACTATATTAAGAAGTGATGTGTTTATAATCTATCAGATGTGAAAATAAAATTGTGAAAATTAAAAGTGCGGATACTTATTGAATTATCCTCGTATAATACATATAATATATATAATACATATAATATATAATATATATAATACATATAATATAAAATATATATATTACACGTAATATATAATATATATATAATGCATATAATATATAATATATATATAATATATAATATATATAATACATATAATATATAATATATATAATACATATAATATATACTTACTTTTGTTGAGTTTGAACGAAGGTTCAGGATTGACCTGCGGTCGACCCCTCTGCAGCATCCCGCCTGAGGGACTTGGTGAAGGAGGGAACTGCTCTCTGATTTCCTCCTGCCCTCGTAGCCAGCGACGCATGGCTGGTCAGGGTCTTTGCACAAGAATCTCTCCAGCTGGTTCTTGAAGTTATTCATAAATTACAACAAATGGTAAATACTTAAAATGAATATCAACTTTAACTCGTAAATGTGTATCCGTGATACTGTACAGTAGTTCGTACTCCAGTATAAATACTCAACTACTTTAAAATTATAAAAAAGTAAAAGCATTAAAACTGAAACGTAAATAAAATAAACTAGTACCTTAACCAAAACATAGCAGATCTATCGATGATTCGTCAGAATTTAGGTCTGGTTTAAGTTTATAAATAAACAAAGACTCCATAATTTTAAGCTTAAGGTCAGAGCTTCCGGCAGCAAGTATGGCGAAATTAGACTGTGAAATCGGGTGGTTATTGTTGTGCGAGTGATTACGTATAATGTTATAATGTTTCAGACCAACAAAGACCCTAGGGTCCACTCATGGCTGGTCTACCTAACTGTGTTCGTAATCGTGTATTGTGTATGTCTTCCGTGGTGGCGGAGGGGACCTACAATTTTACGTGGGTTCCGAACCACAAGAACATAAGAAATTTATGTAAAAACTGCCGGTAAATTGGCAACGACCAATTTTTACGAAACTAAATAATTATCAATTTAAAAATAATTAATTATCGGTTTAAAACTAAAGATAGAATCTCTCGGTCCAGAGGAGCAAGTCATAATAGACTACTATCCACAATATGTTACACTCTATATCTATTTATAACGGACATGCAAATATATCAGATCCAAAGAATCCAGTCAATTTCATTACGGTATCCATCAAGTCACGGTCCATATCGATTGCGGACCAAGTCAAAATTTACAACCATATACATTCCAGCAGCAAGTACGGCGAAATTAGACTGTAAAATCGGGTGGTTATTGTTGTGCGAGTGATTACGTATGAGAGAATTAGGTGGTTTGCCAAGGGGTAAATTTGTATGGATGACTTAAGAAGTGTAGGAATAACATCCTTGTATTTAAATAAATGGTAAATCGATTTAGACGGGGTGAATATAATTTTTATACATAGAAAAACTAAAAGACATTTAAAATCTCGTATTTACGAACATCTCGGTAAATCGGTCCGTACAAATTTACCCCTTGGCAAACCACCTAATTCTCTCATACGTAATCACTCGCACAACAATAACCACCCGATTTTACAGTCTAATTTCGCCGTACTTGCTGCTGGAAGCTCTGACCTTAAGCTTAAAATTATGGAGTCTTTTTTTATTTATAAACTTAAACCAGACCTAAATTCGGACCTTTTCCAGTTTGTGTACCGTTTTTCATATAATTTATTTTTGCTTCTTTTCAGATCAAAAATGAGTGATAATATCAATTTTTTTATTTATTTTTTTAGGTTAATTGTATGCCCTTGACGATTGGTTAGGTTAAGTCGTGATATTTTGGTTAAAGCTAACGAAAATATCACGACTTAACCTAACCAATCGTCAATGGCTGACAGACATTCCTGAGCGTGACCGACTGACAAACAGACATTCCTGGGTGTTTATATTAATAATTTTGAGGAATAAGAACGATGAAACGATACATATTGAAGTTTTATTGGCAGACGTTTCGGAAAAATTAATTATGAAAAATTAATTATGAAAAACGGTACACAAACTGGAAAAGGTCCCTAAATTCTGACGAATCATCGATAGATCTGCTATGTTTTGGTTAAGGTACTAGTTTATTTTATTTACGTTTCAGTTTTAATGCGTTTACTTTTTTATAATTTTAACTTTTTAACTTCACATTTATTTACCTTTTAGTTTTAATGTTTTACATTTTCTTAGCTAATTTTATAATTTTTTAAGTTTATTTTAAATTGTTATTAAGCAATTTGTATTTTGTATGTGATTTGGAATTTTATTGTTTAATCCCTGAAGATGGAATTAGTGCATTCCGAAACGTTGGTACTATTAAACCTTGAAGGATGTTTGTATTTTCTCTAGTGTTCCTGTTTATTATTAAACTGCGTTTTCCGCGCCACCAATCAATAGCCTATATATATATATATATATATATATATATATATATATATATATATATATATATATGATACACACAGACCGTGCGTGGAAGAAGGACCTCTTCTAGGAAAATTAAATCCACTATAGTCCTAGAAGAGTTCTTTGTTCCATGCATGGTCTGTGTGCATTATAAAAAAAACTCAGGGAACCATTCTGAGTTCATTCCTATATATATATATATATATTATACTATATAGTTTATAGAGAACATTCTTCTGGTTTCCTCGAAGAATTCCTTTGAGGACCTTTCCTGATGGCAACCACCTCTTAACTCTACTCACTCTTTCCAAATCAACTTCAACTAATCGACTCCTTCCCCTTTGATAAACGTCTCTCTCAGTGATGTAGTCGAGACTACCATGGCCGAGACAGAGACCTAAGCACCCAAGACTATGCAATTTTTTCATATATTGAATATTGTGTTATGCCTTATTCCTAAGCTTCGTATTTCACATTTAGGAATAAAGATTCTAAAGAGGTTATCAAGTGAAAATTGCAAAATTTACTCATAATTTATTTATAAATTCATAGTTTGTGACTTTCTTCAGCAGTTAACTGCCTGCTTATAACAAGAAGGTAAGTGTTTGTTACACTTGAGGAACATCAACATAATCAGCAGTGATGTAGTCGAGACCACCATGGCCGAGACGGAGACCGACACCGAGACCAAAAAAAAAGGTCTTGAGACCGGTCTCGCCTCTTACATCACTGGCCTCTCTACTGACCTTGCGCGCTTCCCTTCTCCCTTCAGAAAAGAATTCTGGTTGTTCGTCTCGCCTTTTGACAAATATTTATTTAGCGTTTTACCATTTAACCTAAAACTTGGAAATATCTTTTAGTACATTATTTTAAGACTTTTTACAAATTCCTAAATAGTTTATATTATTTAACTAATTTATTTGGTCTATTTAACCTTATTAAATCCTTTATTATTATATATATATATATATAATATATATATATATATATATATATATATTTTATAACGTATGAAAACTAAACTGTTTTTAATGATAAAATTGGATAAAAAAAAGGCGTTATATCACATGACTGCTCTTCTTATACCTAATTGGTGGGACATTAATTTGTCCCTAAACACGTATGAACGTGTTGGAACTTGTCTGGCTGTTTTAGTGCTAGGAGTCACGTAGTCATGTACGCGTTTTTCTAAATAATGTACAGGGTGTTCGAAAAGTTACGTCACCCCCTACAAAATGTGCATATTGTAATGCCAATTTTATTTTTGTGTAATTAATTGAATTTATGTGATTTATTGACATTTTTTTCTTTTCCAGGTATTAGAGTTGTGAACAATGGCAGACCAGTCCACTTACACTCTGGAGGAAAGGATAGTGATTAACATATGGGCTCATGAAAGGTCACATACTGGCAAAACGATGCATTATTTCCAGAATGATTTGCACCACCAAACAAAACAAGACGGTATTACGCTGCGAGGAAAAGCTGTTTGAAACTGGCCCCATCAAGGACCGACCACGGTCGGGAAGACCAACAATGCGAGCAGAACAATGTGAAGGTATGATCGCATCGGTTGCTCGTTCACCGATAAAATCACTTCGGAAACGATCACAAGAACTTGCAGTCCTCATGTTCACAATGAGAGATCACATGAAACCATACCGCCGTCATTTGTTAATGAATTAAGCGATACGAACATGCAGAAACATGCAGTAACTGTAATTTTGTACAGATGACCAAGCCGGGCATTCAATAATTTTCCCGTAGGTTGCCCCTGTTGGTTGTTTAAGCGTGGTATTTTTATCACGGGTTTCTGCTAGTAACGTCTTATTTTTTTCAACTTTCAACTCTATTTTCTTGATACTATTTTTCATTTCTCTAAATTAAATGTATTATTCTGAAATGTAATAAATATTAAATAAAAAAGCTGGGTTTTTTTCCGCCGTCCGTCAAACCGAAAAGATCCAATTTGTATTCTACCTAACTTCTCTGATAAACTTAATAAATTCCCATATTTTACAAACCCAACACCACCATCCAACTACTGAACAGACCCAGCGTCCGTTATCTACGCTGATCTAACAGGAAACGATGTTAGACGTGGCCACGACGTATCCTAGGGTTGCCAGATCAGATGGTTTCCAAATCCGGAGATTTTATCTACGAAGCTCATCATTATTTGTTTATGTAGCTAAACCGATATATAAACTTCCTAATTTTTCAGAATAATAATTATCTTGCCAAAAATCTGTAAGAAAAGAAGCAAATTCTACTTTTAATGACATTTTTACAAAGCTCAATTTCCGGAGACTATGGTCCAAAGCCGGAGACCTGGCAACCCTAAGTCGTAGCCTGTGTGGGGACAAATGAGGAAGTACTTTTTACTTTGTCTTATCAAATTTCTTCTTGTATGATAGTACAGTATATTGTTTTCATGTACTGTAATTTACATACTGTAATTATTATTATTATTATAATTATAACTATATTCTGTAATTTTTAGTCTTAATCTTTGTATATGCAAGTGTGTATGGATTTTAAATTTAATATACTCTGCTTTAAGTGTATTCACGTTTAATTTACTTTTCTCGGTGCTGTTATAATCTGACTCACTATTTGTAATCCATATTTTGTCTTTGTAGAACAGTATTTAATAAAGTGTGTTATAAACATTCGGTAATTAATTCTGGCCTTATTGTTTGTGGGGGTCGCCTCGTGGCGTCATCTGGTTGGAGCACGCTTCAAGCATGCCAGAATGGCGTAATTAAAAACTTATTTTCTATCTTTCCCGAAGTATAAATTAAGGGAAATATATTATAACTTCCTATTTTAAAAAATTAAAATATTCACATCCTAAAGTTATGATGATGCAAAAACTAATTTGAACTTAAACAAACCATCTCTCTTCACTCATACTTTCATGATTTACAGTTTAAATATTCTTAGACGAGTTGACGACCTTATGATTCCTTTACATAAAAATTATACCTTAAATACCACTTTACCTATTAACCTTTTTACGAGTAAATCATTGTCATCCATTGAAAATATTCATCATCGCTTCCAGTTTTTAAAGAAAAATTGTACAAATTATTTAAAAACGTTTGTACATGATTCTGCTCATACATAATTGGTATCTGATACTGCCTGTGTATTCCAGTTTTTCATATTATTATTCCTATTATCGGCGGAATTATTTCAGAAACTGTACTGCAACTGTACGGTTGCAGAAAAGTTCATGGAACAACAAAAATCTATAGAAAATATATCGAAATTCTCAAAATAATTTATAATTAATTGGTTGGATAATAACTGTCAAACCTACACATTTTTATGATTGGGTACTGAATGCAGTGTCCTTTCGAGAAACGTTCCTTTCCACAAAAATAGAAATAGCACTCTCTTACCTATTACCCACTTCTAATATTTTAATGTAATAATGGGATTGTTTAACCTCCTTCGCAACATGCAAAGTCATATGACGGAGGGAACCTATACAACATTACGTGGAATCCGAACCACGGGCTAAATAATTTGGACGCGGAGGACGGTCCCCAATGTTACGACATTGGCCACAACATAGCCCACCCACTTCTATTAATATATGTTAAAGGAGAAATAACACATTTCACATGTTTTAGATAGTGTTTCAGCATAATTCAAATGCACGTATATTCAGCCTTCGCAAAAAATAAATGTATAATTCCACGTTTAATTTTGTTAATAACGAAAGGTAATTCACAAATATAGCCACGTTTTGGTGTTCTCCCAATGATCTCATTGAAAGAAGATCCTCCCAAAAAATCGATGCATTTTAGAGAAACAATTTATATGGAGAATTATACAAATACTCGTTACAGCGGACCATACCTTATTTTACCTATCGAACCTGTTGTAACTGATCCGTTCTTCGTATATATGTTACAGTCAAAGTGTGTAACCAGCCATTTCGCGTAATAGCTGAAACTTTTAGTCATTTCGCGAAATGGCTGAAACGTTGTCATTTCGCGAAATGGCTGTTTCACTTGGTCATTTCGCGAAATGACTAAAATCTTCAGCCATTACGCGAAATGACTAAAATTCCACCTTGGTCATTTCGTACAAGATCATTTTCCCAGTTAGGTCAACTGTATGCCCTTGACAATTGGTTAGGTTAAGTTGTGTTATTTTCGTTAGTTTTAAAGAAAATAACACGACTTAACCTAACCAATCGTCAAGGGCATACAGTTGACCTAACCGGGCCTTCAATGGCGGACATCGGAATAACATTGAAGGCTCGATTAGTATTTGAAAACCTCTATATTGAAAATTCAAACGTGATGAAATGTTCAAATGTGTATTTGAAGTGTTTCTCACTTATTTCAACAGACCTGTGAATGTATGTATGTATGTTTTAGCAGATTTAGTTAGTTAAATAAAGGTTTCCAATTTTATTATGATGTTTGTTATTTCTATGAATTCATGACAATAGTCATTTTAGCCATTTCACGAAATGACCAAGGTGGAATTTCAACCATTTCGCGAATGGCTGAAGATTTTAGTAATTTCGCGAAATGACAAAGTGAAACAGCCATTACGCGAAATGGCTAGTTACACACTTTGACTGTAACATATATATGTAGAGACCGACCGGAAATTCCTTTCCTCGCCGTTCTCATACGGCTTGTGGAACCATAAGAAACCATTAAAACCCACGTGGGTAGGAACAGCTCACAGAGAAAAACAAATTTTGTTTTGTTTCCAAAATGCCCGCGAAAACTACGCGTCATCAAAGTCTATATAAATGCGAGTCTACTTCAAATCGTTCTCATTTTGCTCGTTGCTTTTTCCTTGAATCTTCACTTTTCAATTTAATCTCAGTCTTTCATCGCGTAGCGCCATTCGATCTCAACTGGCCTCAGTCCTTTCAAACATCAGTCCGAGTATACAGAAGATAGTCATCACTTGAGGCGACCTACAATTTCATCCCGCCAGAAGCAACAAGTATTCTGCAAGTATTCTACTGGCGTCATCCTCCTGGCCCTAGCTTCACTTATCTTTCACCACAATTCGATCGGCGCACTTTCAACAAGTCACTTTCAACTGGCCCTCAACACATCCTCACGTAGGCCCTTCAATCTTCAGAGTTATCTACGTCAAAACGCAGGACGGTAAAGCTCACGTAGGCCATTCAGTTTTCAGTTATCTACGTCAAAATGGCAGGTCTGTAAACCTCTTAGGCCACCGGCACTTGGCCTACATTGTTTTGTTACGTCGTGATAGACTATTCATAGTCAACGCTAAAACGTCTACAAACTCTGCCTACTCGAGTAGGCCCTAAAAATGTCCTCATTATTGTTCAAATTAACTCTCCTGTTATGACCGCAGTAGGCCTATTTAATTGTTGTACCAATACCGCATTTTTTAATCACCTTGTTATTTCGTTCATTCATATAGTTTACTTATTTGTATAATTACTTATTGCTGTGAATCCAATATCGTACTTTATTTCCTAGTTGTGTTCTTACTCATTATTGTAGTGTACAGTATCTCATCACCTTAATTATTGTTGCAAATCATTAATGCAGCGTTTAACTCTCATACTTTATAAAACCATTCTATATTGCCAAGAAATAATTTCATTTAATGTTGCACAAATCCCTTAAAAACAATTGTTAGTCACTGTGAACAAATAATTATTTTATTTTTCTAATTAAACAAAACTACGAAGTCATTTCTATCTCCTTTATTAAATATTGTGTATTTGGTAGTTGGTCAAATTGGTAACCTCAGCCATTTTATTTGTTTATCATAGCGAGTCGATACGTAGGCCACTATATATATATATATATATATATATATATATATATAATGTAGATTTAGTATGGGGTATTTAGAAGTGAGTTAGGGTGGGGATATGCATTTTTCGTTTTGGGTCACAAGGAAGAACCGTATTCAATGGACCATCAAGAAATGAAGTAATAATGTAGTATGAAATAAAAATACGATTCAATTAATATTTTTTTACTAGCTTTATTTAGAATGTGTAAATTACAAATTTATTATTGCTATTATAGCGAATGTTGAAAAAATTATTGCGCCTAATTTTTTAATTTCATGATACGAATACATATATATTAAGGTAACAAACATGAAATATTTGCTTGGGTGTAAATATCACTCACAACTTCCCATCACTGATCTCACTGGATAAGAATATTCTGAGATTTTTTTCCCTCATAAGCCCGGAACCACACAAAACTTTAAAACGCTCTATGCTATAATTTTTACTAAATCTTACCTCTTGTATATTATTTAGCTAACTTACTTAGCCTATTTAACCGTAATAATATATAATGTAATAGTTTTTTAGAAATATTCATTACTTTTTATTGTCAAATTTATCTTAAAGTAAGGTAACAAATGTTCAACTTAAAATTAAAAATTTGTATTAACTACAATTGAAATTGTGCGGAACTATAACAATAATTTTAAAGGAGATTTTCCATTTCATGGTCTGTAAAAAAGGTCTTTTACGTTCCTTCACTCCTATTGTCTTGGATATTCAGAATTATTAAGTTAGTCTGTTGGTAGTAATAGTAGTATGGTGTCAAAATGTATGAGTGCAATGTTGCATAATATTGCAAGTGTCCGCCCCCACCCCCTTTGGTGCAAGAGTGCCCCCACCCCCTTTGTTGCAAGAGTGCCGCCCCGCCCCCTTCGTTGCTAAGCCCCTCCCCCTCGTTGCCAAGGCACCCCCTTTGTTGCCAGCCCCGAAATGGGACTGCAAGGGGTATGCAAAATGGAGTTATCCCCAAGCTGATCCCCCCAAAGGGGAGTGCCAACCTTTGTTGCCAACCCCAAAATGGGATTCCAAGGGGCATGCAACTTGGAGGCGGAGTTCTCCCCAAGTTATTCCCCCCAAAGGGGCAGAGAGAGAGAGAGAGAGAGAGAGAGTGTGCCAACCTTTGTCGCCAACCCCAAAATGGGATTGCAAGGGACATGCAACTTGGAGGCGGAGTTCTCCCCCAAGCTATTCCCCTAAAGGGGCATACCTAACGTAAGAGGCCTCTATGGGAGGGAAGGGGTTTCCTCACCACCCAAAGGGCCAGAAAGAGAAAGGACCAGAGATCCTTGCTCGGCTGGGAGCCAAGCTTGTATGACTCCGTCGTCCGCCTCCCGCTCTTTTATAGACCTCTAATCCGCCAGTTGGCTGAGTTGCCAGATAGCGCCATGTATTTAATTCATCAGCCAATAGAAGGCTGAGTTGCCAGTTTGTGCTATATATTTAATTAATTCATATATTAATCAGCCTAGAAGACTGAGTTGCCAGGTAGCAATATTTATTAAATTAATTCATATATTAATCGTCCATTTCGTTGCTAAATACCACCATATATTGATATGATGATAGTTGTCAGGTACCACCATTTATTTTAAATCGATGCCAATACAGATGAATCTTCTCCTTAATTCCAACAATTTACTTTAAAAGAAATTCTGTTTATTAAATAAATAATTAGAATTTAAACACACGCTCTTTACACAACTAAAATAAATCAATTATCACATAATTCCTATTTTCATTATTATTAATAATATTGCAATTCACGCTAAATCACGAGTAATAGTGGGAAAGGATGCGCTTGTATATATATATATATATAATAAACGAATGAACAACTCGTGCACACACACACACACACACATTCCTATGCACACGACCAAGTGAATAAATTAACCCATATATTCTTCCATTAACAGTCTTAGAAGACCGATTTGAGAAATAGCAATTAATTATTTATTCAGAAAACCAAACAAATGATATAATTGTGTACAAGGAAGAAATAAATCATTTTAATACTTAATTCCTATTTTTATTATTATTATAGAACAATTTTCGATCAAATATCAGTACAGTAAAAATATAGTTATATTATCAAATATTAGTACAGGAAAATATATACCGAACTTATAATCATATTATTACAGGAAAAATAAATGAACACTTTGTGTGTGGGTAAATGTCAATTCAAAAAGGAAACTTATCACGTAAAATTTAACCGTATTTACTAGAATTTTATCTCCAGAAATTTTTAATTAACTTTCGTCAGCGGTTTCAACAAACAAAATTAGAACAATTTTATTAAAACAATGCTTAATAATTATTAATTTCTCTATTTCAATTTTTCTCTATTTCAAATCACATGTACATTGAATTTCATAGAATTCTCTATATATATATATATATATATATATATATATATATATATATATATATATATATATAACGGGTTGCTTCTACAAAGCTTTAATTTAATATTTAGGAGAAATCCAATGACAAGAAGGAGAGTAAATGCCATGAAAGTGTCTTCTTTAATGCGCAACGTTTCGAGCAATACGCTCATCTTCAGGCTAAACAGTGACAAAAATGACAATATAAAGTTAAAATCAATAAATAAATGAAACACATAAAACAAAATAATTACTATAAAACCTATTCTTAGAAGCAAAATTTAAAAAGACTAAAAGAAGAGGGTTGAATTCAAAGTTATAAAAGAAGTTTACATATAAAAATACAAGAAATTTAAAAAGCTATTTAAAATTATATATAGTAAATTTGAAATTAATACAATGGGATAATTAACACTACTAACCTTTCAATACTGGTTCCGAGGCACAAGTAATTTAAAACAAAGCAAAGGGAAAATACTATGGGTTGGGTGGTTGGAGAGTTATGAGTTGGGGGGGGATTATAAAAAATTTAGAGGGACAGCTGAAGAATCAACGTTTAGAGAAGGGGTCAATGTTTTAATATAAAGGGATTCCAAGATTCTAAGTGAGTTGGGACAAGGATTACAGCCAAGAATTTTAAAATTATCCAGAGTGACATCTGTTTTACATTTAATACTATGTTCCCGGATACTAGAGGCTTCTTTTTTATTTAAAGTTTTACCTGTTCGACAACTTATTCCCATATGCGAATAAAATCTAGCCCTGAGAGATCGCACGGTGCTGCCAATAAATTAATAAGATATTTTTTAAATAATGTTTATAGCCCTAAACTTCCCTGTATTTCAGTGCCTAAAGATATAAAATATTTCTTGGTACCTGAAATGGGTCCCATGAATAAAGATTTTAAACTTAAATTTACCAAGTTGTTAAAAAGATTTTTTTTTCATACTGATTTTCGCATTATATTTATTAATAAAACGTCTTTAGGTAGCTTTTTTTCAGCGAAGGATCGAACTCCTGATTCGTTGCGTAGCGGTGTTGTATTTATTTACCTGCCCAAGGTGTCTCCTTGGTACTTATGTTGGCAGCACCGTGCGCTCTCTCAGGGCTAGATTTTATTCGCATCTGGGAATAAGTTGTCGAACAGGTAAAACTTTAAATAAAAAAGAAGCCTCTAGTATCCGGGAACATAGTATTAAATGTAAAACAGATGTCACTCTGGATAATTTTAAAATTCTTGGCTGTAATCCTTGTCCCAACTCACTTAGAATCTTGGAATCCCTTTATATTAAAACATTGACCCCTTCTCTAAACGTTGATTCTTCAGCTGTCCCTCTACATTTTTTATAATCCCCCCCCAACTCATAACTCCCCAACCACCCAACCCATAGTATTTTCCCTTTGCTTTGTTTTAAATTACTTGTGCCTCGGAACCAGTATTGAAAGGTTAGTAGTGTTAATTATCCCATTGTATTAATTTCAAATTTACTATATATAATTTTAAATAGCTTTTTAAATTTCTTGTATTTTTATATGTAAACTTCTTTTATAACTTTGAATTCAACCCTCTTCTTTTAGTCTTTTTAAATTTTGCTTCTAAGAATAGGTTTTATAGTAATTATTTTGTTTTATGTGTTTTTTATTTATTTATTGATTTTAACTTTATATTGTCATTTTTGTCACTGTTTAGCCTCAAGATGAGCGTATTGCTCGAAACGTTGCGCATTAAAGAAGACACATTTCATGGCATTTACTCTCCTTCTTGTCATTGGATTTCTCCTAAATATTATATACCTTACCTTACCTTATGAACCTTATGTTGTTTCGTGTGTTGGTCTCTCTTCACACGTTTCAATTTCACGCACAAACTTTTTAAACTTTACTGTTTGATAGAGCACCGTTACTTCAATACGAAACATAGTATTATCAAAAGCAATCTTTCTCGTTAACAAAATTCAAGTTAGATAGAGAAGAAATCATTAGAAAGACAAATTCTACTATATATATATATATATATATATATATATATATATGTGTGTATACATACGCTTAAAAAGAGAAGTACAAGCACCAAATTTTATTTTCTATCTTCGTCCATTGTTCGCACAGGTGTGACCTGAAACGCCCGGGGGGGAAAAAATATATATATAAAAGCAAAAAACTATCTTTAAATGCAAAAAAATGGTGCGTACTGAAAGGAACCCTTCTTTCTACCTGGACACCTACAGAAAATATTTGATTTTTCTTCTTTGAGTCTTACCATAAAAAGCACAATAAAAATTGTAATTAAACTAACATCCCCTTATCTACCTAAAAAGAAAAATATATATATATGGATATATAGTATAAGGAAAAAACTAAGTCACACATTAATAGCATAGAATAGATTTATTCTGAATTTTTACAACGTAAAAAAGTCTAACATAGCTTTTTGAATTATAATAATAATAATAATAATAATAATATTTTGTATCTACTCTCGCAGGGAGAGAAGGTGGACGGGCAAAAACGTTATCGTGGACCGTTACATTGAATACAAGCTTGTAATCATGCCTATACAATCGGGGACTTTTTCTTAACGTCCCGAACTTTTCAATCGTGAACTCTTCTTCACAATGCATAGCTGTAGCCGAGATAATCTAATTCACTACAACAGATGATCATTATATAAAGAAGTAGCTCTTCAGGGTGAACGGTGTAGGTGAGCTCAGCCCTGTACCGGTCAAGTCAAGTATTTTGTACCAAAGTTCATAATATTTCGAAGAGTCTAAACTTATTAAATAATCATCAACCTCTAGACCATTTTCACCTTGTTTAACCCTAAACTCGGTAAACCCATCGAACAGAGCGGCGTATGCCTATTCGAGTATCGTATCAAAATAAAGCATAACCCTAACACGCGCGTCTAATATGGGTTTCAGCCTGCGTAATCCGACAATTTCAAGCATTCTGTCGAGGATGAAACGGTTCCGCGTAGGAACAAGATCGTCATCAGCTGACCATTTCCACATCTGTCGTATATCAATGCATGGTTGTTCATTATTTACACTCAATTTTCAAACAATGGCATATGAGGAGGCGTCACTAATCACATCTCTTATTGTATCTACGTCAGCTGGTATTTTATAACGGTCCTCAGCCCACCTCTGAACCATCACAAAGATTTTATGCATCTCCTCGGCACTTAAATAAATAGCGTTGCGTTTGCACGCAGGCCTCCTGTTCGTTTCAAGCACACAGTTAATGGCGCCGGTTTCTCGCCTGAATACGCGCAATGACTTCGCCACGGAGACGTCGTACGAGGCGTTGAGAATGCTTCTCAAAGGGAGCTCCACCGTATTCATCGAGGTGACTATTGCACTTCCACTCGGTGCAAGCTCTGAGATAGCTATGAGTCACGTGCATCCTTCGGACGCACCATAATATAATGAAACGTGTACGACGCTGTGCCAACACAAATAGCTGTAACCCATTATATTTGACAGGTGTTTTTTTCCGGTACAAGATGTATTTTCGGTACAAGGAATAAATATATAATCATACAAAGCACAGTATTAGCAAAATATTAGTACATAACATTTCACGCTAATAACCGAATTTACAACCTGTAACAATTCTATAGCGTGCCAAAAATAACGGACAATTTTCTTAACATTTGCCACACAAATTTCAAGTTCACAATTTACTCCAACGATTCCCCATCAAAGTACGCTTTACAAGCGAAACAGTTCATGATTTAATTCTAAAAACCCTCACAGTACTTTTGATTAAAAAAATTTTTCGCAAGAATGTATTTATAAAAGGTAATTTACAGCGTAGTAGGCCAGCCCTTTAAGTCAAGCTAGGCTACGTTTTGACAATTTCCAGTTCCGAGAAAAAGATTCTCAAAGCAATTTCTCTCTTTCTGCATACATATTATTAAAAATGTTAATTGTTCATGTGAATATTTTAAACAGAAGCATCAAAGTTAATATAGATCGATTTCAAGTATTAGTTACCCAATAAACGAGGTTTTCTATGGCTATTTATAAAAGAAAATGGGATTTTGGCACAACTTGCATAATTGTGCATTCTACAATCTGCTTATTGTAATTTTAAATATGTTATTAACGTTATATGCGTCACTATTAAATGTCATTTATATTTTTTTACTTTCGATTTGATTTTGGATTATGTGTTTCTGCTTTGTAATTTTAATTTTTATTCTTGAACAGTTTTACTTTTGTACTTTAGATTTAGTTTTAGCTCTCCACGTTTATATATTTTTGTCATTTATACATTTTTAGCTTTTATTTATCAGGCATTGAAAGTGCGATAGAGTCCCCCGAAACATCGGATGCAGCCAAATATAATAATTTTTTTGCGCTACGTCATCGTATTTATCCTAAATATAAAGTTTAATACAGTTCTTAGTACCTCTGTCATTCAATTAATTATTAATCTTATATGCACATATAAACATTCGTATGAACCCTCTCCAGATAGAATCTGATTCCTGGTCCAGACGTGTTTGGTTTTAGAATTTATAAATCTTAAAAAGATGTAGGAAAACAAGAATCACAAAGGAGAAAATGAATTCCTAACTGAAGCATTTACATGCTCAAATATACGTAATAATAATAATCATGTCGTTAACAACAGACATATATACTATTCAAGTACTATGGTATCACAGGTGCCAGCCACTATGAGTCACTGTCATCAAATGAATTAGCCAAGGCTTACTAACGGGCCTACCAAAATTCCACCAAAGACGTCTCAGAGTCTAGCATCAGACTTTTTAAATCACAAATATACATATAGGCCTACTGTGTGGAACTACCATTTGCAAGCAAGTTAGAGGCCTTAGTGACAGAATGGGTTATCTGACAATCCTTTTCAGATAGTGCAAAACTTCTTAAATAAATGTTAGTTTAAACGTGCACAGTACAGTAGGCCTGTTCAAAAATCAACTTTTTCTTATTTTCATAGGTTTCTGTACATTTTCCCATGCTTTTTGACCTGAAAAAGCCGGAAATCACAACTATTTTGACCTAGGATGTTGGGAAGCATTGCCGCATGGAGCTTTAAGTTTTCTGCCTTGAAATCGGCCAAAGCGCCAATTCCGGGTCCCTTGAATTATGTTTTGCACTTTAACTTTTGATCTAAACAAGATAGAGCAACAAATTAGGTATCAAATGAAAGAGCATAAAATTAGTAAATAATAATAATAATAATAATAATAATAATAATAATAATAATAATAATAATAATAAATAAATAATAATTAATAATAATAATAATAATAATAATCTATCATTTTTCAGGAAACAACAGAAACTCAATCAGAATCTAGAAAACCATCTACAAGTTACAACTTCACAATGGCATTAAGCAAGGAGCTGAGGGAGCTCCGTGGGCGCAAAGTTGATATCTCAGAACCTCCACGTACTGTCCACAGGCAGGTGTCAACTGGGCCATCTACCAGATCTCTCACTGAAACTTTCCTGGTTGGATACCCTTCAGCTTTTATCAGTGGTTCCCAGCTTCCCACCAACAGACAGGCGTTCCAGTATTTCCTTAATCTTCAGAATTTACCGGAAAATGCAGGGAGGCCCATGGTTCAAGACCTTGCATATGAAACAGTTGAATCTATCATCCCATTCTGGCAGATGGCTAGGATCAAGACAATGACCAAGTACAACGCAATGAAGCTCTTCATGAAACTACATGAGAAACATCGTGCTCTGGTGAAAAGCAAAGGAAGAGCAAGTAACCCTGGAGGAAAAAGAGGAGCATTTGTGCTGGAATTAGACAGCCTGTTCGATATAGGAGCTCCAGATGCAATCTAGGAAATACAGAACAACAGACTGTTATCCAGAGAGAAGAAAGATGAGGATATCAGGTTCTACGAAGACCAAAAGACTGAGAGGAAAGGTCATATGTCTGGTCATGACAAGATTTTTGAGACAAGATCCCTGCAGCAAGCAGCGAGGAATGAAAGACTGCAGCATAGACAAGAACAAGGTAAAACTAATTACTTTGAACGTTACAAAAAGTTTTAAGTTTTACTCCATTGCGATATTTAGCATGTACTTAACAATTACCGTCTTAACATGTTGTACTATTTTACAGCTGCAGCAGAACAAGAGGCAGTTGTTCATGTGGATGACATTACCTGGGGTGACTCAACTGACAACGACGCTAACACAGAGGACATGGATTACCATCAGCCTCGTCCTGGATGTTCTCACCATCAAGACACTGTGACTAGTGTGACTTTGACGTTTCCAAGGAAGGTCATGGAATGTGATGTCATCTGCAATACAGCTGATCGTCTTGGTTTATCAGACAATCAAGTTACTGCCATGGTTTCTGCCACCTTGAAAGCTGGAGGGGCTGATCTGGATAACTTCGTCATCTCAACCTCAACAAACACGTCGCAACAGAATGCTGTCCAGGTATAATATCAGCCAGAGTCACATGTCCAAGTTTTGTGAAAACCCCCACAGTACGCTGCCTTACACTGGGATGGAAAGTTGCTCAAAGATGTCTTGGGCAGTGAACCTGGAAGTACCTCAGAGACTTTAGCTGTGCTAGTGTCTGGTCCACCTTCATACACTGAATGAAAGTTATTGGGAGTACCTGTCATCGACAATTCTTCTGGCACAGCTCAGGCTGAGGCTTCAATGGATTTACTGGAGACATGGGAACTTACGGATAATGTTACTGCCCTTGTTTTTGACACTACATCCAGTAACAGTGGAGTTCACAGAGGAGCTGCCAAACTGCTAGAGAAAATGCTGAACAAAAAGGTGTTTTATCTGGCCTGTCGACATCACATCCTGGAAATTCTAGTAGGAGCAGTTTGGGAGAAGCTGTTTGGGAAGGTGAAGGGGCCAGATAATCCTGGTTTGAGCATCTGAAGGATGTTTGGACGGACTTGTCCAAGGAAAACCCAAAGATGCTGGCTATCAACAGCAAATGGCTGAAGGAAAAGAAGAAGAACAGTGAAGAAATACTCCAAGACATTCTAACAGCAGAAAGGCTTCCAAGAGCCGACTACAGGGAAATGGCTGAACTGACAGTCATTGTTCTTGGAGGAACGCCTCCTCGAGGTATTCACTGGAGTCGACCAGGCGCCATTCATCAGACCAGATGGATGGCCAGAAACCTGTACTCCATGAAAATGCTGATGTTTGCAGATCAACTTGAGTACGACGAAGACACTGTATCAAACCTGGAAAGACTCAATACCTTCCTTGCGCTGTTCTACACTCCTGTATGGATGATGTCAATGTCTGCTGCAGATGCTCCCGTGAATGATCTAAGTCTAATCCAGGACATGTTGAAGTACAAGAAAACTGACCCAGAGCTTGCTGATGCAGTACTTAATAAGATGGAAAACCACAAATGGTACCTGAAGCAGGAAGTCGTGCCATTTGCCCTGTTCAGCAGTAGATTGAGTGACACATTGAAGCAAGACATTGCTGCCCAGTTACATGCCACTGAGAAGCCAGACAGCTTCAGAACAGGAAAGCCTCTATTCCAGAGAGTCACAGCTAAGACCACCCTGGTTGATCTCATTGGCCCAGAATCACATTTCCTGCTGGACACACTGAACATTGGATCCGAGTGGCTTCTGGAACCTGTCACGTCTTGGCCACAGAATGAGGACTACAAAAGCGTTGGACTATGTTAAGAATCTGAAAGCGGTGAATGACATTGCTGAACGTGGTGTCAAGATGATGAGCGACTTTGAAAATGTCATAACAACAGATGCCAAGCAAAGGGACTATCTCTTCAAGCTGTGGAGTTCAACAGACGCCGCTTTGACAGCTCAAGAAACAACTCTCAACAACTGACTGTGTAAATGTCATTATGAAATTAATCATCAGTAATGCTTTCACTTCTTGATCGATTAGTCTGTGACAAAATGTTAATCTCAAATTTGTGTCATGAATAAGGCGCCTTGTCTGCCTTGAGTGTGAGAAAAACGAATTTTGTGATATTTCTGAAATCTTTGTATGTACAATGTGCCATTTCTTGTTCAAGACTATCATAATTGTATAAGTTAGAAAGAGGATTAAAAACACTTTAATTGGTGCCTTTTGTTGCTCTATCTTGTTTAGATAAAAAGTTATAGTGCAAAACATGATTCAAGGGACCCCGGAACTGGTGCTTTTGGCCGATTTCAAGGCAGAAAACTTAAAGCTCCATGCGGCAATGCTTCCCAAAACCTAGGTCAAAATGGTTGTGATTTTCGGCCTTTTCAGGTCAAAAAGCATGGGAGAAAGTACAGAAACCTATGAAAATAAGAAAAAGTTGATTTTTGAACAAGGCTAACAGTACAGTTTCAGGAAAAAAGTTTGCCATGAAACAAAATTTCTAAAATTACTAATATGTTTCTTTGGATATTTTATTTGTTTTAATAAAATTTTAAAACTTAGAAACAAACCCAATCAATCTTTCAAATGTTTTGCGCGATGATTCCTCATTTCATAAATACATTGCAGTAACAATTGATATTAATTTACCAGCAAAGTAGCTTATTTCCCTACAGTTAATACCGCGTCAGAGTAGATAGCTGATTGATCTCAGTTTTGGTAGGTTACCCCAGATTTTTTTTCTGTATGCCCTATCCAGTACTTGACTGCAGCCTCAAAATAACTGTATCTGCTCTTATTTAGCTATTTGTTATTGTAGTTAAACAGCGGTGAACAATCCTCAAACAGTAGGCTGTGGCACTGACAAGCTTGCTGAAGCCAGAAAGTTCTTCATAATTAGTGATTGAACCATTCTTCTCATTTGAAAAGGTTAAATTTAATGTCAGGTTAAATTGTTCCACAGGCCATTGCTCTGTGTTACGTATTCACCAGACAGCAGCACAAATAAGATAGCAGTAAATAGAGGAAAAAGAATAACTGCATTGGCTTGCTCATGTAAATAAAAACGCTGAAAAGATTTCAAGGAGCGTAGCTTTAATGACTAAACTTAGAAATGTAGCCCTAAACAGGCTTCATTGGGGTTTATCATGCTCTTTAATTCAATAAGAATGAGTTTAAGTGTTGCAAATTTAATGAAATTCATATTCATTTATTGCTCTGCTTATACAATGTACAAAGAACATATAAATTGATGTTGTAGCACTATTTTATTTGTTTTAATAAAATTTTAAAACTTAAAAACTAGCCAAATCAATCTTTCAAATGTTTTGCGCGATGATTCCGCATTTTATGAAAGGCAAGCTTGTTGCCCCCCTCCCCCGTGATTAGTAATGTTTTATGAACTTCAAAATTTTTAAGTTTCTCAGTAAACTTTTCTTCTACACTGTACAAACTTAGACATGTATAATCATAGTCTAGTGTTTAAGATGCTGGGCTGCTGATCTGGAGGTCACAGCATCGAGTCTATACTGAGGGATCAGTTATAAAGTATTTATTAGTCCAATATAAGTGAATAATTTTGTTCATACATTTGTAAATGAATATTAAATGCTGTATGCCATACCGATAACATCTTTGATCTTTAATAGTTTTAATTCTTTAAAGATTACACTCATTTGAACATACAAATCAGCACCAGTGAATATTCTTATGGCTCATTTTTTAATAGAAAATATTGTTTCAGGCATTGTCTGTACAGTTTTCAAACACAAGTGACATATTAGGTAAGAAAGAGCAGGAGTTTGGAACAGACTTAATAAAAATAAGTTTAACCCTTTCAGTTACAGTGGGAGCTTAATGTTTCATTAGAAATATAATATATCGTACTAAAAGACAAATTTTCTACAAATATTTCTACATGTTTATTATATATTTAGTTTGTTGTCAGGAAAGGAACCCAAAATGCTTGTAATGTAAGTTACTCATTACTATTGCTTCAGTTATATAGGCTACTATGGTGATAATAAATAGCTGTATATTAACTAGCTGACTTGAGTGTGACATCTTGCAAGATTTTATTATTATTAAAAAATGTAGCCCAGGACATGGATTGGCTCGAGTGGCTTCATGTTTTCCAAATGTAATGTAAGAGTAAAGTACATATACATATTGAGAGAATTGGAGGCCATACCATTCAAATTTTTACATTCATGTAGCTATTATTATTATTATTATAGATTTCGGGCATGTGTGTGTATGTGTGTGTGTGTGTGTGTGTGTGTGGGTGTGTGTGTTCACACATTAGGCTCATTGTTCTTTACAATTTTCTAGTTCATGTATTCATTGTATGAAAATTATAAGTATATTTATTACTTTTGACATGTTCTGCATACTCTTTAGTTTTAGACTTAAGATTGTATCCAAAACAAAATGTTTTTTATTCTGTTAAACTAATTACAAAGTTAAATTTTCTTCAAAAATCCAGCATGGTTAAGTAAACTTAAATAAAATTTTTAGCCAACATTTCATTGGAAGGAAATATTGCTAGATACTTAAATTAGCATTTATAGGCTCTTGGAAAATGTAATGAGTTTAAAATTAATTACTTTAGATGTCACAAATACAAATTTAAGGTACGTATATAGTGAACTATTCAGATGTTATGTAGACAATAAATAATTTTACGTCTTGAATTTATGATAAATTGTTGTAGGACTTTTATAGGTGCCTGTCAGTAGCACAATTTAAATACCTTACTACTTTGTTGCTATGTACTTATTTTTCAGGTTTTCTAGTCCACCTTCATACCATTATGCAAAAATTGCTCACCTGTATGGAGTATCCCTAGGCGAAGTTAGAGTAGAGTCCTGCTATAGGTACAGTATTTCATCATTGATAAGAATGGAACTGGATGTCTGGAGCTTATTTTAGTTATAAAAGCTAGGCCAGTTTAATAACTAGATGATGAAAACTTCAAAATTATACAGTATGATACTTTAGACTGCCACAGCTACAGATACTGGCATTTCCTTTCATATATTCTATATCCTGGATTTTCAGAGTGGAGGGAAAGCAGGGTTGGTAAAAAACCATTTTTTAAAAAAACGAAAAACCATTAGTTTTTATAAAAACTCAAAAACCATGGTTTTTTGGTTTTTAATATGCAGCCTGTAGGCTTATATATATATATATATATACGGTGTATATATATTTATTTATTTAAAATTTTGTTTCATGGCAAACTTTTTTCCTGAAACTGTACTGTGCACGTTTAAGCTAACATTTATTTAAGAAGTTTCGCACTATCTGAAAAGGATTGTCAGATAACCCATTCTGACACTAAGGCCTCTAACTTGCTTCCAAATGGTAGTTCCACACAGTAGGCCTATATTTATATTTGTGATTTAAAAAGTCTGATGCTAGACTCTGAGACGTCTTTGGTGGAATTTTGGTATGCCCGTTAGTAAGCCTTGGCTAATTCATTTGATGACAGTGACTCATAGTGGCTGGCACCTATGATACCATAGTACTTGAATAGTATATATGTCTGTTGTTAACGATGTGATTATTATTATTACGTATATTTCAGCATGTAAATGCTTCAGATAGGAATTCATTTTCTCCTTTGTGTTTCTTGTTTTCCTACATCTTTTTAAGATTTATAAATTCTAAAACGAAACACGTCTGGACTAGGAATCAGATTCTATCTGGAAAGGGTTCATACGAATGTTTATATGTGCATATAAGATTAATAATTGAATGACAGAGGTACTAAGAACTGTATTAAACTTTATATTTAGGATAAATACGATGACGTAGCGCAAAAAAATTATTATATTTGGCTGCATCCGATGTTTCGGAGGACTCTATCGCACTTTCAATGCCTGATAAATAAAAGCTAAAAATGTATAAATGACAAAAATATATAAACGTGGAGAGCTAAAACTAAATCTAAAGTACAAAAGTAAAACTGTTCAAGAATAAAAATTAAAATTACAAAGCAGAAACATAATCCAAAATCAAATCGAAAGTAAAAAAAATATAAATGACATTTAATAGTGACGCATATAACGTTAATAACATATTTAAAATTACAATAAGCAGCTTGTAGAATGCACAACTATGCAGGTTGTGCCAAAATCCCATTTTCTTTTATAAATAGCCATAGAAAACCTCGTTTATTGGGTAACTAATACTTGAAATCGATCTATATTAACTTTGATGCTTCTGTTTAAAATATTCACATGAACAATTAACATTTTTAATAATATGTATGCAAAAAGAGAGAAATTGCTTTGAGAATCTTTTTCTCGGAACTAGAAATTTTCAAAACGTAGCCTAGCTTGACTTAAAGGGCTGGCCTACTACGCTGTAAATTACCTTTTATAAATACATTCTTGCAAAAAAAATTTGTTAATCAAAAGTACTGTGAGGGTTTTTAGAATTAAATCATGAACTGTTTCGCTTGTAAAGCGTACTTTGATGGGGAATCGTTGGAGTAAATTGTGAACTTGAAATTTGTGTGGCAAATGTTAAGAAAATTGTCCGTTATTTTTGGCACGCTATAGAATTGTTACAGGTTGTAAATTCGGTTATTAGCGTGAAATGTTATGTACTAATATTTTGCTAATACTGTGCTTTGTATGATTATATATTTATTCCTTGTACCGAAAATACATCTTGTACCGGAAAAAAAACCTGTCAAATATAATGGGTTACAGCTATTTGTGTTGGCACAGCGTCGTACACGTTTCATTATATTATGGTGCGTCCGAAGGATGCACGTGACTCATAGCTATCTCAGAGCTTGCACCGAGTGGAAGTGCAATAGTCACCTCGATGAATACGGTGGAGCTCCCTTTGAGAAGCATTCTCAACGCCTCGTACGACGTCTCCGTGGCGAAGTCATTGCGCGTATTCAGGCGAGAAACCGGCGCCATTAACTGTGTGCTTGAAACGAACAGGAGGCCTGCGTGCAAACGCAACGCTATTTATTTAAGTGCCGAGGAGATGCACAAAATCTTCGTGATGGTTCAGAGGTGGGCTGAAGACCGTTATAAAATACCAGCTGACGTAGATACAATAAGAGATGTGATTAGTGACGCCTCCTCATATGCCATTGTTTGAAAATTGAGTGTAAATAATGAACAACCATGCATTGATATACGAGAGATTGGGAAATCGTCAGCTGATGACGATCTTGTTCCTATGCGGAACCGTTTCATCCTCGACAGAATGCTTGAAATTGTCGGATTACGCAGGCTGAAACTCATATTAGACGCGCGTGTTAGGGTTATGCTTTATTTTGATACGATACTCGAATAGGCATACGCCGCTCTGTTCGATGGGTTTACCGAGTTTAGGGTTAAACAAGGTGAAAATGGTCTAGAGGTTGATGATTATTTAATAAGTTTAGACTCTTCGAAATATCATGAACTTTGGTACAAAACACTTGAACGGTACAGGGCTGAGCTCACCTATACCGTTCACCCTGAAGAGCTACTTCTTTATATAATGATCATCGGTTGTAGTGAATTAGATTATCTCGGCTACAGCTATGCATTGTGAAGAAGAGTTCACGATTGAAAAGTTCGGGACGTTAAAAGTCCCCGATTGGAAAGGCATGATTATAAGCTTGTATTCAATATAACAGTCCACGATGACGTTTTTGCCCGTCCACCTTCTCTACCTGCGAGAGTAGATACAAACTATTATTATTATTATTATTATTATTATTATTATTAAAAAAGCTATGTTAGACTTTTTTACGTTGTAAAAATTCAGAGTAAAGCTATTCTATGCTATTAATTTGTGACTTAGTTTTTTCCTTATACTATATATATATATATATAGTGTTTTCTTTTTAGGTAGATAAGGAGATGTTAGTTTAATTACAATTTTTATTGGTCTCTTTATGGTAAGACTCAAAGAGAAAAAATGAAATATTTTCTGTAAGTGTCCAGGTAGAAAGAAGGGTTCCTTTCAGTACGCACCATTTTTTTGCATTTAAAGATAATTTTTTGCTGTATATATATATTTTTCCCCCCGGGTGTTTCAGGTCACACCTGTGCAAACAATGGACGAAGATAGAAAATAAAATTTGATGCTTGTACTTCTCTTTTTAAGCGTATATATTAGGTGTCTCTTATTTTCGAAGTGTTGATTTTTTTAGGTTGCCCTCCCTCAACCAGTTCCATTGGTTGAAAAAACATCACATATAAAATTGTTTTTGGATTAAACAATTTTTAGAGGTCGCCCCCGCTTATTAAAGTTCATAAAATATAGCTATTATTTATGCAATTAATATTTGAAATTACTAGCAGTTGTCAAGTATACTAAACATATGTTTTTAATTAATTAATCATCATATTTATGATGAATTCAATTAAATGAATATATTAGAGATAATTGTCAAGTTTGTAGCTGAAAATATTGCTTGATAAGACAAGATCAACCTGTTTAAACATGTTTCATCAAGAATGCTCCAGATTATGTTGCAATTGTTTATTTGTCATCATTCAGTGTTCTGCTGTCATAAGTAAAAGGTGTGTAACTGTGTATCACTATACTTCTTTTTTGCTATTATCAGATAATAAACTATGTTATTTATATTTTTCACAATTATTTATACTGATTTTGTTATTAGTGTTTGAAAAAAATTTAATGAATTTAATGAAAAAATTAGAATTTATGCTCTTATACACATATTATGAAGTTTTAAACAATGTTGCTATTTGTCACAAAGAATTTAATTTAGTTCAATGGAAATTTTACCTGACATGTGTTTCATGATCTGTGTTTCTATCAGTGGCGTCACTAGAGGGGTGCGGGGGGTTTTTGTGCAGTGTTTGAGCAGAAATTTATTATTTTTTATAAAAATATCCCTGTAGTTAGTTATAACAACAAAAACATTTTTCGTAAGCCCAGCTTACATGTATCAATATACCTACAAGGCTAAAACTCTATGCTAATTTACTTTTTGAACCTTCTAATGCGCTCCGGTCAGAGCTGTCATTATTACCCAATTACAATGACGCTTCGAATCACGTGGTTTCGTCTGCACGCTCTACAAGCACGCGCTGTTGTTTTCGTTGCTGCTGGTGTTTTTATAGTCGCTGATTTTGTCAAATTTTCTGTTGTTTTAGCTACAATATTGTGGTAATTAGTATTTGTGAACCTATATCAATAACTTTTTTGAGAATGAAGTAGTAATTAAAGGAAAAGAAGGAGAAAAATAAAAAAGGCTTCCGCTCAGTTGTTGCAGCCTCTGTCTTTATGATGTTGCAGCCTCAAATTTATGAGTATATTTCCATATGCATTTGTCTACAACTTCTACATTATTTGGGCCGTTATTGATTATGCAAACCTAATCCATTAATGTATCTCATGTAACGGTAAAGTTTAACGTTAAAATGAACATAATTTTGATGTAGTTCTTAAACGTTTTTACTTCGAATTCTATTGTTTTCTTACCGAATTTTCACTTTAACCACATGAAACTATGTAAATGTAAATACATTTAGGCTGTGCGTATGATATTGTAATTTAAAGGAGTAATTTTAATTTTGCTAGTTGTTTATGTCACTACTATTGCCATTACATTCAGTGATATACGGGAATTACGATTTACGAGTAACATTAGTACAAAAAACATTACTAAGGATTCTGTATGGTCTGGTACGGGAGGAGGTCCATGGGGGGGTGGGTGACACCATGAGTTACCGCACTGGGTGACACCAACCCTAGTGACGCCACTGTTTCTATTTCCAATAAAATAGCAAAATATAAATTTCTACTACAAAAATATTTATTCCTTGTTTCTTAGATTAAAAAATAATAGGAATAATAATTGAGAAAAATACGTTAGATTTATAAAATAGACCAAATTAACTTTATGTCTACCAAATTTTTTTTTTTTTGTAATTTAAAAAAGTCAAAACAGTGATTTAGCCCTGCTCTACAAAACCATAACACTACATTAATATTTTGTTTTCTTATTTTGCAGATGAATACAAGAAGACCATTCTATTTGCTCGGATCTACAGTAGATGATATTAAAGGCTCAAAGCTGCCCCCATATAGGCAAGCTTTTGGTTATTTTATGCACCTCCACAGAGAGAAAAACATGACAATCCGCGATGCTCTGCGTCAATCTATTCGAGCCACAATAGTTATCTGGGATAAGGCCAATATTCCTACTCAGCAGGAACCTCGTGCCATGAAGAAGTTAGAGAATTTCTTTAACGAATGGACTTGCTTAAAGAAGCATGCTTCCAGAACAAGCCAGAGCCATAAAACCAAGGAGGCTGATTTTGTAGAGCGATTGGAAGATCTCTTTGACATCGCCCATGGAGACGCTGAGAAGCTGATCAAGAATCGTGAGGACTGGGAGTTCCTTCAACTGCAAAGACAAAAAGGTCGTCCTGGCTCAATCGGTGGTGTGGACACTGTACATCTTCACCGCACAAAAAATGCAGTCAAACGGTTGGAAGCTGAGGCAGAGAGAAAAAGAAAGTCAGAATCTTTGATGGAGGCGTCTACTAGTCAAGTTGTACTGGCTTCTTCCACATCTTCCAGCAACACTGATGAAAGTGAGAATGAGGAGGAGGAGCCCAAAGGAGCTTGTGCTTTACCAAAATCTAAGAAAAAACGAGGCATGAAAAACATCATGACTATTCAGATGTCTGCTGCCCTGGATCGTACACAAATTTCCTCTAGAAAGGCAACATTTATCCTCGCAGAGGCAGCTAAAAGCTTTGGTTTGGACGCTTCAGATTACAACATAAACCAACATTCTATCCATCGCCTTCGAAATAAGAACCGAGCTCGTCATGCTAAAGAACTTAAGGAGCATTTCCATGGAGAATGTTCTATGACAGTCCACTGGGATGGCAAGATGATGGAGGACCTCACCTCGCACAAGCACATTGATCGTCTCCCAGTACTTGTGTCAGGACCTGGTGTTGAACAGCTGCTTGGTGTCCCCAAAATCCCAAACTCAACTGGAGAAGCACAAGCTGAAGCCGTCTTTAACTGCCTGAATGAATGGGGAATTACAGAGAGAGTAAAAGCAATTTGTTTCGATACAACAGCTTCAAACACGGGTCAATATAGTGGAGCCTGTGCTCTCATCGAAGCAAAATTGGGACATGATGTTTTGTACTTGCCTTGTAGACACCATGTTTTAGATTTATTGTTGGGAGCTGCATTTGAAGCAACATTGGGATCTACATCAACTGGTCCAGAGATATTGATCTTTAAGCGTTTTCGTGACAATTGGACTTCTGTTGATCAAAGCCAGTTCCAAACAGGTGAGACAGACACGATTACTAAAGAAGCAATTATCCAGTCTAAAACTGAACTAATTCAGTTTGCTAGATCCCAGGCACCTATGCTACGGGATGACTATCAAGAACTTTTGGATCTGTCCATCATCTTTCTTGGAGGTGTCCCCAATAAAGGCATCAAGTTTCGTGCACCAGGTGCCATGCATCGAGCTCGCTGGATGTCCAAAGCGCTCTATTCTATCAAGATGTGGCTTTTTCGAAACCAGTTCAAGATGACTAAGACTGAAGAACGAGGAATTCGAGATCTTTCCCTTTTTTCTGTTCTCATCTATATGAAGGCTTGGACAACATCCTCACTCCCTATTGAAACCCCATTTAATGACTGGCTCCTTATGAGGTCATTGATTAATTATCCTAACAAAAAGATTTCTGATGCAACTAAAAAAAAGCTCTCTAACCACTTATGGTACCTGTCTGAAGAAGCAGTTGGTCTTGCTTTCTTTGATGAGCGAATTACTACAGATGTAAAGAAACGCATGGTAAAGGCATTAGAAGATGAGTCCACTGATAGACCACCCAAGCGTCCTCGGATTCCTGAATCGACCTTCTGCTCTGGTGAAGGACTACACCAACTTGTTACAAGAAATACTAGAGAATTCTTTACTAAGCTGAATTTGCCAGAAGGATTTCTGAACAAGGCACCCAGCACTTGGACATCCAACTGTGAATATTTAAGGGCCAGAGCTATTGTTGCAGCTCTATCTGTTGTAAATGACCGGGCAGAACGTGCAGTAGCTTTAGTTCAAGAGCTGAATAAGAAATTGACAGTGGGGGAAGAGCAGCTCCAGTTCCTGCTCCAAATTGTTGCAAAACACCGCCAGAGTCACCCAGTTCCATCAAAAACTGTTCTTCTCAAAAAATAACCATCAATGAGGTCGCACCTTAAAATACACCATATTGTATAATCATTGTATATTAAATAAATGTTGTATAAGGAAATAATGCTAATTAAAGTAATTAAAGTATGTAAATAGCACTGGCATTTTGAATTTATCTCTATATAATAAACTAATGGTTTTTTTTTGTAGCAATGCTTCATTGCTGATTGTATATAAAAAAAGAGCCAGGAAGGATTTTGGATAGGAGAAAAAGGATTGGGATAAAGAAGGATTGAGGACCAAAGGATGGATTATAACAACATCAAGGATAGGTTAGAAAAGGATCAATGATAAATAAGAAGGCCTATACTTATAAAAACGAATCAAACTAAAAAAAGAAGGAAGGAATTATGTGTATAATGAGCATAATCATATGTCAGGAGCTATTATGCCATGGTCACCATTTTTATTAGCCGGGGGCGACCCCTAAATATGAGCCAATTTGTGTCAAACTTTCAAGTTTTAGTTTTTATGCTAAATGGAACTATTTTAGGGGGCGCAGATAAAATAATTCAACATTTCAATTTTTGACTACCTAATAAGAGACACCCTATATATATATATATATATATATATATATATATGTATATAGTGGAATTTGTCCTAATGATTTCTTCTCTATCTAACTTGAATTTTGTTAACGAAAAAGATTGCTTTTGATAATACTGTTTCGTATTGAAGTAACGGTGCTTTATCAAACAGTAAAGTTTAAAAAGTTTGTGCGTGAAATTGAAACGCTTTCCCAGGTAATAAAAAAATATGTAGGTATAATATATATACATATATATGAAAATTATTTCACTAGAGAATTCTAAGAAATTCAATGTACATGTGATTTGAAATAGAGAAAAATTGAAAGACAGAAATTAATAATTATTAAGCATTGTTTTAATAAAAAATTTCTAATTTTGTTTGTTGAAACCGCTGACGAAAGTTAATTAAAAATTTCTAGAGATAAAATTCTAGTAAATACAGTTAAATTTTACGTGATAAGTTTTCTTTTTGAATTGAAATTTACCCACACACAGTGTTCATTTATTTTTCCTGTAATAATATGATCATACGTTTTTTATATATTTTCTTGTACTAATATTTGATAATATAACTATATTTTTCCTGTACTAATATTTGATCGAAAATTGTTCTATTAATAATAATAAAAATAGGAATTAAGTAATAAAATTATTTATTTCTTCCTTGTACACAATTATATCATTTGTTTGGTTTTCTGAATAAATAATTAATTGCTATTTCTCAAATCGGTCTTCTAAGACTGTTAATGGAAGAGTATATGGGTTAATTTAGTCACTCGGTAGTGTGTATAGGAATGTGTGTGTGTGTGTGTGTGTGTGTGTGTGTGTGTGTGTGTGTGTGTGCACGAGTTGTTGATTCGTTTATTATATATATATATATACAAGCGCATCCTTTCCCACTATTGCTCGTGATTTAGCGTGAATTGCAATATTAATAATAATAATAAAAATATGAATTATGTAATAATTGATTTTAGTTGTGTAAAGAGCGTGTGTTTAAATTCTAATTATTTATTTAATACAGAATTTCTTTTAAAGTAAATTGTTGGAATTAAGGAGAAGATTCATATGTATTGGCAGCGATTTAAAACAAATGGTGGTACCTGACAACTATCATCATATCAATATATGGTGGTATTTAGCAACCAAATTGACGATTAATATATGAATTAATTTAATAAATATTGCTATCTGGCAACTCAGTCTTCTAGGCTGATTAATATATCAATTAATTAAATATATAGCACAAACTGGCAACTCAGCCTTCTATTGGCTGATGAATTAAATACATGGCGCTATCTGGCAACTCATCCAACTGGCGGATTAGAGGTCTATAAAAGAGCGGGAGGCGGACGACAGTCATACAAGCTTGGCTCCCAGCCGAGCAAGGATCTCTGGTCCTTTCTCTTTCTGGCCCTTTGGGTGGTGAGGAAACCCCTTCCCTCCCATAGAGGCCTCTTAGGTTAGGTATGCCCCTTTGGGGGAGAACACCGCCTCCAAGTTGCATGCCCCTTGCAATCCCCATTTTGGGGTTGGCAACAAAGTTTGGCCCCTTTGGGGGGAATAGCTTGCGGGAGAACTCCGCCTCCAAGTTGCATGCCCCTTGGAATCCCATTTTGGGGTTGGCAACAAAGGTTGGCACTCCGCTTTGTGGGGATCAGCTTGGGGGATAACTCCAGGTTGCATACCCCTTGCAGTCCCGTTTCGGGGCTGGCAACAAAGAGGTGCCTTGGCAACGAGGGGGCGGGGCTTAGCAACAAAGGGGGTGGGGCGGAACTCTTGCAACAAAGGGGGTGGGGTGGCACTCTTGCAATATTATGCATCATTGCACTCATACATTTTGACACCACCCTACTGTAATTAATTAAATAAAAACTTATATTTTTCGGACAAAGTTCAATTAACACTGGTTCTTTTAAGGTGGTATACACAAATTGAAATTTAGGTAAATAAATAAACTTGCAATCCTAAGTTACAGTTAATAAGCACAATCATAGATTCGAAAATAAACTTCAAAATGTTATAATGCTTCAGACCAACAAAGACCCTAGGATCCACTCATGGCTGGTCTACCTAACTGTGTTCGTAATTGTGTAGTGTGCATGTCCTCCGTGGTGGCGAAGGAGACCTACAATTTTACGTGGGTTCCGAACCACAAAGCCTTAATTTTACTACCTTAAACTATACCTAATCTATCAACATATGCGTCTAATCGATTTTTAAACATGTTTATAGACGTGCTACTAATTACTTCTACCGGCAAACTATTCCACCTATTTACTATTCTATGCGTAAAAATGTTTTTGCCAACTGCTGTCTCGAACCTTCTATTTGTCAACTTACACCCGTTATTTCTAGTCTTATTATATTGAGATATTTTGAAATAGCTATCTCTATCTACGTTATCGAACCCATTCATAATTTTAAAAACCTGGATTACTGTACATCACCCCTTAGCCTCCTAGTCTCGAGTGTAGTCAATTTTAAGTCCTTAAACCTATCCTCGTACGACTTCGACCTAAGCGACGGAATCATCTTAGTTGCTCGTCTTTGAACTCTCTTGATTTCGTCTATATCTTTTCGCATATGCGGATTCCAAAATTGGATCGCGTACTCCAAATGGGGTCTAACTAATGATTTATAAAGTGGAACTATAATATCGCGCGATTTGTACTCAAAATTCTGAGCTATAAAACCTAACACTTTGTTCGCTTTATTGACCGCTGCTGTACTTTGTTTCGCTACTTTTAAATCACCAGTGACTATAACTCCTAAATCTTTTTCCTGCTCTACGCTTCCTAACTCCTTCCCTGACATACTATACGCAAAATTACCGTTACGCGAACCTATATGCAAAATTTTGCACTTATCTACGTTAAATCTCATTTGCCATGTGACAGACCAATCAACGATTTTATTCAGATCTTCCTGGATTTTACCTCTATCTTCGTCATTAATCACCCTACCTCCCAACTTCGTGTCATCCGCAAACTTTGGAACTGTACTGAATAGGCCGACATCTAAATCGTTAATATATATAAGAAAAAGCAAGGGGCCCAATACAGAACCCTGAGGAACGCCGCTCGCTACATTAGCCTAACACGACTTCGCTCCATCAACGATCACCCTCTGTTTCCAATCTTGCAAACCACTCTTCTATCCAGTTTATTACTACACCCCTGATTACATGAGCCTTAGTTTTTTCAATGAGTCTTTTGTGCGGTACGGTGTCAAACGCTTTTTGAAAATCTAAATACACTACATCAACCGCCCGATGACTATCGTAAACTTCAACCACGCTTTGAAAAAATTCTTAAAGATTAGTTAAGCAATATTTGTTTCGCCTTGAACTGTGCTGCGTATTTCTAACCAAGTTATGCAATTCTAAGTGTTCGACTATACGATCCTTAATTATATATTTATATATGCAACAACTGCCTGAAAAAAAGACAAAGCAGTCGATTTCCTTCTTACAAACAAAAAAAAGGTTAAATTAAAGACAACCTGCCATTTCAGGTTGAATTAAATTCTCTTTTACAAAAAGAAAGGTTGACTTAAATTATCTTGAATTACATTCTCTTAAACTAATTTCTTTTAAACAACTAAAAAAAAGTTGAATTCAATTGACTGCATTGAAATGACTTGGGACTTCAAAACTAACTTTAAATAAAACTGACTTTAAATAAAACTGACTGAAACTTCAAAACTGACTGAAATTTCAAAACTGACTGAAACTTCAAACTGACTGAAACTTCAAACTGACTGACTGAAACTTCACACTGACTGACTGACTTCAAACTGACTGACTTCAAACTGACTGACTTCAAACTGACTGACTTCAAACTGACTTCAAACTGACTTCAAACTGATTTGAAACTGACTTGAAACTGACTTGAAACTGATTTAAATTGACTTGAAACTGACTTGAACTGACTTGAAACTGACTTGAAACTGACTTGAAACTGATTTGAAACTTACTTGAAACTGACTTGAACTGCTATCAAGTACTTCTATAATCTCTGGGGCGGTTGTCCCTCTGGATGCAACCTTCTGACTTGAACTCTTATGAAGTACCTTGAAACTGAAACTAACTTGAACTCTATCAAGTATCTTCAAACTGAACTGACTGAAATTGACTGCACTTGAACTCTGTCAAGTGGAGTCTACTGAACATGAAACTGACTTGCACTTGAACTGCTATCAAGTGAAGACTATTAATCTCTGGGGTTTGGTTGTCCCTCTTGGTTACAACCAACTGAAATTGTCTGAAAACTGAAAATGACTGCACTTGAACTGCTATCAAGTGAAGTCTATTATTCTCAGGATTTGGTTGTCCCTCTTGGTGCAACCGACTTACTTGAACTGCTATCAAGTATATAACTCTCTCTTTCTTAATTCGCAAGTCAATTCAATTCAATAATTTGAAAAAATTGTAAACAAAATAAAAAATGTAAACATTTCACACGAATGTACGCGAAGGTACAGTAATATTATGTTTGGTACATAAGGTAAAATTATTCTATACTGACTATAATACTGAAAATAACTTTGAAAATAACTCTTTGAAAATAACTCTTTGAAAATAACTGTGACTTTTAACTTCTGTGAAAATTAGTTTCAACAAAAAAAATGTGTCACTGGTGTCTGAAATGTTCACTGTGTTTCTTGTTAACTCTGGCTTGATACTCATTATTAACTGTTAATAATACTGACTTTTCAAATGTTTACAAATTACTTAAAAAAAAACTGTACTTAACAAAAATTTTCTACGGCGAAATCCTTAGAGACGTGTCCTGAAGACGTCTGGCTGGCTAATTGTTCTTGGATGAAAACTAGGCGTGGAGAACTTGGAGTCGTTACACACCGGTTCAAGGGTGGATGTTACGAAAGGGAAGTCGTGACACGCCGGTCAACTGGTTTTATCCTGGTGCAGGGTAATTTCTATCCTGGCCAAAGAGTGGCGACTTGTTAAAATCCTTCTTCTATGTGCTTGGTTGGTTCTAGTTCCGGGGGTTCTGGAAGACTGGAAGAATCCTGGATGCAGGGGACGTCAGTTTCTTATCCTGGTTAAAGGGTCGCCAATGTTATAAGATCCTGATGCAAGGTCGCCAGTGTTATAAGATCCTGATGCAGGGTCGCCAGAATGTTAACCCCTCCGTCTATGGCCCTGGGTCAGTTCGAATCGACAGGGGTTCTGGTTGGGAGGCAGCAACGGATATTTTCTTGCGATACTTTTCTTCTATAACATTCTAATTCTTTTCTCTCTCGCTGTAGGGTCGACAGTTGTTAATTCTTCTCTTTGTATGATATTTTCTCTGATACTAAACTTATCGACTTTACTGACTAAATTCCTGAAGAGAACAAGGTTCGAAGGAAAAGATAAAAAACTTTCTTTGACTGTAATTTACTTCTAAAATGTACAGATAGTGCTCTGACTAGGTTCGACCTCTTTCGACCATGGCTCAGGCCGGAATCTAAAAATTTAAGGAGGCAAGGGAGTCTCGTAGTAGTGACCAAAGAAGAGTGAAGTAATGAAGTGAAGTTAATTTTACAATTACATGTATCATATAAGTCTAAATGTTGGGGGAATGCAATTGAAGGTTAAGTTTCCCCCCTTTTAAACACATGATCAGATGAAAGATTCCAAATAAAAATTAAAAAACAAAAAATAAAAACTAATCGTATTTTCGCCGAGTATACATCTCTGAAGGCGATATAATTTCGTAGTAGTACATAAGTACAATCTAAGTACATCATTGCGTACGTTGTAATTTTGGTTCACAACAATCATGATTATAATTATGGTTTAATTCACATTCCCTTAGTATCGTTTAGTTACAATCCCATTTAAAGTACATTATTACATTATATATTAAATTATTACATTTAATTACAATTAAACAGTTGCTATAACTTTTTGTTTTGTTTTTACAATGTTTTTATATTTATATATGGTTATTATATGGTTAATATATATGGTTATTAGTACAACACAAAGTACATGGGCACATACGAGATAATTTATACATACATGACACACATGATTTAACATAACGCATGATAATGTGTTATAAATTGAAATTCGAGCGAGAGGAGATTTTTCGTTTTCAGATGTTCGATTTATGCTGATTAGCGGAATTCGATCACTTGCATCAGCATTTTCGAGTTCATTGCGGGAGGCGAAATAATTAAAAATAAAAAGCAAAAAAAAAAATACATGTGAACGTATTTGCGCGTTTTCGAACGAATAGGTACGAATGCATAAAGTTTTCCATTTCATAGACTGACACGAGTAAGAAATGAATATTTAATAAAAATTGCTATAGGGTAATGGTCAAGATAAGATATGGAAGTATAGAAGAATATGGTTGAATAATAATATTTATATTACAGAACATATAAATAATGACGCATAGAGAAAGAAGCTTTTTTGTATGATTATTAAAGAATTTACCATACATTGAATACGGAAGATGTCCAAATACTAAACACGTGATTCAGAGTTCAAGGTATGGAAAACGTGAAGGAAATTTAAGTTATTTTATGACGTCATAGTGTATAAGTCATTATTGGGAGGATTTAAAAGAAACGAATTTGAGACAAAGAGTGGGTATTAAGGACTAAGAACTACAACTCAGGGTTCCAATCCTGTTATATGCAATGTATATGCATAATCTAGAGAAGAGGATGAGATGCAAGAGAACCACAATCAACTATAACAAATTCTATAACAAATAAAAATGGAAATATGGACACGACCAAACCATAGAAATGCTAGGTCGCATGGTTGGACACTGAACAAAAATAGAAAGCAACAAATAAAAATTCTATCCAAACTCGCGTTAAGCGATTTTGGTTCTCATGTAAAAATGAATATTGATTATTCATTGTTCATTTATATATATATATATATATATATATATATATATATATATATATATATATATATATATTATATGTATATATATATTATATGTATATATATATGTATATATATATATATATATATATATATATATATATATATATATATATATATATGTGTATATATATGTATATATGTGTGTATATATATTATATATACATATATATATATATATGTATATATGTGTATATATATATATACATATGTGTGTATATGTATATATATGTGTGTGTATATATATGTGTGGTGTGTGTGTGTGTGTGTGTGTGTATATATATATATATATATATATATATATATATAATATGTTATATATATATATGTATATATATATATATATATATATATATATATATATATAGTGTGTGTATATATATATACAGTATATAGTATGTATATATGTGTATATATGTATATATATGTATATATATATGTGTATATATATACAGGGTGTCCGAGAATTATCTGTACAATTTTTGGCTGTTATTAAAAGTCAACCATGAAGTGTAGAAATTCCAGTGTTGTCCCATTTTACAGAGAATCTCATTAAGTTTTTTCTGATAGCAAGTTTTGACAAGTTTTTTAGAAATTCCAGTGTGTCCGAAAATTATCTGTACAATTTCATCTTTTAATAAAATTCTTGATAACACACGTAAAATTCTTAAACAAGATTAAATAGAATCTGTATTTTCAAAAGTTTATTTTATTAAAGTAACGTTGTTACAAACATTCGATATGTGCACCATCAGTGATTCGCAAAACATCCAATCGATAATCCAAATGTTGCCATGTACGCTGCAGCATATCCACATCAATTCGCTCAATAGCAGCTGATTCTTGCTTTTAAATCATCAATGTCTGTCACCCGCGTATTGTACACAAGATCTTTGACGAATCCCCAAAGAAAGAAATCACAGGGTGTGATGTCGGGAGATCTAGCCGGCCAATGAATTGCACCTCCACGGCCAATCCACCTGTTTGGGAATGTCTCATTCAGGGACTTACGGACGATCAAAGCCCAATGTAGCGGTGCGCCATCTTGCTGAAAAATGATGCATGGATGCAGTGCTTCCAATTGCGGATAGACAAAGTGTTGCAACATGTCCAGGTAGGTATTGGAGGTCACTGTTGATTCACCGAAGAAAAATGGTCCAATCACGCGATCATGTAACAGGCCACACCACACATTAACTTTAGGACTGTCTCTGATGTGCTCTTCTATGCAATGTGGATTTTGTGACCCCCATATGCGCACATTTTGTTTGTTTACCTTGCCTGAAACATGAAAAGTTGCCTCGTCCGAAAACATGATTCTTGCCAAGAACGCATTGTCTTGGTCGACTCTGTCAAGCAGAGTCAGTGCAAATTCCTTACGGGAGACCTTATCTTCTTGCGTAATCTGTTGCAAGATTTGCAACTTGTAAGGATGCAACTTCAAACGTTTACGCAAGACATCATGCACTGTCGAACGAGGTATCTGTAACTCTCGTGATGCAATTCTTGTCGACTTGCGTGGACTGCGAACAAAAGCCTCTCGAATGCGCTCGACATTTTCAAAAGACGTTAGAGGCCGCCCTGCTCCTTTCTTATGCTCTACACTTCCAGTTTCCTTAAACCTTTTATACCAAGATCGTATGGTTACTCTTGATGGAGGGTTTCTGTTGTAATTAGTTCTAAACCTTCGTTGAACTTGTGTATCTGATTTTGTTTCGATAAACCATTCGACACACTGTGCTTTCTCCTGTGGATTCATTAAGGATGAGGGGTGTGTATGAATATCTGAAAAAGAAAAAACTTGTCAAAACTTGTTATCGAAAAAACTTAATGAGTTTCTCTGTAAAATGGGACAACACTGGAATTTCTACACTTCATAGTTGACTTTTAATAACAGCCAAAAATTGTACAGATAATGCTCGGACACCCTGTATATGTATATATATATATGTGTATATATATATGTGTGTATATATATACTGGGTGAACCAAAAGTAGGTGGACAGTAAATGATAACGTTTATTTTGAGAATACATATACAATTATATTTAATTTTTTTGTATACTATAATACAAAATAAAAAAAAAATTAACTTATACCAATACAATACAAAAGCACTGAAAATTTTATCAACGCAGGTGCTCAAATTGCTGTCCATCACAATTTACACAGCTTTGAAGTCTACCTTTCACACTTCGACAAACATTTTTGAACAAGTTTCTTTGTGCATTAATTTCTTGAAATGCATCTCTGATGTAATTTTTCAAATCACCAACACTTCGTGGTTTTCGACTATAAACTTTGTCCTTGAGTACTCCCCAAAAGAAAAAATCCATTGCGGTAAAGTCAGGTGAACGTGCAGGCCATTCAATTGGACCTCTTCGGCCGATCCATTTCTCGGGAAATGTTTCATCAAGATACTCACGGACTGCTCTTGAATAATGTGGAGGGGCCCCATCTTGTTGGAAATAGAGGTCATGTGAATTAGGCTGTTGTTGTAAGTGTGGAACAACTTCATTCATTAGAATTTCGAGATACTTATCACCTGTGACTGTTCCATCAACAAAAATTGGTCCTAAAACACCAGAACTTGAAATACCACCCCAAACAGTGACACCAGGCTGGTTTAGTTGCTGCTCTAATGTTAAATGCATGTTCTCACTATACCAGTAAACACAATTATGTCGGTTAACATGACCTGATAATTTGAAAGAAGCCTCATCGGTCCACACAATGTTATCTAAAATTATTGGATTTCCTTCAATTTCGTTCAGCATGATCTCACTAAATTGCAGCCGCCTGTCTGGGTCATCCTCCAATAAGCCATGAATTAGCCATGGACGATAAGCTTTCAACCCAATAGATTTCAGAATTCGTATAATAGAGGTTTGTGAAATGTCCAGTTCTGCTGAGGCTCTTCTGGTGGACTTTTTGGGACTGTGAACAAATGCTTCGGCAACAAGTTGCTTATTGTCCTCTGTGCAAACTGTTTTGGGTCGACCAGTTCTTGGGGCATTAAGAATTGAGCCAGTGGCATCAAATTTGTCACGAATGCGGTAAATGGTTTGTCTCTTTGGGGCTTGAGTACCAAATGTTTCAACCCATTTTGTTCTAACAGTTTCAGTATTTTGAGATTTCCAATACTCTTTTAACACCCATTTTCTGGCATCAGTATTTAGATTATTTGCCATTATGGGTTCTCTGAACTATCTGAAAAGAAAAAAGATTAAATTTAAATAAATTTAGTTATAATATTTAATTTAATATAACACAAACACCATAGTTATAATGAACACCATAGTTATAATATAATATAACACAAACCCTATTCAACCTACTGTCCACCTACTTTTGGTTCACCCGGTGTATATATATATATATATATATATATATATATATATATATATATATATATATATATATATATATATATACATATACTATATATATACATATATATATATATATTTAATATATGTATATATATGTGTGTGTGTATATATGTATAATATATATATATATGTGATATATATGTGGGTATATATATATATAAATATATGTATGTGTATATATATATATATATATGTATGTGTATATATATGTATATATATTATAATGTTATAATGTTTCAGACCAACAAAGACCCAAGGATCCACTCATGGCTAGTCTACTTAACTGTGTTCGTAATTGTGTATTGTGTATGTCCTCCGTGGTGGCGGAGGGGACCTGCAATTTTACGTGGGTTCCGAACCACAAGAACATAAGAAATTTATGTAAAAACTGCCTGTACATTGGCAACGACTAATTTTTACGAAACTAAATAATTATCAATTTAAAACTAATTAATTATCGATTTAAAACTAAAGATAGAGTCTCTGGATCCAGAGGATCAAGTCATAATAGACAACTATCCACAAATATGTTACACTCTATATCTATTTATAACCGACATCCAAATATATCAGGTCCAAAGAATCCAGTCAATTTATTACGGCATCCATCAATACTAGTACCTTGCCAACGAAAAATAAGTCACTGTCCATATCGATTGCGGACCAAGTAAAAATTTACAACCATATACAGTAAAATATATATACTTAGGAGGAAAAGTGTAGGTGTGGCTGTAAAGACTGTACAGTAATGTAGAAATGTGTGTGTGCACCCATTTTGGGTCTCCCATTTAAAGGTGTTTGTGTGCCAAGTGAAGATCATGAGTGTTTCAATACCTCACAGTACTATGGGGGGCACCGCTCGGCAGAGGAATCTCTTTAAATGGGGGTGTGTAAGGACAGAGAGTATCCCCTAACCCAAGATGCTGCCTCCCTATATCTCACAACACTTGTGTTGAGTTGTGGGATCTATCACCACAAACCCTTAATTTTACTACCTTAAACTATACCCAATCTATCAACATATGCGTCTAATCGATTTTTAAACATGTTTATAAAAGTGCTACAAATTACTTCTACCGGCAAACTATTCCAGCTATTTACTATTCTATGCGTAAAAACGTTTTTGGCAACTGCTGTCTTGAACCTTCTACTTGTCAACTTACACCCGTTATTTCTAGTCCTATTATATTGAGATATTTCGAAAAAGATATCTCTATCTACGTTATCGAACCCATTCATAATTTTGAAAACCTAGATTAGATCACCCCTTATCCTCCTAGTCTCGAGTGTAGTCAATTTTAACTCCTTAAGCCTATCCCCGTACGACTTTGACCTAAGCGACGGAATCATCTTAGTTCCTCGTCTTTGAACTCTTTCGATTTTGTCTATACCTTTGCGCATATGCGGATTCCAAAATTGGACCGCGTACTAGAAATGGGGTCTAACTAATGATTTATAAAGAGGAACTATAATATCGCGCGATTTGTACTCAAAATTTCGAGCTATAAAACCTAACACTTTGTTCGTCTTATTGACCGCTGCTGTACTTTGTTTCGATACTTTTAAATCACCAGTAACTATAACTCCTAAATCCTTTTCCTGCTCTACGCTTGTTAAATCTTCCCCTGACATACTATACGCAAAATTACCGTTACGCGAACCTATATGCAAAATTTTGCACTTAACAACGTTAAATCTCATTTGCCATGTGATTGACCAATCAACGATTTTATTCAGATCTTCCTGGACTTTACCTCTATCTTCGTCATTAATCGCCCTACCACCCAGCTTCGTGTCATCCGTGTCATCCGCAAACTTTGAAACTGTACTGACTAGGCCGACATCTAAATCGTTAATATATATAAGAAAAAGCAAGGGGCCCAATACAGAACCCTGAGGAACGCCACTCGCTACATTAGCCCAACACGACTCCGCTCCATCAACGACCACCCTCTGTTTCCTACCTCGCAACCACTCTTCTAGCCAATTTATTACTACACCCCTGATTCCATGAGCCTTAGTTTTTTCAATGAGTCTTTTGTGCGGCACGGTGTCAAACGCTTTTTGAAAATCCAAATACACTACATCAACCGCCTGATTGCTTCGTAAACGTCAACCATGCTTTGAAAAATTTCTAAAAGATTAGTTAAGCAAGATTTGTTTCGCCTAAAACGGTGCTGCGTATTTCTAACTAAGTTATGCAATTCTAAGTGTTCGACTATACGATCCCTAATTATTGATTCCAGTAGCTTACCTACAACAGACGTTAAACTGATTGGCCTATAATTTCCCGCCGCACCTTTATCGCCTTTCTTAAAGATAGGTGTTACATTTGCTAACTTGAAATGATCTGGTAGGCACCCCTCAGAAATAGACGCATTAAAAATCTTTGTTAGCGGCACAACAATACTGTCTTTTAATTCTTTTATTTGTATGGGATATATGGAATCCGGCCCCGGTGATTTTTCGCGTTTTCATTTTATCAATATATCGCATTACCTCCCCTTCACTAACCACAATATTATCCAAAATATTACCATTATCAAAAGGTATTATGTCTATGACCGTAGGGATATTCGTTACATCTTCTATAATAAAAACTGACGTAAAAAATTCGTTTAGCAAGGTAGCCATTTCCTTGTTTTCAGAAACTAGATCTCCGTTAACATTTTTGAACGGCCCCAAGACACTTTTTACTGGATTTCTATTGTTGGCGTATTGAAAGAATCGCTTGGGGTTTTCTTTACCGTCACGAGCTATGGAGATTTCAAATTCGCGCTTGGACCTTTTTATTACACTTTTCGCTTCTCGCCTTAGAGATATGTAGTTGTTTAGTAACCACAAATTGTCTTTATCGCACTTATGTAACCTATAAGCCCTGTCTCTACTCTTTATAATGTCTCCTACTCTAGAAGTAAACCACAAGGGCTTGTTGTTTACTTTCGCACGCTTAATTTTGTACGGTACACATTCCTCATTTATAGTCCTAAATACTGTTTCGAACGATTTCCACATTAGTTTTACGTTCGATTTCCCCATTACGTTTTCCCAATTGACGTGTGACAATTTATTTCGAAATTTACAAAAGGTGCTGGAAGTTAGGAATTTTAGTCGAGTTAGCTGGTTTCGAGTGACTTACTGAGAGGACAAACTCTACCATATTGTGATCGCTATTGCTTAACGGTTCTATTACTTGGAGATCAGTAATTAGCCTATCATCCGTAGTTATTACTAAATCTAAAATACTGTCCAACCTCGTAGGTTCCCCAACCTTTTGAATAAGAAAGCTATCCTCGAGAAAATTAACTAAACGATTACTAAACGATCTCCCTGCATTGTATCGTAATTCACGTTTGCGCAATTAAAGTCACCCATAACTAAAGCCTGCTCACTACCGATTATTCTCTTTAGTTCCCGATATAATGTTTCGTCCGTATCAGCTGTTTGATTAGGGGGGCCTATATATAACCGCAACAAGAAGTTTGAAATCGTTCAATTTAAGTTCTGCTATAGTCGAATCTATCGGTTCTGGAATTGTGTGCTTTACTTCTATAACGTTTGCAGTATTATCTTTGATTTTGAAACGCGCAGAGTGTGGTGGTGCATCTCTTTTCACCTCTGGATGCGTACCTCTTTCTAAAACTTCGTTAGGCGTTGTGCCGATCGTACGATGGTGTGAGCGGTTGTAGGATGAGGCCAATGAGCTGAGAACGTTTATATATCTGTATGTGTTTTTATATGTAAAATATCGGTGCATGCGCTCCTTTATAGTCCGTTGAACTCTTTCAGCTAAAGAAGCCTTATGTATAGAATTGGTAGTGCAATAGCTGATATTAAACTCTACCAGCATGTTCTGAAAAGGGCGTCCTATATATTCTTCCCCATATCCGGACAAAAATAGCCAGGAATCCTGTTTTCTTTCAACATCAACGTTTTGGTCGCTTTAGCAACTGTTTCAGGCGATTTATTTTTCAGGGGTGTTAACCACAGGTATCTAGAGAATACATCTATTATGAATAGGATGTAGCGGTAACCGTCGTTATACACTGACTATCTTTGTATGTCTGTTAAATCAGCTTGCCAAATAGAGTCAATCGAGGCAGCTGTTGTCTTGCCCATTTTAAACCTTTTTCGCACCGGTTTATGAAGTGTATAGGCATCCTGTCCCTACAAAAATCTCTCAACATCTTTTTACCTTACTCCGTAAACACCTCTGTACAATCTATTAATGCCACCATAGGAGGCGGGGTTAGAAATGTCATAATAGTGTTTACTTAATATGTTAGCCATTTGCGTATTTTAGAAGCACGTGGGTAGGGTTGACCGTTTGTTCTCTTCTTTCTCCTCTTCAGAGACACTGCTACTGCTGGGGGCGATGGCGTACTCAGTTGTGACACATGCGTGACCTGGTCCAAATCTTTTAACCTATTCAGATTACCTATCAATGTTTTGGGGACATTTATTTGTTGTAGTCTTCCTTTAATATGCTTTCATCCTGTTGGTGAGGGTCTTTCCCACTTTCCCACCAGATCATGAACAATATCAACGATATTGAGAGGCGGGGCCACCAGCTTGACCTCCGTGTGAAGAGAGACCAACACACGAAACAACATAAGGTGAGGTAAGGTAAGGTATTGGAGCCTTGTACCCTTGTTCCTTCAACAATGATCTCGCCTGTATGTTCACTGTATGATGGGGTCCTCACTCAATAGATTATAAAGACTTAACCCTTTATTCCTCAATGTATGTTGGAGGCTGTTTTTTAGCACATGTTCGATGTGTTGTGTTCCATTGTTCTTTGGTTGTTCATCGTCAGGTCTGGTGTCGCTATGCTCAGCACTACTGGCGCTGTGCCTAATAACCACGGGGAGCTCTGTAGGTTGCTTATAATCTTCGTACTCATGAAGAAATTTCTGCAAAGCCTCTTGGTACAAGATCCTTTTCTCATCAGGCGACTTTTCACTGTTTAGTAGGGCTAGCAACTCGTTTTCCATTCTTTTAAGCCTACTTTTACGGGGCTCTAGAACCGTGTCTGGAGTCTTAAACTTTGTAATGAAGCATACACCTCGTGCAGAATCACAACCACCTTCTTCATTATATTAATCTAGCCAGTAAAGGACCCAAAACTGAAAATAAGATGAGCAGGAATGATCCTCCTCTTTGTGCAATAATTCGCTTTTTCTTACCCACAGTTTGACTTTTATAAGTCAGCGATCGTATTATGTTCTTGTAACGACGTAAGCGAGTCTTCTGAGAGGGTTTCATTGGTACATTACATTTCACGGGTGAAGGTCACAAAGCAAATATCCATAACGCTGGTTTGTGTACTCTATAAACCTCCAAAAACTCCTTACGCTGGTTCGAGAACATTTGATTGGTTAATACCGCAATTTGTGACACATCTCTACGTTGCGCGAATAAGACTAGATATTGTGTATTTAGCGACACATCGCGCATGTATCTATTTTTGAAAAATAGATTCTGGTTGATGAAGAACACGCTTATGTTAAGATGGTGGGAGAACACTGTAAGTGTCTCGGCAAAAGTTTTATCTATCTCCAACATGAGATCGTCAATTACAATGACTGTATGTTCATTTCCCTTTAACGAATTAACGTCATAGACCCCCTTCTGGAACAAAATATCCGCTTGGTATTCGTTGAACACTGATTGATACGTCGAATAGCACCATATAACTTTATGTACAAATTTTGAGAACATCTCCCCCTTTTCTTTAATGATTTTAAGCATAAACACAGTTTTACTACATCCTCTAGGTCCAGATATAATACATGTGGATGGGCTCGTGAACCTGAATTTTTCTACAGAATCCATTTCTAACACGTCACACACCTAAGTGGACCATTTACAAAATATTACAAATATTGAGTGCTGCTCCTTATATTTTGTTTTCTTCTTCCACAGAACCGTGAATGACAACGACGATGTACACCACCCCATCATCGATATCACGGACGACCCCGTTGACCATCCAGCTACAGATTCCTCCCCCACCGACGAGCCCTCACCAGCGATACCTGTAGCACGTGCCAGTTCAAAGCGGAGGCGTGATGAAGAACCCTCCACGTCAGGTATAAAGCGCGCCAGGATTGACCCGGTTGTTAGAACCCCAGTAATAGATCCGCAGCCATCAACTCCTTACGAAACAACAACCCCCACAATAGTACCTTCCCCAAATATACCCCCTTATTCATCATCCACAGCGGCTCCCCGTTCTGTTAAGGATGGCATAACATTCGAATTGGTACGCACCGCAATCCCCACCACGGCCTTGACTAGAAATCGGTATATAGTCAGGGTTGATCCTAGGTCCATGTATAGCAATGGTGTTGAACACGGACTACAGCGCAGAGTTTAACGTATTGTAGAGTTTGCCCTTCAGAACCGCGACGACCGTGAAGTCAGGACGAGGCTGTCCTTTGGATTTGGGTCAGATGACGGAAATGTAGATGATTTTTGGGTGGTAATACCGTTCAGACATTTGGCATCTGAAGATAAAGAGTATATATCAGGTCGTATAATGCAGGCCTCGCAAAGTAGTATAGCCTTCAATATGGACAACTTCACGGTAAATATTGACCGTGTATTCCGTGTTGCGGGTCATAGTGCCACACCTTATACTCTTAACTTCAATTCTCAGGCTATTTTTAGACGGCATATAAACGTCGACCGTGGTTGCGGCTTTATAGCAGTGGTCTTAGCACGTATGTTTGCTGTACTAAATACACGGACCCAAAAAATTTGGTTGCCTACGGTAGTGGAGCGTGCACGTAAACTAGCTGTAGACTGTAAACTTGAGTTTGACTGTGCTATGGGCCCTGAAGAACTGAGAAGGGTAGAACAGGAAATGAATGTTCGTAGTTGTGTTTGGACTGGATGATCGTCGTAGAACTGTGTATGTTTTTAAAAGCTGTGTGAGAGATTGTACAAGACCCCTACTTATTTTAGGACTGACAGGGACAACTTATCTCCCCATCCGTAATATAAGGGACCTTTACGCGAGTTATGATAAAAGTCGAAAATATGGGCGACATCATGATTTGTGTTAAGGGGTGTATCGAGTTTGCGGATGATATAGTGAAATATTGTAAAGATTGCTACATGGTATGTGAGCAGTATAAAAGTTCCAAATGTGAAAGCCTTGTAGTTGAAGCTGAGAAGAGGGATTGTGGTGTGTGTAGACACACATTTTTCAATAATAACGGTTTTGAGCTCCATAAATCAATTGACACGTGCAGGAAAATGAGAATCTGTGAATGTGGTATGTTTCATATGATGGATAATTGGGGAAAGTTTGAGCACAAATGTGATGAAATTCACTGTTCTACATGCCATGAGAAATATAGGGCGGTTGGAGTAAAGCATGTATGTTATATGAAAGACGCCAAACCTAAAAAGAGCCCTTGTATAACTGTGTACTACAATATAGAAACATACACGAATGCTGAAACCAAAGAGGTTATTCTACATTTACTTGTAAGCCAGACTATCTGTGATGAGTGTATGGAGATCGAGTGTGATGAATGTCACAAATGTAGAAAACGGACAAATGTATTTTAAACGAATGCTCAAGATAGCCCTGTGAAACTCTTTGTGTCCTATATTGTCAAGTTAGCGGACAAGTTAAAAAAAATGACTGTATATTCTCGCCCATAACAGGGCAAAATTTGACACACAGTTCCTTTATAAGGAGTTGCTTGAGCACGAGTCCTCTGAGATATTTACAGGTGATCCCTTGAAAAGAGGCAACAAACTAATACAGATGCAAATAAGAGGTAATGTACAGTTTAAAGACACTTTATTATTCACACCTTGTAAATTAACAGAGCTACCCAAGGTGATGGGGGTAGCCACTGAAGTTTCAAAAGGATATTTTCATTACACTTTCCTCACTAACGAAACTTTAAATTACGTAGGACTACCTCCACCCAAACATTACTTTAACTATGAATGTACGTATGAGCACAGATGAACGTGAAGATTTTGACCGATACTACAACAGTTTTAATGAATGTAAACCTTATAATATAGGTGATGAATGTGAGCGTTATTGCGTGAATGATGTGCGCGTGCTTAGAGTATATTTTCAGGCCTTTAGAAGGATGTACATATGCCGTTTCAAATGCGATCCGTTGCAAGTCGCAACCACCATCGCCTCATTATGTTTTACGGTGTTCAAGAATAACTTCATGCCTAAAGACACCTTAGCCATTATCCACAGAAACAACCCCCGCAGTTATGGACACGAGGCTATTTACTGGATCATACACCTACAGCAGCAGGCAGGTGTATACATAAAACATGCCCGCAACACGGGTGAAGTACCCATTAAGGTTAATGGTCGTGTTTTTGAGTTGATGGTCTAAATGAAAACCGTGCAACTGGTGAGAAGATGTGTACTCCATTAACGGTTGCTGGTGGCACGGGTGCTACCGTCCTGAGTGTGGGATCGTAGGAGATATCCACGGTAGATCGCCAGCCGACAGTCTTGCATGGACCCGCACTCCCGATCAACTTATAGGCTACCAGTTCACTCACAAAGTTTTGTGGGAGCATGAGTATGATGCACGGATGGTTGCAGATGGACAGTACCGTGAAGAAATAAACACGATCAAACGTTCAATGGTGCAGGATCCTCTCAAATGCGGTGATAGCTTGTTCGGAAGGCGTACAAATCCATTCATGCTATACTTTCCGCCTGCGGAGGGTGTGAAGCTCCATTACTACGACTTCTGCTCTTTATACCCTACGTGATGAAGAACAATCCGTATCCTGTAGGCGCACCTGAAAAAATGGTTGGTCCCGCTATACCAACCATCGAGGAGTTTCCGGCCAACTTGAATGAGGGCCTCTTTGGACTCTCTTTCGTAGATGTGCTCCCCCCTCGCGATTTATGGATGCCGATCTTACTCGTCGTTATAGATCACAAGCTCATGTTTCCCCTGTGCGTGAAGTGTGCGGAAGAGAACAATGGTGATTGTGACCATACACCCCACCAGCGTAAGATCAGAGGTGTATACACAAGCCCTGAACTGGCCCTAGCCGTTCGCCATGGGTATAGAATAATGAAGATACCTGAGGTGTGGAGGTTTCAGAAGCTACCCAACCTTTTCACACCATATATAAACGTTTTGCTGAAGGATAAGGTTGAGGTGTCAGGATATCCGCGAGGGGTTGATACCGAAGATGAAAAAACATTACCGTGACCGTGAAGGTATACAGCTTGATCGTACCCAAATTGTAAAGAACCCTGGCAAGCGCTTTAGTGCAAAATTGTGCCTAAACCGTCTTTGGGGAAAATTTGCACAGAATACCGGCAAAGGGAACGTTCATTTGGCACAAAGTTATAGTGAAGTCTGGGATTATGCCAATGCACCCGATCAAGAGGTCATGGAGATTGTGAATGTAGGTAATACTTACATAATAAAGTACAACAATACCGAATTGTCCACAGATACCTCACGGGTTACAAACATACCTGTAGCCAGCTTCACAACAGCCTACGCGCGCATCAAACTTTGGGGCCTATTGCGTTCTCTTGGGCGGAGGGTTTTGTACGCCGATACAGATAGCGTGATATTCACAGCGATGGGGGGTGAATACATGCCCGCTATTGGGGAGTTCCTCGGAGAGCCTACTGACGAGATCAAGGATGAGTATGGAGACATCGCATACGCCGACTCGTTTGTGTCAACAGAGCCAAAAACCTATAGGGTACAGTTGAAGATAGGGGATATACGAAGTATATCTTGAAGGTTAAGGATATCACACTTAACCATGCAAATCGACGGGTCGTTAACTTTGATTCGTTGAAGGAGTTAGTGTGCTTGGAAGATGATGAGGGTGACCAGCTACCAGTGATGTAGGTCTCGAGATCGGTCTCGGTCTCGAGACCGATCTCGAGACCCAATTTGCAGATCTCGATCTCGATCTCGGTCTCCGCTATTTAGATCTCGGTCTCGATCTCGGTCTCGACAGACGCGGTCTCGGTTTTTCTCCCCGAGACCTTTCGAGACCTCTCGAGACCGTAATGAGAAATACATGTTATTGGCATACTCATGATGGTGGCTTGGTTGAACAGACACAATTCAGAATGTTTATGAAAGTTTGTAAAAGTAAGGGACTCTAGGTATTCACTAATCAGTCACCCTGTTTTGAGTTGCCACGTTTGTCTTGCGGGAGTGTGTGGGTCTGGATTTTTTTAGGTTAGCGCTACAAAAAATTTGTTCCCCGCGCCCGTCAGATTAATTTTATTGAAAATGGAAACACTAAATAGAGAATTATTTATATATTATTTATTTATTTATTTATTTATTATTTATATTTATTCATTATACCGGTATATTTTTTATCATTAAAATTCATTATAGATCTCTTTGGGCTCAGTGGATGTTGAATTAATGTCATATATATATATATATATATATATATATATATATATATATATATATATATTTAGACCTTATGCTAATTGCCATGCCTCTGTTTATAGTACCGATATGTCAATTTATTTTTCATAGAAATGGTGTTGGAAAAATGCTATACAGGAAACTCAGGCACGGAGAATGAGCAGATACAGAGAGACAGCGCTCATTCTCACAGTAGCGATGACGAAATAAAACAGTCAAACCAAAGTTCCGAGACTAATGGCAAAATATCAAAGCTATCGGTCCAAGCAGAAGAACGTTGAAACTGGGAAGATTTTGAACCGCAGGGAACAGTTGCGGCGGTACCTCTTAGAGATCGATGAATCTCATATTTTAGACAACTGCTCTCCAATAAAGTTTTGGCACCAGAAAAGGGATAAATTCCCATCACTGGCCAATATTACCATGACTGTTTTAACAGTGCCTGCCTCTAATGCTCCAATTGAGCGTGTATTTAGCCATGGAGGCATAATAATGAGGCCCCACAGAAGTCGAACTTCAGCAGATCTTCTGAGCATGCTGATGTTCCTTAAGTGTAATGAGCACCTATCATGCTTTAAATAAATGCACAAGTCAAACTGGGTAGTGGGTACGTTCATTAAACCTTCTGTAACAGATATAAAAGAAGTAAATAAATAAAAAGTACATATATATATATTCATTTTTTAATTTATAGGTTACACTTTTTGCATTCAACACACTACATCTGAGAAAGTAGTTATTAGTTTATTAATATACTTAACATAGTCTAATTTCCATAGTAGTGTAAAACAAATTGAAAGGGCATGAGCTTGGTCTCGATCTCGGTCTCGAATTTTAAGGGTCTCGATCTCGGAAGGTAGATCTCGATCTCGAACCTTTGATCTCGGTCTCGATCTTGGTCTCACAGGATCAGGTCTCGGTCTCAGTCTCGGACTTGGTGGTCTCGACTACATCACTGCCAGCTACCCCATCTGACTGTAGGCACCCACAATTTTCAGACACAGAAGCTGGGGGGCGTGAAGGAACTTAGAGGTACAAAGGTGTGCCGTAACACCTATAGGAAACGGTACCAGGTGCCTGGTACCTATGATATCGTGCCCTTTGGATACCATAATCTTTGATATGTCTATTGATAACTTATGTATTACACGTATTTGTAAATATATATACCTTGAATATTTCGTTTATTAAATAAATCGTGTTTCAACTACCGTTTCACTTTCTCCTTTGCGTGCGTGCGTGTGTGTACAGTAAAAAGCTAAGCCCCCTACTGTAAGACCGGCAACGTGAGTCATGCCGCAACCTGAGCATGCCTCTATCCATGCGTGCTCAGTCGACCTCTGTATACCCTTGCGCTCAGACGTGTATTCTCTCGCGTAGAAGAAAAATAGTAATGGCTACCTTTAATATTGCGTGTTCAACATTTATGAAGTGGTATTCTGCAAAGTGCATAGATGTGGTGGATAATGAAAAACTCCCTATCCCTCCCTCCTTTGCCTCTTTTAAGGCTGCATTGAACCGTGCGAAGGACCAAGATGTTCAAATACTCTACGAGTATTCTGGCGAGGGCGTTCTAGGCTTTCGTAGCACAGACGATGTATTGAAGTATGTTATAGAGCTAAGCTTTATAAAGGCACACATATACCGCGAAGTAGAAGAAGCAACACGTTCAGAAGATAAGCAGCGGTTATGGATGATGAGTCTTGTGGATGAGTGGTGTGACAAGCGGTATTATATCATGTTACACCATACCGACTACTCGTACCCTACAGTTGAAAATGTAAATCTTGTCATCATGGACAATCTTCAGTATTTTTACCACTATATTAATATATATCATGATGAGGTTTGTAGTGAGATTGTGGCTAATGGACTGTGTGAGTTTTTAACAAACTTTAGAGACGAGTATCGCTTGTTAAACAAAAAGGTCAAATATGAACATATGTTTCTCTATAATAGCGCGCCGGTTTGTGAAGATGTTTAGTTTGTGGAAATTCTGTTTGTCCAAGAGTGCTCGAACAAGCCTGTACACGCTTTAGCAGTGTGACGCGTTCTCGTGCCGCCCACCCGTGTACCTCATGGAACATACGAGTTCGAACAAACCCATACACGTTTCATCAGCGTGACTCATCCCGCCCCGTCGAGCCGATCCGGTCACCTGTGTCTCATAGTCATCTCAGAGCTTGAACCGAGTGGACATGCGAATACGATCGAGCTCCCTTTGAGAAGCATTCTCAACGCCTCGTGTTGAGGAGATGAATAGAGCCTTCATGATAGTTGAGAAGTGGGGAGAGGACCGTTATAAAATACCTGCAGGTATAGGTACAAGAAGAGATCAGATTAGTGACGCTCCCTCATATGCCGTTGTTTGCACGTTATGTATAAATAACAAACAACCATGCATTGATATACGACTGATGTGGAAGAACGCATCTGATAATAACGTTCTTGTCCCTACGCGGAACCGTTTCATCCTCGACAGAATGTTTGAAATCGTCGGATTTCGCAAGCTGAAGCCTATATTAGACGCTCATGTTACGAATATGATTTATTTTGACACGGTTCTTAAATACGCATACACCGCTTTGCTCGACGGATTTATCGAATGTAGGAATGAACAGGGCGAGAATGGTCTAGAGCTGGATGCATATTGAAAAGGCTTAGATTCTTCGAAATATCCTGAACTTTGGTACAAAGCACTTGAGCGGTACAGAGCTGAGCTCGCCTACACTGTTCACCCTGAAGAGCTGTACCTCTATATAATGAATAGCTGTCGTTACGACTTGAAAGATTATTTCAATTGCAGCTATGCAGAGTGAAGAAGAGTTCACGATTGAAAATCTCGGGACGGTAAGAAAAAAAACCCGATTGGAAAGGCGTGTTTATAAACATGTATTTAATAATGATGTTGTGGTTCACGATTACCTCTTTCTGCGTGCTTTTGACTGTATTCTAGCCGTGTTTAAAGATAACTTGCCAACCGGATGTAAAGTAGGCACAAAAATAGTGTTGAATGATATAAAAGCCATTTATGTCGAGTATAGACCTCCGTATCAGTTAAACGGTGAAGTGATGCTTGGACGGTTTTACCATGTCGTACAAAGTAATGGCGATGTGGATGTAGACTCTATTACGTGCTAGTTTAGCGTTTTGCACCGTATAACATAAAGGATATATATTTAATTTGTATATATATATATAATATATATATATATATATATTTCCTGTACTAATATGCAATTGATTATACGTTTCGTATATTTTCAATATATTTAATATATCTATATTTTTCCTGTACTAATATATTGATAATGCACCGTTTTGTATATTTTTTATTATATATTTTCCATTCATGATGCTATTATTATTTTTGATCATATATATATATATACACCCCATTGTATATTTATTTCTATTAATTCATCTAAATAATCAGAATGATGTATTGGCGTTTTATGTATTCCTTTTTGATTGTACACGGTATTTACTTATATCATTTTGCTGATTTCCAAGGCGTAATATATATTAAATAAATAAGTGCAAACTGGCAACTCATACGGCAACTGAGAAAGGGAGATAAACAACATGAACGAGCGTTGCAATAATCCTATTTGTTTAATAGGTCTGTCTATTGGACGTATTTAGCGACGGTCTACCAGGAGTTGATTGATGGTGGGTTTCACCACCAATCGTTTGGACGCTTGGTTGTAGCCCTCATAGCGGATACGCGGTGTTAATGGGGTGAGCTCCTAAAAAATCGCAGCCCTCATCGCCTTTTGATGGCTGAGCTCCTAAAAGTCGTAGGCCATCATTTCACCATCTCCTGTTGGAGCTCCTAAAAGTCTATACTATTGTTGGTGATGCGTGTGTGTGTGTGTGTGTGTGGTGTGTGTGTGTGTGTGTGTGTGTGATAATAGGGGCTTTAATGGATGTACAGTCGGTGAGTGTATGTACGCTTTTAATTCGTTCGAAGGTTATATACATGCCATTTATGCCTTCTAAGAAGCCTTCTATGCCGCCTGGAGGAATAAGAAAGAATATATGGTTTAATTAAATAAATAGCGCAAACTGGAAACTCAGCCTTCTGAGCCACCTGGCTGATTAAGTCAGAATATATACTTAATTAAATAAATAAACGCAAACTGGCAACTCAGCCTTCTAAGCCAGCTGGCTGATTAAGCCTTAATATATGCTTTAATTAAATAAACAGCGCAATCTGGCAACTCAGCCTTCTAAGCCAACTGGTTGATTAAGCCTTAATATATATTTAATTAAATAAATAAACGCAAACTGGCAACTCAGCCTTCTAAGCCAACTCGCTCATGGCGCCCGCTGGCTCTGGCTGATTAAGCCTTAATATATGCTTTAATTAAATAAACGCAATCCGGCAACTCAGCCTTCTAAGTCAACTGGCTGATTAGGGGTTTTATAAGACAGCGGCGGCACGGCTGAAGACCTCATATGCGTCTGACAGCTGTCGGGCGAACACCTCCCCTCTTCCTCCTCCTTTCTCTCTCTTAGGTTAGGTCTCCCTTTGGGGGGGTTCAGCTTGGGGGATAACTCCGCCTCCAAGTTGCATAACCCCTTGCAACCCCATTTTGGGGGTGCCTTGCAACAAAGTGGGTGGGGGGTTGTAACAAGGGGGTGGGGGTGTCACCAACGGGGTGACAATCTTGCAACATTATGCAACAATTGCAATTGCATTGCACTCTCCCATTTTGCGGGCATACTAGTATATATATATATATTATATTATATATTATATATATATTGTATTATATTATATATATATATATATTATATATATTATATATATATATATATATATTATATTATATATTATATATATATATAGGGTGAACCAAATGTAGGTGGACAGTAAATGATAACGTTTATTTTGAGAATACATATTTAATTTTTTTGTATACTATAATACAAAATAAAATTTAAATAAATTTAGTTATAATATTTAATATAATATAACACAAACACCATAGTTATAATGAACACCATAGTTATAATATAATATAACACAAACCGTATTCAACCTACTGTCCACCTACTTTTGGTTCACCGTGTATATATATATATATATTATATTATATATTATATATTATATTATGAAAGAAAACGTAGCAAGCTCGAGAGGAAAATCAGGACTCTATTCAGGCAACGAAGACAAACCGTAAAACATCACAGATGCAGAACTGATGCAAAGAGACTCAAACTAGAGAGGAAACTTGGCGAAATAGAAATGGACCTAAAGCAAACATTCATACATAAGACAAACGAGGAGGAAAACAAGGTAGCAGAAAACATAAAAAATAACCCAAAATACTTCTACACTTTTGCGAAAAGGAAAATGCAGTGTAAGGAGAGTATTGGACAGTTGATAGACGGGGAGGCAGAATACACAAATGACCCGAAAGAAATAACTGAACTGCTTAGGGAACAATTAAAATCTGTGTTTAGCACCCCTAAGTCCGAGATGGAACTGGAAAACCCAGACGAGTTTTTCGACATTGATACAGATCAACCAAGAACAAATCCCGGCACAAACCTATTAATGGACTTCGAGTTCACGGAAGGAGATGTAATTACGGCCTTATCACAGATGCGAGACAATTCAGCGCCAGCGCCAGACACATGGAGTGCCACATTTCTGAAGAAATGCAAAGAGAGTATTGCAAAACCGCTATACTTACGATAGAGGAAATCACTCGAAACAGGACAAATTCCACTCCCCTTAAAGAACGCGAAAATTTCCCCCCTATTTAAAGGTGGTAACAGAGCAATGCCCAAAAATTATCGGCCAGTGGCTCTCACCTCACACCTTATAAAGTGTTTTGAACGCATAATTAGAGGCAAAACTACCTACTACCTACAAGAAAAAGACTTATACAACCCAAATCAACATGGCTTCAGGGCGGGTAGATCATGCCTGTCACAGCTACTAGACCACCAGGAGAAAATATTAGGAACACAACATTGATGTAATATATACTGATTTTGCTAAAGCCTTCGATAAATGTGACCATGGAATCATAGCACACAAACTTAAGGATACAGGAATTACTGGAAACCTAGGAAGGTGGATATTTAATTTCTTGACGCAAAGAACGCAAAGAGTGGTGGTAAACGGAGTTAAATCGGAAGTCTCGGAAGTCGTGAGCTCTGTCCCACAAGGGACAGTATTAGCTCCCTTGCTGTTCATAATAATGATTGCAGATATTGATGCAGATATTAAGGACAGTATTGTATCATGCTTCGCAGATGACACAAAGATATGTAAGGAAATATTGAACGAAGATGACATAAGAAAACTACAAAACGACATTGAAACACTATTCCAGTGGGCAGAAGACAACAATATGAAGTTCAACGAAGAAAAATTCCAACTTCTAAGATATGGTAATAACAAAGAGCTCCAGAAAAAAGGGTACAAAACTCCGCAAGCCAAACAGATAACACCAAATCCACAAGTCAGGGATCTTGGCGTAATAATGTCGTCCGATACAGAATTCAGAGAGCCACTATAAAATCAAAATCACAACGGCTAGAAAAATAATGGGAATTATCTGGAGGAGCTTCCGCAGCAGAAAAGCAAACATCATGCTCAAATTATGGAAGAGTCTAGTCCTACCAATAATTGAGTATTGCTCAGTACGTACTCACAAGCCCACACAGAAAAAGAGACATTGCGAGCATTGAAGCTATACAAAGGACTTTTACGACTAAGATAGAGGAGACGGAAGGTGAAGACTACTGGTCTCGACTACAATCCCTGGAACTCCACTCTCTTGAAAAAAGGCGCGAGCGGTACACAATAATATACATATGGAAAATACTTGAGGGCTCTGTCCCTAACCTCAGAAATGAAATAGAAACAAACTGGAATGAGAGAAGAGGCAAATTTTGTACGGTCCCAGCTGCGGTGGGACAAGGAGCCATGAAAACGAGGATGGAAAATACCCTCAGAATACGGGGCCCAAAGCTTTTCAATGTCCTTCCAAAAGAAGTTTAGGAATCTCCAGCACACCGACCTGAATAACTTCAAGAACCAGCTGGACAGATTATTGTGCAAAGTCCCTGACCAGCCATGCGTGGCTGGCTACGAGGGCAGGAGGAGATCAGAGAGCAATTCTCTCCTTCACCAAGTCCCGCAAATGAGGCGGGATGCTGCAGAGGGGTCGACCGCAGGTCGATCCTGAACCGTCGTTCAAACTCAACAAAAGTAAGTAGTAAGTAAGTATTATATAAATATAATAATTAGGGTGACACTTATTTTCGAAGTTTTAAAATTTCTGTCTCTCACCCTCCAATTCATTTAGGCTTAGGGTAAAAACAATATATGTAAAATATAAATTAAATTGCTTAAAGTTTAAAGGTAGCTCAAAGACTTCAAAGTTCAACTTAAATACTATGTAAATTAACAATTATTAATGTAAAAGTAGAAGACGACATTATTATGACAGGTATTGTAATTTTTATTTATAATTTAAGCTAATTATTATTTATAATTATAATATTATTTGTCTCTTGTTTCAGATATACTAGAGATAAACTATAGATAGACAGAGACTATATAGAGAGTTCTCATAATGGCTAACACTCGTGCTCATACAACTAAAGCATATTTGCTGGTTAGCGAGATTTCCGATCTCACAGGCTGAAAGCTGCCACCCATCAGGCAGTCTCTTGGACTGTTCCTCTATCAACACCTCGATATGAAGAAAACAAGGCGCGAAGCATCATCGATTGTGATGGGGCAAAGTTGTGGAGTTCTGGGAAAAAGCAAGAATTCCAACAAGAGCATTCCAGCACTGCCAGCAAAAGCTTGAGAAGTTGTTTGATGACTGGAGACTGCTTAAAAAGAATAAAGCGCGCCAGACGAGAACACAGAAGGACAATGAGGCTAAATTCTGTAATGTTCTCGATGATCTGTTCGATATCGCACATGCAGATGCATTCACTCTGATTAAAATTGCTAGAGACAGCGAATTTCTGCTCGCTCAGAGAGAGAATGGAAGACGTGGCTGTATGACTGGCTTGGACGTCACTTTGCGTGAAAAGGAGAAGAGGAGTGTGAAAAGACGACTGGAGGAAGACGAAAGACGTCACCACCAACGATCTTCACAGGTATCGTTTTGCTTTTCTAGTGTTTTACTTAAATTTTACAAATATTTGTAAATGTAAAATTTACATACTCAATTTATAGTACTATTTTCGTAGATTTTAAATTTTTCACAATGCTTCAATATTATACAGTAGTAGCTAGGATTTCTTTCTGCCCTAATTTCTATCTAAAAACTGACATTTTTATTTGCAGGAGATGGCCACTTCCTTTGTCATCCTTACGTCATCGAGCTAGAGCAGTGAAGCAGAAGCAGAAGTTCTGGAACATGGCGAGCCAGGACCGAGCAGCTAAAAGCCTAAACAAAGCGCGGAAGAAAGTTGGTCATCACAGAAAGGATGACAGCTACACTCGATCGATGTAAAGTTTCTGACAGGAAGGCAATGATGATTGTCACCGAAACAGTAAAAATCTCGGTCATAACATCAGTGATCTTGCTCTTAATCGGGAAACGATCAGGCAAAGTCGGCGAAACCAGCGAAAGAAGACTGCTGAGAAGCTGAAGGAAGAGTTCAAAGCAGACGTTCCACTGGTGGTGCACTGGGACGGGAAGCTTCTCACCGACATCACTGGCAATCAGCACATTGAACGCCTCCCAGTTATAATCACAGGAGCTGGGGTCTCGTAGCTGCTCACTGTGGCTAAAATTCGATCAGGAACCGGCAAAGCGCAAGCCAAGGCCGTTTGTGATTCGCTAAAGGAGTGGGGAGTGGACAAAAATGTAGTTGCGATGAGCTTCGACACCACCAGTTCAAATACAGGAAGGATTAATGGAGCTTGCATACGCATTGAACAGAGTCTGCGGCGAAACCTCCTTTTCTTAGCTTGTCGCCACCATATCTTTGAAATTGTCATCAGTGCTGTCTTTGTGCAGTGCATGGGAGAGTCTAACGCACCCAATGTTGGCATCTTCAAGCGTTTCAAGGATCAGTGGCCATCTATCAACCAAAGTCGCTATCAAGACTCTTCTTCTGATGAAAGAACTGTGGCACAGCTTTCAGATATTAAGGAAAGCACAATTGATTTCATCCGCCACCAGCTTTCCAAGCACCAGCTCAGAGACGACTACCAAGAGCTGGTTGAACTCTGCCTCATCTTCCTCTGTGGTAAACCGGATCGAGGTGTGCGCTTCAGGGGCCCAGGTGCTATCCATAAAGCAAGCTGGATGGCAAAACTAATCTACACGATCAAGATCTGGCTTTTCCGCTCCCAGATCCGACTCACTCCAAGGGAAGAGCGAGGTCTAAGTAACATTTGTGTCTTCACAGCTCGCCTCTACATAAAGGCCTGGTTCACAGCACCAAGTGCTGCTGCTGCTCCTGCCAACGATCTACAGTTCATGAAAGATCTCGTCGCATATGAAACTGTCCACCCAGCAATTGCTAAAGTCGCAGCTGATAAACTCAGCTCCCATTTATGGTACCTGTCAGAAGAGCTTGTCGCCCTCTCGCTATTCGACGACAATATACCAGCCAACGAGAAGCACACTATGGTCCACACCATTCAAGAGAGTAATCCAAGTGATGAGGAACCACCTAAAAAGCTCAAGTAGATTGTAAGACCGTCAAAGAGCGGCAGCGGCAAGCTTCGTATCTAAGAGGTCGCTATCGCTGTTCGAGCTGCTGAAAATTCCGAACACATTTCTAGAAGAAGATCTGGCCTTATGGAGCACACTGCAGAGCTATCAGCCGGCCTAGCGCATGGTGAACATCCTGAGCGTTGTTAAAGACCACGCCGAGCGAGACGTGGCGCTTATACAGGAGTACTGTGGATTGATGACGAAAGATGAAGAACAGCTGCAGTTTGTGCTTCAGGTCGTACATGAACACTGACGACGATACCTTGATGCCCTGAAGAAGACTTTGGCTGATTGACTCAGAATGCTTTGATGTTGTTAAACACTTTTTTTTATTATACTATGCTCTACTAACTTTAATTTAGCATAAATTGTTGTATATCAGTGATACAGCACATTTGAAAAAGAAAGAAAAGAAAAGGAAGATAGGTTCTGTGCCAGAATTGAGCTGGTGACCTTTGACCTCACTGAGCTACCTCTAAACGTAAAAATAATGTGTTCAAATTTTAAATACATCATTTTTGCCACCAACCTAACCATTTTTAGGGGTGAGAACATGAAATATACAAAAATGTAATTTACGACCTTTTTAACTGTCACTCTAAAATATATATATATATTATATTATATTTGTATATATATATATATATATATATATATATTATATATATATATATTATATTATGTATTACTATATAATATTATATATGTATATATATATATATATATATATATATATATATATGTGTGTGTGTGTGTGTGTGAAAATGAAAAATGAACAATTCCTATACAATCATTATATGGATTCATTGTCTTCATGCAGTACTTATGTTTGTATGGTTTTTATGTTTGAATGTTCATTTTTACATAAGAAACCAAAATCGCCTGAGTTTTGGATAGAATTTCGATTTGTACTTCTTTATTCATTACTGTATTACTCTAATTCATCTTTTCTAATAATGACTTATACTGTACGTATGACATAATGTGAATAACTATGAAGTCATAAAATAACTTAAACTTCTTTCACGGTTTCCATACATTGAACACTGAATCAAGTGTTTAGTATTTGGACATCTTCCGTATTCAATGTATGGTAAATTCTTCACCATTATCCAAAATCAATTTTATTAAATATTCATTTTTACTCGTGTCGGTCTACGAAATGGTACGAAACTTTATGCTTCCGTACCTGTTCATTCAAAATCGCGCAAATACGTTTGCATGTATTATTTTTTATTATTTTTTTATTTTTTTTAAGTGCGTTCACCCCTCGCAAGATATTCATAAATGCTTATGCAAGTGTACGCAATTCGCTAATCACAGCATAACTCGAACATCTGAAAACGAAACAACTCCTGTCCCTCTGATTTCAGACTTATAACTTATAATCATGTGTGTCATGTGTATAAATTATCTCGTATGTGCCCATGTACTTTGTGTTGTGCTAATAACCTTATATATTAACCATATATAAATATAAAAACACTGTAAGAATTGTAAACGACGTAATGTACTTTAATAAAACTGTAATTAATGATAATAACTTGTAATGTATTTTAAATGGAAGTGTAATGAAACGATACTAAGTGAATATGAATTAATTGGTAATTGTAATCGTAATTGTAATGAACCAAAATTACAACGTACTCAACGGTATAATTAGATTGTACTTATGTACTACTACGAAATTATATCGCCTTCAGAAATGAATACTCGGCGAAAAATACGTTTTTATTTTTATTTTTTTTATTTTTATTTGGAATCTTTCAAACATCTGATCATGTGCTTAAAAGGGGGGAGGGGGGAATTAACCTTCAAACTGCATTCCCCCAAAATTTAGATTATATGTATAAAGCATGTAATTGTAAAAGTCACTTTACTTCATTACTTCACTTCGATTACTTCGATCAACACTCCCTTGTTAGCAGCCACACTACGAGAAGGGAGCAGAGGCCCCTTGACTCCTTAAATTTTTAGATTCCGGCCTGAGCCATGGTCGAAAGAGGTCGAACCTCTACCCCTGTAAATTCAGAGCACTACCTGTACATTTTTAGAAGTAAATTACAGTGAGAGAAACTTTTTATTCTTCTGCTTCGAGTTGGGCTCTCTTCCCAGAACATAGTAAATAGAGAAAATAGTCCCCGATAAGTTATTAAAAGAAAATCGGCGAACCGTCAGAGAAAGTATCAGAGTATTATAGAAAGAGAAGAAATAACAACTGTCGACCTATAGCGAGAGAAAGAAATTAGAATATTATAGAAGAAAAGTATCGCGAGAAAATATCCGTTGCTGCCTCCCAACCAGAACCCCCATCCATTCGAACCACCCCGTGGCCATAGACGGAGGGGTTAACAATGTGGCGAACCTGCCAGGATCTTAACAACTGGCGACCTCTGCATCCAGGATTCTTCCACTCTTCCAGACCCTGGAACTAGAACCAACACCCAGTTGACCGGCGTGTCACGACTTCCAGTTCGTCACATTCACCCTTGAATCGGTGTGTAACGACTCCAAGTTATCCAAGTCTCGTTTCATCCAACAACAAGTAGCCAGCAAGACGTCTTCAGGACACGTCTCTAAGGATTTCACCATAGAAATTTTGGTTAGTACAGAGTTTGTTTTTTCTTTAAGTAATTTGTAAACAGTTGAGAAGACAGCATTATTAACAGTTAACTAGTATTAAGTCAGAATTTACAAGAAACACAGTGAACATTTCAGACAACAGTGATACATTTTTTTTATTGAAACAGTTATATTCACGGTAGTTAATTTTCGCAGAAGTTAATTTTCGCAGAAGTTAATTTTCGCAGAAGTTAATAGTCACACAAGTTAATAGTCACACAAGTTAATAATCACTTAAGTTAATTGTCACAGAAGTTAATTGTCACAGAAGTTAATTGTCACAGAAGTTAATTGTCACAGAAGTTAATTGTCACAAAAGTTAATTGTCACAGAGTTAATTTTCAGTTATTTTCACTATTATAGTTAGTATAGAATAATTTTATGTTATGTACCAAACATAATATTACTGTACCTTCGCGTACATTCGAGTGAAATGTGTTTACATTTCGTATTTTTGTTTACAATTTTTTTTCAAATTATTGAATTAAATTGACTTGCAAATTAAGTTTACAGAGAGTTTATAATTTGTAAAGCTATAGAGATACTTGAAGCAGTTTCAAGTTCCAGTTTCAGTTGTCCTGTTCTAGTCGGTTGCATTAAGAGGGACAACCGCCCCAGAGAGTTATATACTTGATAGCAGTTCAAGTAAGTCGGTTGCACCAAGAGGGACAACCAAACCCAGAGAATAATAGACTTCACTTGATAGCAGTTCAAGTGCAGTCATTTTCAGTTTTCAGACAGTTTCAGTTGGTTGTAACCAAGAGGAACAACCAAACCCCAGAGATTAATAGTGTTCACTTGATAGCACTTTAAGTGCAAGTCAGTTTCAGTTTCAGTAGACTCCACTGATAGCAGTTCAGGGCAGTCCATTTCAGTTAATTTATGTTAGTTGGTTGCTTCCAAGAGGGACAACCAAACTCAGACAATAACAGACTCCACTTGATAGCAGTTCGAGTGCAGTCAATTTCAGTTTTCAGTCAGTTCAAGTCAGGAGGTTGCATCCAGAGGAACAACCGCCCCAGAGATTTGTAGAAATACTTGATAGCAGTTCGAGTCAATTCAAGTCGTTTCAAGTCTGTCAGATTCAAGTCAGTCAGTCAGATTCAAGTCAGTGAGTCACATTCAAGTCAGTCAGTTTCAAGTTTCAAGTCAGTTTTGAAGTCAGTTTTGAAGCCCCAAGTCAGCTTTGAAGTTCCAATTCAATTTTAATGTCCCAAGTCAGTTTTGAAGTTCCAATTCAATTTTAATGTCCCAAGTCAGTTTTGAAGTCCCAAGTCATTTCAATGCAGTCAATTGAATTCAACTTTTTTTGTTGTTGTTTAGGAGAATTTTCTTTAAGAGAATTTACTTTAAGAGAATTTACTTTAAGAAAATGCAATTTAAAAATTTAATTCAACCTTTTTTTTGTTGTAAAAGAAAATTAAATTCAACCTGAATTGACCGATTTGCGTCTTTAGTTTAACCTTTTTTTTTTGTAAGAAGGAAATTGGCCGATTTTTCTTTTGTTTTCATGTCATTGTTGCGTATATAAATATATAGGTAAAATGACATATTTTATTTGCAACCAAAACCGTTTTTACAATTGTTTGTAACGAATTTTATAATTATTATGATTATAGGATGACAATAATAGTGTAATAATTAATCAATCATGTCAATGACTTCCTTTTTAAATTACTATGCTGAGGAACATGCCATCCCTCCGTTTTGTTTGAACTCTTTTAATTTTTGTTCTAAGTAGTGTGACAAGCAATTTTTTTTTAAAAGAACAAAGAGCTCACGAAAAGACGTATTGTCAATTTCAAACATATACCCCTGGCATAGTCACTCAATTCCCCCGAATGTAGTACTCCAAACTTTGTTGGTACTATGGAACATAACCTCAATTTAGGTTAAGTGGGTTTTTTTATTTTTAAGAATATTACATATTTAGTTCATTATAGTTTATAATTCATTTCTATTTTCAATTTTTATATTTTTTTTTATTCGATTAATACTGAGTAATGGTCGTAGTTGAATTTAATTAATTGCGTGTCGAAATTCAATTTTAATACCGGGAGATTTACATTCATTAATTGTAAGTTCTTCTAAGTGCGTTTTGTTTATTACCTTAATACGTGTAACTCATTTAATTAAATACTTATATACTACCTTGAACTTAAAGGAGTTTATAATAACAATAAAAATAATAATAATAATAATTGACTCAAACATAAAAGATTCTATAACCCTACTCTCAATTTAAATTATTATATAACTTTGTTGAATCAAAAACCTCCCGAATCCTTACACACACACACACACACACACACACACACACACACACAACACGTATGCACACTATATATACTATGTATACACAAACCTTATTCTAAAATCATTGGATATCACAATAAACTCTTTCATTGCGTGTAAGTGCTAACTATGCTATTTAATCTTAATCATTTTGCTTACTATATATAAAATTTTGCTCATGTATCTATTAAGTTATTTTAACCAAAGCTACTCTGTTCCTTAAAGTATATACATATATAGATTATATACATATATATATATATGTATACAGTGTGTGTGTGTATATATATATATATATATATATATATATATATAATCCTAATCCACCAATGACCACTAATGATCCAGTTCTTCACGGGATGAACCAATTACTCTCATAATCCACATACTCAATACTCATGTTCTACGTACATATATATATATATATACGTATGCGCATTTACGTATAACTTCAACAATAAATCCCTTTTCCCCATCTGGACATATCACCAACCACACTACACTCTGTATCTAATAAAAACAAATACACATTTGACCACAGGTCTATACATCATCCATTACCTAATTCGATTTTTACCTACAATAATCAATAAAACTAGTTTATACATTGTACGATCATGGTAATTTTGAAAATTCTTGAACTTTGAAATTTATATTTTTCCTTTTTACCCACTGTTTATTATGTATGTAATATTTCCCACAGAAAATAAATTTTTGTTAAAAATTAAACACAAAATTTTTGTTGAAAATTTAAAACTATCATTGATTGTTTAAATTAAAGGGTTGTCTAAAATTAGATTTGATTTTCTAATTACTGTGCATTGTAACTTAACCAGCCCGACTTATGCTGTTTATATAAATTTGTAATTATAGAAACCATAGTCAACATCTAGTTTGAATTAGTTGGGATTTTATATTAATTGTATTGTATTGTATTAATTGTACTATATTATTGTATTAATTAATACGATTTTAAAAGGGAGCACTGTAAAAATGAACAATGAACAATTCCTATACAATCATTATATGGATTCATTGTCTTCATGCAGTACTTATGGTTGTATGGTTTTTGTTTGAATGTTCATTTTTAAATAAGAAACCAAAATCGCCTAAGCGAGTTTTGGATAGAATTTCGATTTGTACTTTATTCATTACTGTATTTCTCTAATTCATCTTTTCTAATAATGACTTATAATGTACATATGACAATGTGAATAACTATGACGTCATAAAATAACTTAAACTTCTTTCACGGTTTCTATACCTTCAACACTGAATCACGTGTTTAGTATTTGGACATCTTCCGTATTCAATGTATTGTAAATTCTTGACCATTATCCTATATCAATTTTATTAAATATTAATTTTTACTTCTCTCAGTCTACGAAATGATAAGAAACTTTATGCCTCGGTACCTCTTCGTTCAAAATCGCGCAAATACGTTTGCATGTATTATTTTTTTATTATTTTTTTAATTATTTTTTTAAGTGCATTCACCCCTCGCAAGATATTCATAAAAGCTTATGCAAGTGTACGCAATTCGCTAATCACAGCATAACTCGAACATCTGAAAACGAAAGACCTCCAGTCCTTCTGATTTCAGATTTATAACTTATAGTCATGTGTGTCATGTTCTGTATAAATCATCTCGTATGTGCCCATGTACTTTGTGTTGTACTAATAACCTTATATATTAACCATATATAAATATAAAAACTGTAAGAATTGTAAACGACGTAAAGTACTTTAATGAAACTTTAATTAAACGATCATAATTTAATATATAATGTAGTGATGTACTTTAATGAAACTGTAATTAATGATAATAACTTGTAATGTACTTAAAATGGAAGTGTAATTAAACGATACTAAGTGAATATGAATTAATTGGTAATTGTAATCGTAATTGTAATGAACCAAAATTACAACGTACTCAATGGTATACTTAGATTGTACTTATGTACTACTATGAAAATATATCGCCTTCAGAAATGAATACTCGGCGAAAAATACGATTAGTTTTTATTTTTATTTTTTAATTTTTATGTGGAATCTTCCAAACATCTGATCATGTGTTTAAAAGAAGGGGGGGTGGAACTTAACATTCAAACTGCATTCCCCCAAAATTTAGATTATATGTATAAAGCATGTAATTGTAAAAGTCACTTCACGTCATTACTTCACTTCGATCACTTCGATTAACACTCCCTTGTTAGCAGCCTCGCTGCGAGAAGGGGGCAGAGGCCCCTTGCCTCCTTAAATTTTTAGATTCCGGCCTGAGCCATGGTCGAAAGAGGTCGAACCTCTACCCCTGTAAATTCAGAGCACTACCTGTACATTTTTAGAAGTAAATTACAGTGAGAGAAACTTTTTATTCTTCTGCTTCGAGTTGGGCTCTCTTCCGAGAACATAGTAAATAGAGAAAATAGTCCCCGATAAGTTATTAAAAGAAAATCGGCGAACCGTCAGAGAAAGTATCAGAGTATTATAGAAAGAGAAGAATTAACAACTGTCGACCCTATAGCGAGAGAAAGAAATTAGAATATTATAGAAGAAAAGTATCGCGAGAAAATATCCGTTGCTGCGTCCCAACCAGAACCCCCGTCGATTCGAACCACCCCATGGCCATAGACGGAGGGGTTAACAATGTGGCGAACCTGCCAGGATCTTAACAACTGGCGACCTCTGCATCCAGGATTCTTCCACTCTTCCAGACGCTGGAACTAGAACCAACACCCAGTTGACCGGCGTGTCACGACATCCAGTTCGTCACATTCACCCTTGAATCGGTGTGTAACGACTCCAAGTTATCCACGTCTCGTTTCATCCAACAACAAGTAGCCAGTAAGACGTCTTCAGGACACGTCTCTAAGGATTTCACCGTAGAAATTTTGTTAAGTACAGAGTTTGTTTTTCTTTAAGTAATTTGTAAACAGTTGAGAAGACAGCATTATTAACAGTTAACTAGTATTAAGTCAGAATTTACAAGAAACACAGTGAACATTCCAGACACCAGTGATACATTTTTTTTATTGAAACAGTTATTTTCACGGAAGTTAATTTTCGCAGAAGTTAATTTTCGCAGAAGTTAATTTTCGCAGAAGTTAATTCTCGCAGAAGTTAATCGTCACTTAAGTTATTTGTCACAGAAGTTAATTGTCACAGAAGTTAATTGTCACAGAAGTTAATTGTCACAGATTAATTTTCAGTTATTTTCACTATTTTAGTTAGTATAGAATGTTTTATTTTATGTACCAAACATTCGAGTGAAATGTGTTTACATTTCGTATTTTTGTACACAATTTTTTTTCAAATTATTGAATTGAATTGTCTTGCAAATTAAGTTTATAGAGAGTTTATAGTTGTAAAGCTATAGAGATACTTGAAGCAGTTTCAAGTTCCAGTTTCATTTGTCAGTTTTAGTCGGTTGCATTAAGAGGGACAACCGCCCCAGAGAATTATATACTTGATAGCAGTTCAAGTAAGTCGGTTGCACCAAGAAGGACAACCAAACCCAGAGAATAATAGACTCTCACTTGATAGCAGTTCAAGTGCAGTCATTTTCAGTTTTCAGACAGTTTCAGTTGGTTGTAACCAAGAGGGACAACCAAACCCCAGAGATTAATAGTGTTGATAGCAGTTCAAGTGCAAGTCAGTTTCAGTTTCAGTAAATTCGACTGATAGCAGTTCAGTGCAGTCCATTTCAGTTAATTTATGTTATTTGGTTGCTTCAAAGAGTGACAACCAAACCCAGAGAATAATAGACTCCACTTGATAGCAGTTCGAGTGTAGTCAATTTCAGTTTTCAGTCAGTTCAATTCAGTAGGTTGCATCCAGAGGGAAAACCGCCCCAAAGATTTGTAGAAATACTTGATAGCAGTTCGAGTCAATTCAAGTCGTTTCAAGTCTCAGTCAGATTCAAGTCAGTCAGTCACATTCAAGACAGTCAGTTTCAAGTTTCAAGTCAGTTTTGAAGTTAGTTTTGAAGTCCTAAGCCAGTTTTGAAGTCCCAATTCAATTTTAAAATCCCAGGTCAGTTTTGAAGTCCCAAGTCATTTCAATGCAGTCAATTGATTTCAACTTTTTTTTTGTTGTTTAAGAAAGTTTACTTTAAGAGAATTTATTTTAAGAAAATGTAATTTAAAAATTTAATTCAACCTTTTTTTTTGTTGTAAAAGAAAATTAAATTCAACCTGAATTGACCGATTTGCGTCTTTAGTTTAACCTTTTTTTTTGTAAGAAGGAAATTGACCGATTTGTCTTTTGTTTTCATTTCATTATTGCATATATAAATATAGGTAAAGTGACATATTTTATTGTTTGCTACCAAAACCGTTTTTATAATTGTTTTTAACGAGTTTTATAATTATTATAATTATATGATGACAGTAATAGTGTAGTAATTAATCAATCATGTCAATGACTTCCTTTTTAAATTACTATGCTGAGGAACATGCCATCCCTCCGTTTTGTTTGAACTCTTTTAATTTTTGTTCTAAGTACTGTGACAAGGAATCTTTTTTTTTTTAAAGAGCAAAGTGCTCACGAAAATACGTATTGTCAATTTCAGACATATACCCCATGCTTAGTCACTCAATTCCCCCGAATGTAGTACTCCAAACTTTGTTGGTACTATGGAACATAACCTCAATTTAGGTTAAGTGGTTTTTTTTTATTTTTAAGAATATTATATGTTTAGTTCATTATAGTTTATAATTTATTTCTATTTTCAATTTTTATATTTTTTATTTTTTTTTATTCGATTAATACTGAGTAATTGTCGTAATCGAATTTAATTAATTGCGTGTCGAAATTCAATTTTAATACCGTGAGAATTACTTTCATTAATTGTAAGTTCTTCTAAATGCGTTTTGTTTATTACATTAATACGTGTAACTGATTTAATTAAATACTTATATACTACCTTGAACTTAAAGGATTTTATAATAATAATAATAATAATCATAATAATAATAATAATAATAATAATAATTGACTTAAACTTAAAAGATTCTATAAACCTGCTCTCAATTTAAATTATTATATAACTTTGTTAATTCAAAATCCTCCCGAATCCTTACACACACACCACACACACACACACACACACACACACACACACACACACACGTATGCACACTATATATACTATGTATACACAAACATTATTCTAAATTCATTGGATATCACAATAAACTATTTCATTGCGTGTAAGTGCTAACTGTGCTATTTAATCTTAATCATTTTGCTTACTATATATAAAATTTTGCTCATGTATCTATTAAGTTATTTTAACCAAAGCAACTCTGTTCCTTAAAGTATATACATATATAGATTTATATATTTATATAATATATATATATATTAATATATATATATATATATATATAGTGTGTGTGTGTATATATAATTATATATACAGATATAATCCTAATCCACCAATGACCACTAATGATCCAGTTCTTCACGGGATGAACCAATTACTCTCATAATTCACATACTCAATACTCATGTTCTACGTACACATACGTATGCGCATTTACGTATAACTTCAACAATAAATCCCTTTTCCCCATTTGGACATATCACCAACCACTACACTCTGTATCTAATAAAAACAAGTACACATTTGACCACAGGTCTATATATCATCCATTACCTAATTCGATTTTTACCTACAATAATCAATAAAACTAGTTTATACATTGTACGATCATGGTCATTTTGAAAATTCTTAAACTTTAAAATTTATATTTTTCCTTTTTACCCACTGTTCATTATGCATGTAATTTTTCCCGCAGAAAATAAATTTTGTTAAAAATTAAACTTAAAATTTTGTTGAAAATTTTAAAACTATCATTGATTGTTTAAATTGAAGGGTTGTCTAAAATTAGATTTGATTTTCTAATTACTGTGCATTGTAACTTAACCAGCCCGACTTATGCTGTTTATATAAATTTGTAATTATAGAAACCATAGTCATCATCTAGTTTGAGTTAGTTGGGATTTTATATTAACTGTATTGTATTGTATTGTATTAATTGTATTATATTATTGTATTAATTAATACCATTTTAAAAGGGGAGCACTGTAAAAATGAACAATGAACAATTCCTATACAATCATTATATGGATTCACTGTCTTATGCAGTACTTATGTTTGTATGGTTTTGTTTGAATGTTCATTTTTACATGAGAAACCAAAATTGCCTAAGCGAGTTTTGGATAGAATTTCGATTTGTACTTCTTTATTCATTACTGTATTTCTCTAATTCATCTTTTCTTATGATGACTTATACTGTACATATGACATAATGTGAATAACTATGACGTCAAAAATAACTTAAACTTCCTTCACGGTTTCCATATCTTGAACACTGAATCACGTGTTTAGTATTTGGACATCTTCCGTATGCAATGTATTGTAAATTCTTGACCATTATCCTATATCAATTTTATTAAATATTAATTTTTACTTCTCTCAGTCTACGAAATGGTACGAAACTTTATGCCTCGGTACCTCTTCGTTCAAAATCGCGCAAATACGTTTGCATGTATATTTTTTATTATTTTTTTATTATTTTTTTAAGTGCGTTCACCCCTCGCAAGATGTTCATAAAAGATTATGCAATTGTACGCAATTCGCTAATCACAGCATAACTCGAACATCTGAAAACGAAAGACCTCCAGTCCTTCTGATTTCAGATTTATAACGTATAGTCATGTGTGTCATGTTCTGTATAAATCATCTCGTATGTGCCCATGTACTTTGTGTTGTACTAATAACCTTATATATTAACCATATATAAATATAAAAACACTGTAAGAATTATAAACGACGTAAAGTACTTTAATGAAACTTTAATTAAACGATCATAATTAATATAATGTAGTGATGTACTTTAATGAAACTGTAATTAATGATAATAACTTGTAATGTACTTAAAATGGAAGTGTAATTAAACGATACTAAGTGAATATGAATTAATTGGTAATTGTAATCGTAATTGTAATGAACCAAAATTACAACGTACTCAATGGTATACTTAGATTGTACTTATGTACTACTATGAAAATATATCGCCTTCAGAAATGAATACTCGGCGAAAAATACGATTAGTTTTTATTTTTATTTTTAATTTTTATGTGGAATCTTCCAAACATCTGATCATGTGTTTAAAGAAGGGGGGGTGGAACTTAACATTCAAACTGCATTCCCCCAAAATTTAGATTATATGTATAAAGCATGTAATTGTAAAAGTCACTTCACGTCATTACTTCACTTCGATCACTTCGATTAACACTCCCTTGTTAGCAGCCTCGCTGCGAGAAGGGGGCAGAGGCCCCTTGCCTCCTTAAATTTTTAGATTCCGGCCTGAGCCATGGTCGAAAGAGGTCGAACCTCTACCCCTGTAAATTCAGAGCACTACCTGTACATTTTAGAAGTAAATTACAGTGAGGAGAAAACTTTTTATTCTTCTGCTTCGAGTTGGGCTCTCTCCGAGAACATAGTAAATAGAGAAAATAGTCCCCGATAAGTTATTAAAAGAAAATCGGCGAACCGTCAGAGAAAGTATCAGAGTATTATAGAAAGAGAAGAATTAACAACTGTCGACCCTATAGCGAGAGAAAGAAATTAGAATATTATAGAAGAAAAGTATCGCGAGAAAATATCCGTTGCTGCGTCCCAACCAGAACCCCCGTCGATTCGAACCACCCATGGCCATAGACGGAGGGTTAACAATGTGGCGAACCTGCCAGGATCTTAACAACTGGCGACCTCTGCATCCAGGATTCTTCCACTCTTCCAGACGCTGGAACTAGAACCAACACCCAGTTGACCGGCGTGTCACGACATCCAGTTCGTCACATTCACCTTGAATCGGTGTGTAACGACTCCAAGTTATCCACGTCTCGTTTCATCCAACAACAAGTAGCCAGTAAGACGTCTTCAGGACACGTCTCTAAGGATTTCACCGTAGAAATTTTGTTAAGTACAGAGTTTGTTTTTACTTTAAGTAATTTGTAAACAGTTGAGAAGACAGCATTATTAACAGTTAACTAGTATTAAGTCAGAATTTACAAGAAACACAGTGAACATTCCAGACACCAGTGATACATTTTTTTTATTGAAACAGTTATTTTCACGGAAGTTAATTTTCGCAGAAGTTAATTTTCGCAGAAGTTAATTTTCGCAGAAGTTAATCGTCACTTAAGTTTTTGTCACAGAAGTTAATTGTCACAGAAGTTAATTGTCACAGAAGTTAATTGTCACAGAGTTAATTTTCAGTTATTTTCACTATTTTAGTTAGTATAGAATGATTTTATTTTATGTACCAAACATTCGAGTGAAATGTGTTTACATTTCGTATTTTTGTACACAATTTTTTTTTCAAATTATTGAATTGAATTGTCTTGCAAATTAAGTTTATAGAGAGTTTATAGTTGTAAAGCTATAGAGATACTTGAAGCAGTTTCAAGTTCCAGTTTCATTTGTCAGTTTTAGTCGGTTGCATTAAGAGGGACAACCGCCCAGAGAATATATACTGATAGCAGTTCAAGTAAGTCGGTTGCACCAAGAGGGACAACCAAACCCAGAGAATAATAGACTCTCACTTGATAGCAGTTCAAGTGCAGTCATTTTCAGTTTTCAGACAGTTTCAGTTGGTTGTAACCAAGAGGGACAACCAAAACCCCAGAGATTAATAGTGTTCACTTGATAGCAGTTCAAGTGCAAGTCAGTTTCAGTTCAGTAAATTCGACTGATAGCAGTTCAGTGCAGTCCATTTCAGTTAATTTATGTTATTGGTTGCTTCAAAGAGTGACAACCAAACCCAGAGAATAATAGACTCCACTTGATAGCAGTTCGAGTGTAGTCAATTTCAGTTTTCAGTCAGTTCAATTCAGTAGTTTGCATCCAGAGGGAAAACCGCCCCAAAGATTTGTAGAAATACTTGATAGCAGTTCGAGTCAATTCAAGTCGTTTCAAGTCTCAGTCAGATTCAAGTCAGTCAGTCACATTCAAGACAGTCAGTTTCAAGTTTCAAGTCAGTTTTGAAGTTAGTTTTGAAGTCCTAAGCCAGTTTTGAAGTCCAATTCAATCAATTTTAAAATCCCAGGTCAGTTTTGAAGTCCCAAGTCATTTCAATGCAGTCAATTGATTTCAACTTTTTTTTTTGTTGTTTAAGAAAGTTTACTTTAAGAGAATTTATTTTAAGAAAATGTAATTTAAAAATTTAATTCAACCTTTTTTTTTGTTGTAAAAGAAAATTAAATTCAACCTGAATTGACCGATTTGCGTCTTTAGTTTAACCTTTTTTTTTTTGTAAGAAGGAAATTGACCGATTTGTCTTTTGTTTTCATTTCATTATTGCATATATAAATATATAGGTAAAGTGACATATTTTATTGTTTGCTACCAAAACCGTTTTTATAATTGTTTTTAACGAGTTTTATAATTATTATAATTATATGATGACAGTAATAGTGTAGTAATTAATCAATCATGTCAATGACTTCCTTTTTAAATTACTATGCTGAGGAACATGCCATCCCTCCGTTTTGTTTGAACTCTTTTAATTTTTGTTCTAAGTACTGTGACAAGGAATCTTTTTTTTTTTAAAGAGCAAAGTGCTCACGAAAATACGTATTGTCAATTTCAGACATATACCCCATGCTTAGTCACTCAATTCCCCCGAATGTAGTACTCCAAACTTTGTTGGTACTATGGAACATAACCTCAATTTAGGTTAAGTGGTTTTTTTTTATTTTTAAGAATATTATATGTTTAGTTCATTATAGTTTATAATTTATTTCTATTTTCAATTTTTTATATTTTTTTTTTTTTATTCGATTAATACTGAGTAATTGTCGTAATCGAATTTAATTAATTGCGTGTCGAAATTCAATTTTAATACCGTGAGAATTACTTCATTAATTGTAAGTTCTTCTAAATGCGTTTTGTTTATTACATTAATACGTGTAACTGATTTAATTAAATACTTATATACTACCTTGAACTTAAAGGATTTTATAATAATAATAATAATAATCATAATAATAATAATAATAATAATAATAATTGACTTAAACTTAAAAGATTCTATAAACCTGCTCTCAATTTAAATTATTATATAACTTTGTTAATTAAAATCTCCCGAATCCTTACACACACACACACACACACACACACACACACACACACACACACACACACGTATGCACACTATATATATACTATGTATACACAAACATTATTCTAAATTCATTGGATATCACAATAAACTATTTCATTGCGTGTAAGTGCTAACTGTGCTATTTAATCTTAATCATTTTGCTTACTATATATAAAATTTGCTCATGTATCTATTAAGTTATTTTAACCAAAGCAACTCTGTTCCTTAAAGTATACATATATAGATTTATATATATATATATATATATAATATATATATATATATATATATATATATAATAGTGTGTGTGTGTATATATAATTATATATACAGATATAATCCTAATCCACCAATGACCACTAATGATCCAGTTCTCACGGATGAACCAATTACTCATAATTCACATACTCAATACTCATGTTCTACGTACACATACGTATGCGCATTTACGTTAACTTCAACAATAAATCCCTTTCCCCATTTGGACATATCACCAACCACTACACTCTGTATCTAATAAAAACAAGTACACATTTGACCACAGGTCTATATATCATCCATTACCTAATTCGATTTTACACTACAATAATCAATAAAACTAGTTTATACATTGTACGATCATGGTCATTTTGAAAATTCTTAAACTTTAAAATTTATATTTTTCCTTTTTACCCACTGTTCATTATGCATGTAATTTTTCCCGCAGAAAATAAATTTTTGTTAAAAATTAAACACTTAATTTTTGTTGAAAATTTAAAACTATCATTGATTGTTAAATTGAAGGGTTGTCTAAAATTAGATTTGATTTTCTAATTACTGTGCATTGTAACTTAACCAGCCCGACTTATGCTGTTTATATAAAATTTGTAATTATAGAACCATAGTCATCTTAGTTGAGTTAGTTGGGATTTTATATTAACTGTATTGTATTGTATTGTATTAATTGTATTATATTATTGTATTAATTAATACCATTTTAAAAGGGGAGCACTGTAAAAATGAACAATGAACAATTCCTATACAATCATTATTGGATTCACTGTCTTATGCAGTACTTATGTTTGTATGGTTTTTGTTTGAATGTTCATTTTTACATGAGAAACCAAAATTGCCTAAGCGAGTTTTGGATAGAATTTCGATTTGTACTCTTTATTCATTACTGTATTTCTCTAATTCATCTTTTCTTATGATGACTTATACTGTACATATGACATAATGTGAATAACTATGACGTCATAAATAACTTAAACTTCCTTCACGGTTTCCATATCTTGAACACTGAATCACGTGTTTAGTATTTGGACATCTTCCGTATGCAATGTATTGTAAATTCTTGACCATTATCCTATATCAATTTTATTAAATATTAATTTTTACTTCTCTCAGTCTACGAAATGGTACGAAACTTTATGCCTCGGTACCTGTTCGTTCAAAATCGCGCAAATACGTTTGCATGTATTATTTTTTTATTATTTTTATTATTTTTTTTAAGTGCGTTCACCCCTCGCAAGATGTTCATAAAAGATTATGCAATTGTACGCAATCGCTAATCACAGCATAACTCGAACATCTGAAACGAAAGACCTCCAGTCCTTCTGATTTCAGATTTATAACTATAGTCATGTGTGTCATGTTCTGTATAAATCATCTCGTATGTGCCCATGTACTTTGTGTTGTACTAATAACCTTATATTAACCATATATAAATATAAAAAACACTGTAAGAATTATAAACGACGTAAAGTACTTTAATGAAACTTTAATTAAACGATCATAATTAATATATAATGTAGTGATGTACTTTAATGAAACTGTAATTAATGATAATAACTTGTAATGTACTTAAAATGGAAGTGTAATTAAACGATACTAAGTGAATATGAATTAATTGGTAATTGTAATCGTAATTGTAATGAACCAAAATTACAACGTACTCAATGGTATACTTAGATTGTACTTATGTACTACTATGAAAATATATCGCCTTCAGAAATGATACTCGGCGAAAAAACGATTAGTTTTTTATTTTTTATTTTTTAATTTTTATGTGGAATCTTCCAAACATCTGATCATGTGTTTAAAAGAAGGGGGGGTGGAACTTAACATTCAAACTGCATTCCCCCAAAATTTAGATTATATGTATAAAGCATGTAATTGTAAAAGTCACTTAACGTCATTACTTCACTTCGATCACTTCGATTAACACTCCCTGTTAGCAGCCTCGCTGCGAGAAGGGGGCAGAGGGCCCCTTGCCTCCTTAAATTTTTAGATTCCGCCTGAGCCTGGTCGAAAGAGGTCGAACCTCTACCCCTGTAAATTCAGAGCACTACCTGTACATTTTTAGAAGTAAATTACAGTGAGAGAAACTTTTTATTCTTCTGCTTCGAGTTGGGCTCTCTTCCGAGAACATAGTAAATAGAGAAAATAGTCCCCGATAAGTTATTAAAAGAAAATCGGCGAACCGTCAGAGAAAGTATAGAGTATTATAGAAAGAGAAGAATTAACAACTGTCGACCCTATAGCGAGAGAAAGAAATTAGAATATTATAGAAGAAAAGTATCGCGAGAAAATATCCGTTGCTGCGTCCCAACCAGAACCCCCGTCGATTCGAACCACCCCATGGCCATAGACGGAGGGGTTAACATGTGGCGAACCTGCCAGGATCTTAACAACTGGCGACCTCTGCATCCAGGATTCTTCCACTCTTCCAGACGCTGGAACTAGAACCAACACCCAGTTGACCGGCGTGTCACGACATCCAGTTCGTCACATTCACCCTTGAATCGGTGTGTAACGACTCCAAGTTATCCACGTCTCGTTTCATCCAACAACAAGTAGCCAGTAAGACGTCTTCAGGACACGTCTCTAAGGATTTCACCGTAGAAATTTTGTTAAGTACAGAGTTTGTTTTTACTTTAAGTAATTTGTAAACAGTTGAGAAGACAGCATTATTAACAGTTAACTAGTATTAAGTCAGAATTTACAAGAAACACAGTGAACATTCCAGACACCAGTGATACATTTTTTTTATTGAAACAGTATTTTCACGGAAGTTAATTTTCGCAGAAGTTAATTTTCGCAGAAGTTAATTTTCGCAGAAGTTAATTTTCGCAGAAGTTAATCGTCACTTAAGTTTTTGTCACAGAAGTTAATTGTCACAGAAGTTAATTGTCACAGAAGTTAATTGTCCACAGAGTTAATTTTCAGTTATTTTCACTATTTTAGTTAGTATAGAATGATTTTATTTTATGTACCAAACATTCGAGTGAAATGTGTTTACATTTCGTATTTTTGTACACAATTTTTTTTTCAAATTATTGAATGAATTGTCTTGCAAATTAAGTTTATAGAGAGTTATAGTTGTAAAGCTATAGAGATACTTGAAGCAGTTTTCAAGTTCCAGTTTCATTTGTCAGTTTTAGTCGGTGCATTAAGAGGGACAACCGCCCCAGAGAATTATATACTTGATAGCAGTTCAAGTAAGTCGGTTGCACCAAGAGGGACAACCAAACGCAGAGAATAATAGACTCTCACTTGATAGCAGTTCAAGTGCAGTCATTTTCAGTTTTCAGACAGTTTCAGTTTGGTTGTAACCAAAGGGACAACCAAACCCCAGAGATAATAGTGTTCACTTGATAGCAGTTCAAGTGCAAGTCAGTTTCAGTTTCATAAATTCGACTGATAGCAGTTCAGTGCAGTCCATTTCAGTTAATTTATGTTATTGGTTGCTTCAAAGAGTGACAACCAAACCCAGAGAATAATAGACTCCACTTGATAGCAGTTCGAGTGTAGTCAATTTCAGGTTTTCAGTCAGTTCAATTCAGTAGGTTGCATCCAGAGGGAAAACCGCCCCAAAGATTTGTAGAAATACTTGATAGCAGTTCGAGTCAATTCAAGTCGTTTCAAGTCTCAGTCAGTTCAAGTCAGTCAGTCACATTCAAGACAGTCAGTTTCAAGTTTCAAGTCAGTTTTGAAGTTAGTTTGAAGTTAAGCCAGTTTTGAAGTCCCATTCAATTTTAAAAACCCAGGTCAGTTTTGAAGTCCCAAGTCATTTCAATGCAGTCAATTGATTTCAACTTTTTTTTTTGTTGTTTAAGAAAGTTTACTTTAAGAGAATTTATTTTAAGAAAATGTAATTTAAAAATTTAATTCAACCTTTTTTTGTGTTGTAAAAGAAAAATTAAATTCAACCTGAATTGACCGATTTGCGTCTTTAGTTTACCTTTTTTTTTTTGTAAGAAGGAAATTGACGATTTGTCTTTTGTTTTCATTTCATTATTGCATATATAAATATATAGGTAAAGTGACATATTTTATTGTTTGCTACCAAAACCGTTTTTATAATTGTTTTTAACGAGTTTTATAATTATTATAATTATATGATGACAGTAATAGTGTAGTAATTAATCAATCATGTCAATGACTTCCTTTTTAAATTACTATGCTGAGGAACATGCCATCCCTCCGTTTTGTTTGAACTCTTTTAATTTTTTGTTCTAAGTACTGTGACAAGGAATCTTTTTTTTTTGAAAGAGCAAAGTGCTCACGAAAATACGTATTGTCAATTTCAGACAATATACCCCATGCTTAGTCACTCAATTCCCCGAATGTAGTACCCAAACTTTGTGGTACTATGGAACATAACCTCAATTTAGGTTAAGTGGTTTTTTTTTATTTTTAAGAATATAATATGTTAGTTCATTATAGTTTATAATTTATTTCTATTTTCAATTTTTATATTTTTTATTTTTTTTATTCGATTAATACTGAGTAATTGTCGTAATCGAATTTAATAATTGCGTGTCGAAATTCAATTTTAATACCGTGAGAATTACTTTCATTAATTGAAGTTCTTCTAAATGCGTTTTGTTTATTACATTAATACGTGTAACTGATTTAATTAAATACTTATATACAACTTGAACTTAAAGGATTTTATAATAATAATAATAATAATCATAATAATAATAATAATAATAATAATAATTGACTTAAACTTAAAAGATTCTATAAACCTGCTCTCAATTTAAATTATTATATAACTTTGTTAATTCAAAATCCTCCCGAATCCTTACACACACACACACACACACACACACACACACACACAACGTATGCACACTATATATACTATGTATACACAAACATTATTCTAAATTCATTGGATATCACAATAAACTATTTCATTGCGTGTAAGTGCTCTAACTGTGCTATTTAATCTTAATCATTTTGCTTACTATATATAAAATTTGCTCATGTATCTATTAAGTATTTTAACCAAAGCAACTCTGTTCCTTAAAGTATATACATATATAGATTTATATATTTATATATATATATATATAGATATATATATACATATATTATATATAGTGGTGTGTGGTATTATAATTATATATACAGATATAATCCTAATCCACCAATGACCACTAATGATCCAGTTCTTCACGGGATGAACCAATTACTCTCATAATTCACATACTCAATACTCATGTTCTACGTACACATACGTATGCGCATTTACGATAACTTCAACAATAAATCCCTTTCCCCATTTGGACATATCACCAACCACTACACTCTGTATCTAATAAAAACAGTACACATTTGACCACAGGTCTATATATCATCCATTACCTAATTCGATTTTTACCTACAATAATCAATAAAACTAGTTATACATTGTACGATCATGGTCATTTTGAAAATTCTTAAACTTTAAAATTTATATTTTCCTTTTTACCCACTGTTCATTATGCATGTAATTTTTCCCGCAGAAAATAAATTTTTGTTAAAAATTAAACACTTAAAATTTTTTTGAAAATTTAAAACTATCATTGATTGTTTAAATTGAAGGGTTGTCTAAAATTAGATTTGATTTTCTAATTACTGTGCATTGTAACTTAACCAGCCGACTTATGCTGTTTATATAAATTTGTAATTATAGAAACCATAGTCATCATCTAGTTTGTTAGTTGGGATTTTATATTAACTGTATTGTATTGTATTGTATTAATTGTATTATATTATTGTATTAATTAATACCATTTTAAAAGGGGAGCACTGTAAAAATGAACAATGAACAATTCCTATACAATCATTATATGGATTCACTGTCTTTATGCAGTACTTATGTTTGTATGGTTTTTGTTTGAATGTTCATTTTTACATGAGAAACCAAATTGCCTAAGCGAGTTTTGGATAGAATTTCGATTTGTACTTCTTTATTCATTACTGTATTTCTCTAATTCATCTTTTCTTATGATGACTTACTGTACATATGACATAATGTGAATAACTATGACGTCATAAAATAACTTAAACTTCCTTCACGGTTTCCATATCTTGAACACTGAATCACGTGTTTAGTATTTGGACATCTTCCGTATGCAATGTATTGTAAATTCTTGACCATTATCCTATATCAATTTTATTAAATATTAATTTTTACTTCTCTCAGTCTACGAAATGGTACGAAACTTTATGCCTCGGTACCTGTTCGTTCAAAATCGCGCAAATACGTTTGCATGTATTATTTTTTTATTATTTTTTTTATTATTTTTTTTAAGTGCGTTCACCCCTCGCAAGATGTTCATAAAAGATTATGCAATTGTACGCAATTCGCTAATCACAGCATAACTCGAACATCTGAAAACGAAAGACCTCCAGTCCTTCTGATTTCAGATTTATAACTTATAGTCATGTGTGTCATGTTCTGTATAAATCATCTCGTATGTGCCCATGTACTTTGTGTTGTACTAATAACCTTATATATTAACCATATATAAATATAAAAACACTGTAAGAATTATAAACGACTTAAAGTACTTTAATGAAACTTTAATTAAACGATCATAATTTAATATATAATGTAGTGATGTACTTTAATGAAACTGTAATTAATGATAATAACTTGTAATGTACTTAAAATGGAAGTGTAATTAAACGATACTAAGTGAATATGAATTAATTGGTAATTGTAATCGTAATTGTAATGAACCAAAATTACAACGTACTCAATGGTATACTTAGATTGTACTTATGTACTACTATGAAAATATATCGCCTTCAGAAATGAATACTCGGCGAAAAATACGATTAGTTTTTATTTTTATTTTTTAAAATCTGATCATGTGTTTAAAAGAAGGGGGGGTGGAACTTAACATTCAAACTGCATTCCCCCAAAATTTAGATTATATGTATAAAGCATGTAATTGTAAAAGTCACTTCACGTCATTACTTCACTTCGATCACTTCGATTAACACTCCCTTGTTAGCAGCCTCGCTGCGAGAAGGGGGCAGAGGCCCCTTGCCTCCTTAAATTTTTAGATTCCGGCCTGAGCCATGGTCGAAAGAGGTCGAACCTCTACCCCTGTAAATTCAGAGCACTACCTGTACATTTTTAGAAGTAAATTACAGTGAGAGAAACTTTTTATTCTTCTGCTTCGAGTTGGGCTCTCTTCCGAGAACATAGTAAATAGAGAAATAGTCCCCGATAAGTTATTAAAAGAAAATCGGCGAACCGTCAGAGAAAGTATTCAGAGTATTATAGAAAGAGAAGAATTAACAACTGTCGACCCTATAGCGAGAGAAAGAATTAGAATATTATAGAAGAAAAGTATCGCGAGAAAATATCCGTTGCTGCGTCCCAACCAGAACCCCCGTCGATTCGAACCACCCCATGGCCATAGACGGAGGGGTTAACAATGTGGCGAACCTGCCAGGATCTTAACAACTGGCGACCTCTGCATCCAGGATTCTTCCACTCTTCCAGACGCTGGAACTAGAACCAACACCCAGTTGACCGGCGTGTCACGACATCCAGTTCGTCACATTCACCCTTGAATCGGTGTGTAACGACTCCAAGTTATCCACGTCTCGTTTCATCCAACAACAAGTAGCCAGTAAGACGTCTTCAGGACACGTCTCTAAGGATTTCACCGTAGAAATTTTGTTAAGTACAGAGTTTGTTTTTACTTTAAGTAATTTGTAAACAGTTGAGAAGACAGCATTATTAACAGTTAACTAGTATTAAGTCAGAATTTACAAGAAACACAGTGAACATTCCAGACACCAGTGATACATTTTTTTTATTGAAACAGTTATTTTCACGGAAGTTAATTTTCGCAGAAGTTAATTTTCGCAGAAGTTAATTTTCGCAGAAGTTAATTTTCGCAGAAGTTAATCGTCACTTAAGTTTTTGTCACAGAAGTTAATTGTCACAGAAGTTAATTGTCACAGAAGTTAATTGTCACAGAGTTAATTTTCAGTTATTTTCACTATTTTAGTTAGTATAGAATGATTTTATTTTATGTACCAAACATTCGAGTGAAATGTGTTTACATTTCGTATTTTTGTACACAATTTTTTTTTCAAATTATTGAATTGAATTGTCTTGCAAATTAAGTTTATAGAGAGTTTATAGTTGTAAAGCTATAGAGATACTTGAAGCAGTTTCAAGTTCCAGTTTCATTTGTCAGTTTTAGTCGGTTGCATTAAGAGGGACAACCGCCCCAGAGAATTATATACTTGATAGCAGTTCAAGTAAGTCGGTTGCACCAAGAGGGACAACCAAACCCAGAGAATAATAGACTCTCACTTGATAGCAGTTCAAGTGCAGTCATTTTCAGTTTTCAGACAGTTTCAGTTGGTTGTAACCAAGAGGGACAACCAAACCCCAGAGATTAATAGTGTTCACTTGATAGCAGTTCAAGTGCAAGTCAGTTTCAGTTTCAGTAAATTCGACTGATAGCAGTTCAGTGCAGTCCATTTCAGTTAATTTATGTTATTTGGTTGCTTCAAAGAGTGACAACCAAACCCAGAGAATAATAGACTCCACTTGATAGCAGTTCGAGTGTAGTCAATTTCAGTTTTCAGTCAGTTCAATTCAGTAGGTTGCATCCAGAGGGAAAACCGCCCCAAAGATTTGTAGAAATACTTGATAGCAGTTCGAGTCAATTCAAGTCGTTTCAAGTCTCAGTCAGATTCAAGTCAGTCAGTCACATTCAAGACAGTCAGTTTCAAGTTTCAAGTCAGTTTTGAAGTTAGTTTTGAAGTCCTAAGCCAGTTTTGAAGTCCCAATTCAATTTTAAAAACCCAGGTCAGTTTTGAAGTCCCAAGTCATTTCAATGCAGTCAATTGATTTCAACTTTTTTTTTTGTTGTTTAAGAAAGTTTACTTTAAGAGAATTTATTTTAAGAAAATGTAATTTAAAAATTTAATTCAACCTTTTTTTTGTTGTAAAAGAAAATTAAATTCAACCTGAATTGACCGATTTGCGTCTTTAGTTTAACCTTTTTTTTTTGTAAGAAGGAAATTGACCGATTTGTCTTTTGTTTTCATTTCATTATTGCATATATAAATATATAGGTAAAGTGACATATTTTATTGTTTGCTACCAAAACCGTTTTTATAATTGTTTTTAACGAGTTTTATAATTATTATAATTATATGATGACAGTAATAGTGTAGTAATTAATCAATCATGTCAATGACTTCCTTTTTAAATTACTATGCTGAGGAACATGCCATCCCTCCGTTTTGTTTGAACTCTTTTAATTTTTGTTCTAAGTACTGTGACAAGGAATCTTTTTTTTTTAAAGAGCAAAGTGCTCACGAAAATACGTATTGTCAATTTCAGACATATACCCCATGCTTAGTCACTCAATTCCCCCGAATGTAGTACTCCAAACTTTGTTGGTACTATGGAACATAACCTCAATTTAGGTTAAGTGGTTTTTTTTTATTTTTAAGAATATTATATGTTTAGTTCATTATAGTTTATAATTTATTTCTATTTTCAATTTTTATATTTTTTATTTTTTTTTATTCGATTAATACTGAGTAATTGTCGTAATCGAATTTAATTAATTGCGTGTCGAAATTCAATTTTAATACCGTGAGAATTACTTTCATTAATTGTAAGTTCTTCTAAATGCGTTTGTTTATTACATTAATACGTGTAACTGATTTAATTAAATACTTATATACAACCTTGAACTTAAAGGATTTATAATAATAATAATAATAATAATAATAATAATAATAATAATAATAATAATAATTGACTTAAACTTAAAAGATTCTATAAACCTGCTCTCAATTTAAATTATTATATAACTTTGTTAATTCAAAATCCTCCCGAATCCTTACACACACACACACACACACACCACACACACAACACGTATGCACACTATATATACTATGTATACACAAACATTATTCTAAATTCATTGGATATCACAATAAACTATTTCATTGCGTGTAAGTGCTAACTGTGCTATTTAATCTTAATCATTTTGCTTACTATATATAAAATTTTGCTCATGTATCTATTAAGTTATTTTAACCAAAGCAACTCTGTTCCTTAAAGTATATACATATATATATTTATATTTATATATATATATATTATATATATATATATATATATATATAGTGTGTGTGTGTATATATAATTATATATACAGATATAATCCTAATCCACCAATGACCACTAATGATCCAGTTCTTCACGGGATGAACCAATTACTCTCATAATTCACATACTCAATACTCATGTTCTACGTACACATACGTATGCGCATTTACGTATAACTTCAACAATAAATCCCTTTTCCCCATTTGGACATATCACCAACCACTACACTCTGTATCTAATAAAAACAAGTACACATTTGACCACAGGTCTATATATCATCCATTACCTAATTCGATTTTTACCTACAATAATCAATAAAACTAGTTTATACATTGTACGATCATGGTCATTTTGAAAATTCTTAAACTTTAAAATTTATATTTTTCCTTTTTACCCACTGTTCATTATGCATGTAATTTTTCCCGCAGAAAATAAATTTTTGTTAAAAATTAAACACTTAAAATTTTTGTTGAAAATTTAAAACTATCATTGATTGTTTAAATTGAAGGGTTGTCTAAAATTAGATTTGATTTTCTAATTACTGTGCATTGTAACTTAACCAGCCCGACTTATGCTGTTTATATAAATTTGTAATTATAGAAACCATAGTCATCATCTAGTTTGAGTTAGTTGGGATTTTATATTAACTGTATTGTATTGTATTGTATTAATTGTATTATATTATTGTATTAATTAATACCATTTTAAAAGGGGAGCACTGTAAAAATGAACAATGAACAATTCCTATACAATCATTATATGGATTCACTGTCTTTATGCAGTACTTATGTTTGTATGGTTTTTGTTTGAATGTTCATTTTTACATGAGAAACCAAAATTGCCTAAGCGAGTTTTGGATAGAATTTCGATTTGTACTTCTTTATTCATTACTGTATTTCTCTAATTCATCTTTTCTTATGATGACTTATACTGTACATATGACATAATGTGAATAACTATGACGTCATAAAATAACTTAAACTTCCTTCACGGTTTCCATATCTTGAACACTGAATCACGTGTTTAGTATTTGGACATCTTCCGTATGCAATGTATTGTAAATTCTTGACCATTATCCTATATCAATTTTATTAAATATTAATTTTTACTTCTCTCAGTCTACGAAATGGTACGAAACTTTATGCCTCGGTACCTGTTCGTTCAAAATCGCGCAAATACGTTTGCATGTATTATTTTTTTATTATTTTTTTTATTATTTTTTTTAAGTGCGTTCACCCCTCGCAAGATGTTCATAAAAGATTATGCAATTGTACGCAATTCGCTAATCACAGCATAACTCGAACATCTGAAAACGAAAGACCTCCAGTCCTTCTGATTTCAGATTTATAACTTATAGTCATGTGTGTCATGTTCTGTATAAATCATCTCGTATGTGCCCATGTACTTTGTGTTGTACTAATAACCTATATTAACCATATATAAATATAAAAACACTGTAAGAATTGTAAACGACGTAAAGTACTTTAATGAAACTTTAATTAAACGATCATAATTTAATATATAATGTAGTGATGTACTTTAATGAAACTGTAATTAATGATAATAACTTGTAATGTACTTAAAATGGAAGTGTAATTAAACGATACTAAGTGAATATGAATTAATTGGTAATTGTAATCGTAATTGTAATGAACCAAAATTACAACGTACTCAATGGTATACTTAGATTGTACTTATGTACTACTATGAAAATATATCGCCTTCAGAAATGAATACTCGGCGAAAAATACGATGTTTTTATTTTTATTTTTTTATTTTTATGTGGAATCTTCCAAACATCTGATCATGTGTTTATACGGGGTGGAACTTAACCTTCAAACTGCATTCCCCCAAAATTTAAATTATATGTATAAAGCATGTAATTGTAAAAGTCACTTCACTTCATTACTTCACTTCGATCACTTCGATTAACACTCCCTTGTTAGCAGCCTCGCTGCGAGAAGGGGGCAGAGGCCCCTTGCCTCCTTAAATTTTTAGATTCCGGCCTGAGCCATGGTCGAAAGAGGTCGAACCTCTACCCCTGTAAATTCAGAGCACTACCTGTACATTTTCAGAAGTAAATTACAGTGAGAGAAACTTTTTATTCTTCTGCTTCGAGTTGGGCTCTCTTCCGAGAACATAGTAAATAGAGAAAATAGTCCCCGATAAGTTATTAAAAGAAAGTTATTAAAAGAAAGTTATTAAAAGAAAGTTATTAAAAGAAAGAGAAGAATTAACAACTGTCGACCCTATAGCGAGAGAAAGAAATTAGAATATTATAGAAGAAAAGTATCGCGAGAAAATATCCGTTGCTGCGTCCCAACCAGAACCCCCGTCGATTCGAACCACCCCAGGACCATAGACGGAGGGGTTACCAATGTTGCGAACCTGCCAGGATCTTAACAACTGGCGACCTCTGCATCCAGGATTCTTCCACTCTTCCAGACGCTGGAACTAGAACCAACACCCAGTTGACCGGCGTGTCACGACTTCCAGTTCGTCACATTCACCCTTGAATCGGTGTGTAACGACTCCAAGTTGTCCACGTCTCGTTTCATCCAACAACAAGTAGCCAGCAAGACGTCTTCAGGACACGTCTCTAAGAATTTCACCGTAGAAATTTTGTTAAGTAGAGTTTGTTTTTTCTTTAAGTAATTTGTAAACAGTTGAGAAGACAGTATTATTAACAGTTAACTAGTATTAAGTCAGAATTTACAAGAAACACAGTGAACATTTCAGACACCAGTGATACATTTTTTTATTGAAACTGTTATTTTCACAGAAGTTAATTTTCGCAGAAGTTAGTTTTCGCAGAAGGTAATAGTCACACAAGTTAATAGTCACAAAAGTTAATTGTCACAGAAGTTAATTGTCACATAGTTATTTTCCAGTTATTTTCACTATTATAGTTAGTATAGAATAATTTTATATTATGTACCAAACATAATATTACTGTACCTTCGGTTACATTCGAGTGAAATGTGTTTACATTTCGTATTTTTGTTTACAATTTTTTTTCAAATTATTGAATTGAATTGACTTGCAAATTAAGTTTACAGAGAGTTTATAGGTTGTAAAGCTATAGAGATACTTGAAGCAGTTTCAAGTTCCAGTTTCATTTGTCAGTTTTAGTCGGTTGCATTAAGAGGGACAACCGCCCCAGAGAGTTATATACTTGATCGCAGTTCAAGTAAGTCGGTTGCACCAAGAAGGACAACCAAACCCAGAGAATAATAGACTTCACTTGATACCAGTTCAAGTGCAGTTATTTTCAGTTTTCAAACAGTTTCAGTCGGTTGTAACCAAGAAGGACAACCAAACCCCAGAGATTAATAGTCTTCACTTGATAGCAGTTCAAGTGCAAGCCAGTTTCAGTTTCAGTAGACTCCACTGATAGCAGTTCAGTGCAGTTCATTTCAGTTAATTTATGTTACTTGGTTGCTTTCAAGAGGGACAACCGAACCCAGAGAATAATAGACTCCACTTGATAGTAGTTCGAGTGCAGTCAATTTCAGTTTTCAGTCAGTTCAAGTCAGTAGGTTGCATCCAGAGGGACAACCGCCCCAGAGATTTGCAGAAATACTTGATAGCAGTTCGAGTCAATTCAAGTCGTTTCAAGTCTCAGTCAGATTCAAGTCAGTCAGTCACATTCAAGTCAGTCAATCAGTTTCAAGTTTCAAGTCAGTTTTGAAGTCAGTTTTGAAGTCCCAAGTCAGTTTTGAAGTCCCAAGTCATTTCAATGCAGTCAATTGAATTCAACTTTTTTTTGTTGTTGTTCAAGAGAATTTACTTTAAGAGAATTTACTTTAAGAAAATGTAATTTAAAAATGTAATTCAACCTTTTCTTTTGTTGTAAAAGAAAATTAAATTCAACCTGAATTGACCGATTTGTGTCTTTAGTTTAACCTTTTTTTTTGTAAGAAGGAAATTGACCGATTTATCTTTCCTTTTCATGTCATTGTTGCGTATATAAATATATAGGTAAAATGACATATTTTATTGTTTGCAACTTAAACCGTTTTTACAATTGTTTGTAACGAGTTTTATAATTATGATTATATGATGACATTAATAGTGTAATAATTAATCAATCATGTCAAATGACTTCCTTTTTAAATTACTATGCTGAGGAACATGCCATCCCTCCGTTTTGTTTGAACTCTTTTAATTTTTGTTCTAAGTAGTGTGCAAGCAATCTTTTTTTTTAAAAGAGCAAAATGCTCACGAAAAGACGTATTGTCAATTTCAGATATATACCCCAGCTTCGTCACTCAATTCCCCTGAATTCAGTACTCCAAACTTTGTTGGTACTATGGAACATAATCTCAATTTAGGTTAAATGTTTTTTTTTTTATTTTTAAGAATATTATACGTTTAGTTCATTATAGTTTATAATTGATTTCTATTTTCAATTTTTTTATTTTTTTATTTTTTTTATTCGATTAATGTAAAAATGAACCATAAATAATTCCCATATTCCTATATTATCTTATCCTTCATGTAATTCTTGTATTCACTTATATAGTCTCTGTATCCATTGTAAGAAAAAGTATCCATTTTAAAAATTCATGTGTTATATGGTTCATGTATAATCTTATATATTTAACTTTATATAATGCCTATACTCCTATGTATGTACGTGTGTGTATTCATTTTTACATAAGGACCAAAATCGCCCAACGCGAGTTTGGATAAAATATTTGATTCACTTTCAACTTTGCTAAATAATTGGTGACCTATTGTTTTTTAAAATCTCATAATCATTTTTTAGATTTCGCTTAATAAGGAATCCTGTTAAGCTTTGCAATGTTCACATTTTGTATACACTCTCTTTCGTTATAAACAATGAGATCATGTCTTGCCTAAGCATTAAAATTGTACATCTTAAACCTTAAAATTTCACTCATATGCATATTTTAGTGTAAAGATGCATAGTCCGATTTCCACTTTAGTTAACTTGGCAGATCATGATAACATCAGATCTGAAAAGTCGCGGTTTAAGATAAAAATATGGTTTCGTCTTCAAATATTTTGTTTACTCGTTCAAGCCTTACCGCAGCTAAAAAATTTACTTATTTTTAAATATTGTGCAAAAATAATACAGCCTTCTTAGCATTTAATAATAATAATGTTAGCAGTTTTTGGGTATATAAACCCATTTAAATTCATCCATTGTCATTCAGAAGCTAATTCAGAGGCTGAGCACTACCTGTATTTTTTAGCAGTAAAATTACAGTTGAAGCTAGTTTTTACCTTATCCTTCGAACCTTGCTCTCTTCAGAAAAACTTAGAAAACTTTCCGGATACGCTATAAGAAGAATCCGGAACCTTCAGCATTTAGATTGCAAATCTACCAGAGTCCTCCGAGCCACTATAGAAGAACTCGGAGAGTAACATAGAAGAAAAACCACTTCAAGGCACCTATCCGTTGCTTGCCTCCTAAACCAGAACCCCCGTCAATCCGAACCACCCCAGGGCCATAGACGGAGGGGTTAACATTAATACTGAATAATGGTCGTAGTCGAATTTAATTAATTGTGTGTCAAAATTCAATTTTAATACTGGGAGATTTACTTTCATTAATTGTAAGTTCTTCTAAGGGCGTTTTGTTTATTACCTTAATACGTGTAACTGATTTAATTAAATACTTATATACTAACTTGAACTTAAAGGATTTTATAATAATAATAATAATAATAATAATAATAATCGACTTAAACTTAAAAGATTCTATAACCCTACTCTCAATTTAAATTAGTATATAACTTTGTTGAATCAAAAACCTCCCGAATCCTTACACACACACACACACACACACACACACACACGTATGCACACTATATATACACTATGTATCCACAAACCTTATTCTAAAATCATTGGATATCACAATAAACTATTTGATTGTGTGTAAGTGTTAACTATGCTATTTAATCTTAATCATTTTGCTTACTATATATAAAATTTTTCTCATATATCTATTAAGTTATTTTAACCAAAGCTACTCTGTTCCTTAAAGTATATATATATATATATATATATATATATATATATATATATATAATCCTAATCGACCAATGATTACTAATGATCTAGTTCTTCACGGGATGAACCATAGTTCCCGATAAGTTATAAAAAGAAAATCGGCGAACCGTCAGAGAAAGTATCAGAGTATTATACAGAGAGAAGAATTAACAACTGTCGACCCTATAGCGAGAGAAAGAAATTAGAATATTACAGAAGAAAAGTATCGCGAGAAAATATCCGTTGCTGCCTCCAAACCAGATCCCCCAGAGGGGTTAATAATATATATATATATATATATATATATATATATATTATATAATATAATACATATATAATATCATATATATATATAAGGGGTTCCAGAAAACCTTAGCCCCCCCATTTGCAGCTTACATGTTTACTTATATCGAAATAGTTTTTAGTGATTATAAAAATATATAAAATTCTTTATTTACTGCAGGTATTAAAATTACTCTAGCTGATAAAGTGATAATATAATGGCTTCTCAATTAATTGGTGATTCGGAGAGGCAACATGTGATAGATCGCATACGAGCAATAACATTTCGGGAAGTTCGTGATGCTGGACCCACCTTTATAACACGTTCATGGGTTGCCAAAAAGTTGCGAAGAAGTGAGGAGTTCGTCAAAAGATATTGAAATAAAACTTTGGATGAATGTAAAATGGATACAACCAAATCTGGGCGCCCAAATTTGCCACTCTCTCAGGAAACAAAGGATATCATTGAAAGCGGTACGCGTAAACGGAAAAACAGCTGTGCTATACTTTCTAGAGAAATCGAAGTGTTGAGAGGAAAGATCGTTAGTGGTGAGATCATTCGACTGTACCGTCATAGGCAAGGTTTAAAGCCTTGGCATGAACTTCCAAAGCCAAGAAAAACTCAACTTAACATCGATGACAGAATGTGGTTTGCCCATTATCTTGAAGATTGGGATGTGGATGATTTCATGCATTTAGCTGTCTCCGATGAATTTTTTGTTTACGTAACACGTCGGCCTAACTATCAAAATGATCGAGTGTGGGCCACAACACCAGATGAAATCGATGACAATGAACATTATCGCGAATTATTAAAAAGTCCAGACTGTGTTGGTGTGTTTGTTTTGTTCACTGCAAAGAAGCTCATGTGGGTGCTGAAGCCAAATGGTAAGAGTTGGGATGGACAGAATTTTCGTGATATTAATCTATCCCAGCATGTCATTCCTTTTCTAAGAAACCCAAACAATGTTATGGATGTCGATCAGGTCATACTTCTGCACGATAAGGTCCCTTGCTTTAAGGCATTAGCCACTCAACAGTTGTTGCGGAACCATGAGATCGATTTCTTTGGAAATGAAGAATGGCCAGGAAATTCTCCTGAACTGAACGTCTGTGAACACAATGGATCAGTTATAAAGGACAAGGTTGAATGTCTCTTGTTTCAAAAACCTGCAGCAAATCGATTTTCGAAGGATACAATGACGCAACACATTGAAACTGTTTTAGCAAATTTGCGTAACGATCAAGATCAATTCACGTCACTTTTGGCAAGCTACCCAAAGCGAATTCAGGCTGTCTTGGAAGCCAATGGCGGGAACACCAAGTTTTAGTTGTTTCTCATTAAATGCAGGATTAAATTCTCTTTTGTAAGGTATGTTTAGTTTTACTTTACCTCTAATGGTTTAGGCCATGGGCGGGGGGGGCTAAGGTTTATTGGAGCTCCGTATTATATATATTATATTTTTTATATATATTTTTATATATATATATATTATATTATATATCAATTGAATAAGTGGTTTTCGTTGAGGTGTCTTTAAAAAAAATAGTGTTTGGTGCATTCTTAACTAAATTACTTCGTGTTACTAATCATTCATTTACGAATATATTTCATCTATTGACTTTATTCAGTACTACTATATTATTTCATTAAACTAAGGTTAGTGCACGTGGCTTGCCTTGTTTGTTTTTCAAATCTATCAGAAAACGAGGAGTCATAAGGTTCATATTCCCTTCCTTCGGGAGGTCAGGTAGAGTGTGGTCACACACCGTGGGAAAAAAGGAAAAACGTCAGTCGAATCGCGGACAGATAAGTACTATTAATACTCTTTCTTTTACAGATCTTTCGTCGGTAGCTTAATTATTTATTCATTTAGCATAAAATTGTGCTACAAGAATCTGTTTCTGCGTTTCAGGAACATTTTTGCGGGTTTACTCAGGTGACGGCGCAATAAGCACGCGGTAGACCTACATTGTAATTTATTAATTTTCAAGCACTGTTTTTTGTTTTTTGTTTTTTAACTAATTAAGAGCATGGCACCCCGGTCAAGTACTTGCAGTCGCTGTGAAGGGAAATTTGCCGCTTATGAGTTTACAATGGCTAATAATAATGAACAGTTAGTTTGCAGGTGGTGCTCAAGCATGGAAGTGCTGAGAAACGAGTTAAAACGTGAGTGGGAGGCCAGAGTTAGGCTCCAAGAAAGCGTGATGCTCCTGACTGCAAAATTAGAATCCCTTGAGACTCCATTTACGACCCCTCCTGCCTCAGTTTCTACTAAAAATATAAATAGTACTAATAGCTCTCTCTCTTCCTCTAGTTCCCAACCCTTCGATAGAGTGCGTAATAGAGCCCCATTGAGAAAACTTAAGACTTGTCTACCAGTAATAACAAACAATAAGTTTTCTGTTTTAGGTTTCGAAGATGCTGATGAACCGGAAATACGACTCGTTGGCGATTCCATTGTTCGAGGGCAGCTCGAGGAATTCTGTGGGAGAAACCCTCGTCGTAGGCGACGTTACTGCTACCCTAGTGCAAGGGTGGAGGATATAACTAATAGTGTTGACCATTTTACAGACGGTACCGCCGAGGACACAGCGTATGTTATTCATGTCGGTACTAATAAAGTTTTAAATTCTAGATCGGAAGAACTGCTGGCTAGGTACAGGAACTTACTAGAGCAATTAAAGGAAGAAACTAAGATTGTTTTAACAGGTATACTTCCTCGAATTATCCAATGTAACGATTTCTACAGCAAGTCGACCTATATTAACAATAACCTAGAGTCTCTTTGCCAAAAGGAAGGAGTGCATTTTGCGAATTTTTGGAACAGTTTCTACGGCAGGAGGGACTTGTTCCTCGGAGATGGACTTCATCTTAATGACGTTGGAGCCGCGCGTTTAGGAAGACTAATTCATAATACTGTCTCTTCTTTTCAGGCTGCCGTAACTCGAACGGTCCCAGCGTAAATTCCAAAAAATTTCCCCTGCGCTCGCGAAGGTGTCGCAATTACAAACAATTTGAAGGTTCTATCTTTAAATGCTCGTAGCTCACGAAATAAAATAAACGAATTTTTTTCTTTAATTGCCTGGAAAGACTATGATTTAATTGCGATAAATGAATCGTGGCTTAGCACTGAAACACGTGACTTTGTAGGGGAGTATCAAATTAAAGGTTATAGACTTTTTGTTAAAAACAGAATAGGTAGGCGAGGAGGCGGTGTTATGTTGTATATCAAAGATAATATTGCGAACGTTATAGAAGTAAAGCACACAATTCCAGAACCAATAGATTCGACTATAGCAGAACTTAAATTGAACGATTTCAAACTTCTTGTTGCGGTTATATATAGGCCCCCTAATCAAACAGCTGATACGGACGAAGCGTTATATCGTGAACTAAACAGAATAATAGGTAGTGAGCAGGCTTTAGTTATGGGTGACTTTAATTGCGCCAACGTGAATTACGATACAATGCAGGGAGACGCGGAAGGTAATCGTTTAATTAATTTTCTCGAGGATAGCTTTCTTATTCAAAAGGTTGGGGGACCTACGAGGTTCGACAGTATTTTAGATTTAGTAATAACTTCGGATGATAGGCTAATTACTGATCTTCAAGTAATAGAACCGTTAAGCAATAGCGATCACAATATGGTAGAGTTTGTCCTCTCAGTAAGTCACTCGAAACCAGCTAACTCGACTAAAATTCCTAACTTCCAGCACGCAGACTTGTAAATTTCGAAATAAATTGTCACACGTCAATTGGGAAAACGTAATGGGGAACTCCAACGCAAAACTAATGTGGGAATCGTTTGAAACAGTATTTAAGACTATAAATGAGGAATGTGTACCGTACAAAATTAAGCGTGCGAAAGTAAATAACAAACCCTTGTGGTTTACTTCTAGAGTAGGAGACATTATAAAGAGTAGAGATAGGGCTTACAGGCTGCATAATTGCGATAAAGGCAATTTGTGGTTACGAAACAACTACATATCTCCAAGGCGTGAAGCGAAAAGTGTAATAAAAAAGTCCAAGCACGAATTTGAAATCTCCATAGCTCATGACGGTAAAGAAAACCCCAAGCGATTCTTTCAATACGTCAACAATAGAAATCCAGTAAAAGGTGTTATGGGGCCGTTGAAAAATGTTAACGGAGATCTAGTTTCTGAAAACAAGGAAATGGCTACCTTGCTAAACGAATTCTTTTTGTCAGTTTTTACTATAGAAGATGTAAGGAATATCTCTACGGACATAGACATAATACCTTTTGATAATGGTAATATTTTGGATAATATTGTGGTTAGTGGAGGGGAGGTAATGCGCTATATTGATAAAATGAAAACGCGTAAATCACCGGGGCCGGATTCCATATATCCCATACAACTAAAAGAATTAAAAGATAGCATTGTTGTGCCGCTAACAAAGATTTTTAATGCGTCGTGGGACTAAAACTGATTTTTCGAGTGGTCTATAGGTATAGGACCTATGTGCCTCTCAGAAAGCAACCGGTTAGTTCACCTCAGCATAGAATTTGAAGGAATTTCCGGGGGGTGCGGGGCTAAGAAGTTCCCCCATCCCTCCCCTACGGATGATGAAGGTGGAGTTTCGACACGTGACCGACCATTTCACCTCGGGGGTTCGCCTATGATTCCAGTTTTGGGCTAATAGTTTGGGGGAAAAAATTTTCACCTATCTTTTAGCCTATGGATAGGCACGCTGGAGAGTCCTTAGCTCAGGCCGGTATAGCGTCCCCCGAGTCGTAGGTTCGGTAATAAGTCCAAACGTGGTACGGGACACACCGAGATTTTTGTAGACTTAGCACGTAGCCGCGTAAAGTAGCCGCGTGTAGCCGTTTATAAAAAATTTCAGTTTCCCGGGTTCCTATCAAAGTTTGGCCGTGTTAGGACGCACCTATGAAATGGGACGACCGAGGTGTACCCAGCCCGGCCCCACGCTCCTCAAGCACCTATGCGTTGACTTATAAGTAGCGCTGATAGGCCTGATGATTTGGCCAAAAAGTTTTCATCAATAACGTAACTAACGCCTAGGCGCGCGGGAGAAACCTCCTCCCCGGGGCCTACGGCGGCCCCTAAGGCTAGCATTCGGCATTAAGTCGAAGAATGAAAGTCGCGGATTGGGCGCGAAAGCGCCTCGATCTCGTGAGCTTCAATAGGTAGGTAACATCTATGCAAGGGGTGAGCTGGTGAGTTTTAGACCCGCGCATCTCACGTATCTACTAATTGAATTAATCCCCGTAGCAATGTGAGCCAGGAGTCTGCCTAATCGAAAACTCACAACTTACCCATTGGGTGTTGTAGACCGTCTATTTCTGAGAGGTGCGTACCAGATAATTTCAAGTTATCAAACGTAACACCTATCTTTAAGAAAGGCGATAAAGGTGCGGCGGGAAATTATAGGCTATTCAGTTTAACGTCTGTTGTAGGTAAGCTACTGGAATCAATAATTAGGGATCGTATAGTCGAACACTTAGAATTGCATAGCTTAGTTAGAAATACGCAGCACGGTTTTAGGCGAAACAAATCTTGCTTAACTAATCTTTTAGAATTTTTTCAAAGCGTGGTTGACGTTTACGATAGTCATCGGGCGGTTGATGTAGTGTATTTAGATTTTCAAAAAGCGTTTGACACCGTACCGCACAAAAGACTCATTGAAAAAACTAACGCTCATGGAATCAGGGAATCAGGGGTGTAGTAATAAACTGGATAGAAGAGTGGTTGCGAGGTAGGAAACAGAGGGTGGTCGTTGATGGAGCGGAGTCGTGCTGGCTAATGTAACGAGTGGCGTTCCTCAGGGTTCTGTATTGGGCCCCTTGCTTTTTCTTATATATATTAACGATTTAGATGTTGGCCTATTCAGTACAGATTCAAAGTTTGCGGATGACACGAAGCTGGGTGGTAGGGCGATTAATGACGAAGATAGAGGTAAAATCCAGAATGATCTGAATAAAATCGTTGATTGGTCAGTCATATGGCAAATGAGATTTAACGTCGATAAGTGCAAAATTTTACATATAAGTTCGCGTAACGGTAATTTTGCGTATAGTATGTCAGGGAAAGAGTTGATAAGCGTACAGCAGGAAAAAGATTTAGGAGTTATAGTCACTGGTGATTTAAAACTAGCGAAACAAAGTACAGCAGCGATCAATAAGGCGAACAAAGTGTTAGGTTTTATAGCTCGGAGTTTTTAGTACAAATCGCGCGATATTGTTCTTACTCTTTATAAATCATTAGTTAGACCCCATTTGGAGTACGCGATCCAATTTTGGAATCCGCATATGTGCAAATATATACACAAAATCGAAAGAGTTCAAAGACGAGCAACTAAGATGATTCCGTCAAAGTCGTACGAGGAGAGGCTTAAAGAGTTAAAATTGACTACACTCAAGACTAGGAGGCTAAGGTGTGATCTAATCCAGGTTTTCAAAATTATGAATGGGTTCGATAACGAAGACAGAGATAACTTTTTCGAAATATCTCAATATAATAGGACTAGAAATAACGGGTGTAAGTTGACAAGTAGAAGGTTCGAGACAGCAGTTGCCAAAAACTTTTTTACGCATAGAATAGTAAATAGCTGGAATAGTTTGCTGGTAGAAGTAATTAGGAGCACGTCTATAAACATGTTTAAAAATCGATTAGACGCATATGTTGATATATTGGGTACAATTTAAGGTAGTAAAATTAAGGGTTGGATGAGATAGATTTTGATTCTCTTTTCATTAAAGATCACAATAACCAGACTAGAGGTCATAGTATGAAATTATTTAAGCCAAGATGTAGAACAAATTTAAGAAAACATAGTTTTACAAGTGTTGTGGGATATAGGGAGACAGCATCTTGGGTTATGGGATACTCTCTGTCCTTACACATCCCATTTAAAGAGATTCCTCTGCCGAGCGGTGCCCCCCATAGTACTGTGAGGTATTGAAAAACTCATGATCTTCACTTGCCCCACAAACACCTTTAAATGGGAGACCCATAATGGGTGCACACACATTTCTACATTACTGTAGTCTTTACAGCCACACCTACACTTTTCCTCATAATTATATATATTGTAATGTATATGGTTGTAAATTGTGACTTCGTCCGCAATTGATATGGACCGTGACTTATTTTTGGTTGGCAAGGTACTGGTATTGATGGATACCGTAATGAAATTGACTGGATTCTTTCGATCTGATATATTTGCATGTCGGTTATAAATAGATATAGAGTGTAACATATTTGTGGATAGTAATCTATTATAACTTGATCCTCTGGATCCAGAGATTCTATCTTTTGTTTTAAATTGATAATTAATTGGTTTTAAATTGATAATTATTTAGTTTTGTAAAAATTGGTTGTTGCCCATGTACAGGCAGTTGTTACATAGTGCTGCCACCTCGATGGGCCGAAGTGGCCCCTAGTGTGCCCACTATAAAAATTTCTTATGTTCTTATGTTCTTTGTGGTTCGGAACCCACGTAAAATTGTAGGTCCCCTCCGCCACCACGGAGGACATGCACAATACACAATTACGAACACAGCTAAGTAGACCAACCATGAGTGGATCCTAGGGTCTTTGTTGGTCTGAAACGTTATAACATTATAACATTATATATATATATATATTATTATACATTATATTATATATTAAATGTGTATATATTATATTATATTTTATATATATATATATATATATATATATATATATATATATATATATATGTTAAACACAGACCGTGCATGGAACAAGGAACTCTTCTTGGAAAATTAAATCCACTATAGTCCGAATAAGTAATGGTAAATGACAAATACCATAGTTTTTCTTTTTCAGGATGCAAGCCCGACGTGGGCAACGGGTCTCTCGCAAAGAGGTCCCATAAATATAGCTTCCCTCACCAGCTATCTGCAAAGCAGACAGGATCCAGCTTTGGGACATGGATCTAGGGTTTAAAGCAGCCTCGCCCTGCTACATTTAGAACCTCAATATAAGCAAAAGACTCGTTGCATTCACGTCGGATTGAATACATCAAAGAAAAAGGGGGGTAACTATTGTATTTTTAGCCAAAAAAAACAAAACTTAAACCTCAACCGGGACATTGAGCGTCCACTTTTCAAAGCACATAACACGTCCGTTTAATATACACAAACTCAGAATGGTCCCCTGAGAAACTTATATGTTAAACACAGACCGTGCATGGAACAAGGACCTCTTCTGGGAAAATTAAATCCACTATAGTCCGAATAAGTAATGGTAAATGACAAATACCATCGTTTTTCTTTTTCATGATGCAAGCCCGACGTGGGCAACGGGTCTCTCGCAAAGAGGTCCCATAAATATAGCTTCCCTCACCAGCTATCTGCAAAGCAGACAGGATCCAGCTTTGGAACATGGATCTAGGGTTTAAAGCAGCCTATCCCTGCTACATTTAGAACCTCAATATAAGCAAAAGACTCGTTGCATTCACGTCGGATTGAATACATCAAAGAAAATGGGGTAACTATTGTATTTTTAGCCAAAAAAAAACAAAACTTAAACCTCAACCGGGACATTGAGCGTCCACTTTTCAAGGCACATAACACGTCCGTTTAATATACACAAACTCAGAATGGTCCCCTGAGAAACTTATATGTTAAACACAGACCGTGCATGGATCAAAGAACTCTTCTGGGAAAATTAAATCCACTATAGTCCGAATAAGTAATGGTAAATGACAAATACCATAGTTTTTCTTTTTCATGATGCAAGCCCGACGTGGGCAACGGGTCTCTCGCAAAGAGGTCCCATAAATATAGCTTCCCTCACCAGCTATCTGCAAAGCAGACAGGATCCAGCTTTGGGAAATGGATACTATGGTATTTGTCATTTACCATTACTTATTCGGACTATAGTGGATTTAATTTTCCCAGAAGAGTTCCTTGTTCCATGCACGGTCTGTGTTTAACATATAAGTTTCTCAGGGGACCATTCTGAGTTTGTGTGTATATATATATATATATATATATATATATATATATATATATATATATATATATATACGAGAGTACTTCAATAAGTACCCGCACTTTTTACTTTAGTGATAATATAGTACATATAATATACACTCGTAATAACGAGTCAAACTGAGATGTATAGGCTCTTTTAGGCTTGCAACAGTATAGGCTTATTTAGACTAGTAAGAGTATAGGCTTATTTAGGCTACTCGTAGCTGTCACATATCGTACGAGTAGTGAGCATGGCTGCGCCACTTTCAAATTGTACTCTGGAAGAACAGAGATCCGGTTTTTTGTGGGCTAGTGTGAAAGAAGCTGAAATTCACACACGTTTATGTGTTCAGTATGGGAATAATGCGTTACCACGGTGAAGTGTGTACGAGTGGATTCAAATGTTCAAGGAATGTCGGACATGTGTGATAGATGCTCAGCGCTCAGGAAGACCGTCAAACATCAACCAGTGGTGACAAGCAGGAAGAAGCCGGAGCCATGATTTTCGATGGCAGAAGAATAACAATAAAAGAAATTGCATCTTCATTAGACATCAGTCGAGGGTCAGCTTATTCGATAGTTCATGACATTCTTGGTTTTCACAAGGTTTGTGCAAGGTGGGTGCCCGACAGTTGACAGAAGAGCACAAGGTAATCGTATGGACGTCTGCTCTCGTCTTTTGGCGCGGTATCATAATGAAGGTGAAAACTTTTTGGAACGCATTATCACTGGAGATGAAACCTGGCTCCATCACTTTGAACCAGAAAGCAAACGACAGAGCATGCAATGGAAGCATTCAACATCTCCCGTTGCAAGGAAGTTCAAAGCGCAGCCGTCAGCAGGTAAAGTTATGCTAACACTGTTTTGGGATACACGAGGCCCTATCCTTGAACATTATCTAGAGCGTAGAACTACAGTAACAAATGCATCGTATTCTGACATGCTTCGGAATGAGTTAAAGCAAGCAATTCGCACAAAACGGAGAGGAAGATTGTTGGAAGGTGTTATTCTGTTACACGACAATGCGCGCCCTCATACCGCTGCACAGACTAGAAAATGCCTTCAACAACTTAAATTTGAAGTTCTCGACCATCCCATCTACAGTCCAGACCTGGCACCTTCGATTTTTACCTGTTTGGACCACTAAAAGACGCTTTGAGAGGTGAGCGATTCCAAGGCGAAGATGACCTGAAGGAGGCGGTGCATGCAGTGGCGGTCCTAGCTTACATGACGCCCGGGGCGAACCTCACCTTCAGCGCCCCCCCCCCTGTTCGCCAACACACACACATTCGAATCCCCCCAAAATAAAGGACAGACATAACTCTTTCACAAAATAACTTTTTATTGGACTAATTGTTGGAACTTCAGAACCAAAACAAAGACTCAAATTTCTGAATTTTACAAATCCTTCATCACGTAAATAGAATAACTCACTTAAGAGAATGTAATTATGATACTATGAACAGGAAAAATACAAATTAAATTGCACAACTGCAATAAATAAACTATTTTTATTTATTTCTTTATTTATTTATTCTTATTTTTATTTTTATTTTTTTTGCAGGCGCTCATGCCGCCCCTCCACAAATGCCGCCCTGTGCGGCTGCCCATATTGCCCATATGAGGAACCGCCACTGGGTGCATGACTGGCTACGCACACAGCCAAAGACATTCTTTTGTGATGGCATTAGGAAACTTGTAGATCGCTGAACTAAGTGTACTGAGAAACAGGGAGACTGTTGAGAAGTTATGTGTTTATAATCTATCAGATCTGAAAATAAAATGGTGAAAATAAAAAGTGCTGATACTTATTAAATTACGCTCGAGTGTGTGTGTATATATATATATATATATATATATATATATATATATATATAATATTATATAATATATACATTTAACTGCAATGACCACGCATTATATTAATGTATAGAAACGACGTAAGTATAGAGGAGTGTTCTGCACACGAGGAAGAGAAATAACGAACAAATGAAAAATGAGGTAACATATATGTATATATATATATATATATATATATATATATACTCGAATATATATACACTCGAGCGTAATTTAATAAGTATCAGCACTTTTTATTTTCACCATTTTATTTTCACATCTGATAGATTATAAACACATCACTTCTCAACAGTCTCCCTGAACAATGAATAATCAATATTCATTTTTACATGAGAACCAAAATCGCCTGATGCGATTTTGGATAAAAACTCTATTTGTTACTTTCTATTTTTGTTTGTGTCACAACCATACGATCTACCATTTATATAGTTTAGTCGTATCCATATTTCCATTTTTCATTTGTTATAGAAGTTATTATAATTAATTATGATTGTCTTGCATCTAACCCGTAGTGTACTTAGTCCTTATTACCACTCTGTCTTTAATTCGTTCCTTTTAAATCCTCCCATTATTTATACGTTGTTCATTCGTACATCCGTGTCCTTTCTTGACCTTTATCTTTTGTTAATTTTATTACTCATTCATTCAGCTACCTATTGTCTATCATTGTCAACCTGTTGTATGACTACCCATATGCAGTGGTGAGCTGGACCCGGTTCGCACTGGTTCGCGCGAACCGGTTGTTAAAATCTTTTTGAAAATAAGAACCAGTTGTTAACTTTTTTGCTGGACGCTGAAGAGAGCTCTCAGAAGCAGAAAGAGGTTTTTCGGTGATGAATATTATTTGTAGTGATAGAAGAGCAAGTTTAACAACTAAACACATATCATGCTTTATGATCATCAGTTTGTTGGGGAAACCATTAAGCTTCTGGAACCCGTTAACATATGTCAAATCATGGATGAGAAGTCATCAATCCGCTTTAGATACCAGAGTTCGTGTATCCAAAACGACAGTTTACGGAGAAAACCAAGAAGCCATTTGGAAATTATTACCGTAATAAGTAACAAGAGTTTTTCTAGTAGTTTCAAGAAGCAGGAAGCGACAGCAATAGGCCTGTAATTATTGCTGGACAGAATGTCTCTGTACTTATTTTCAACCAGGGGCAAGATATATACCCTCATGAACTCTGCAAGGATAGGGCTATGAGCAAACATGGCTGATAGGAGCAATGATATATGCAGACATACTACGTCATTTGCATATTTTAAGTGCTCATTCGATAGGTCATCTACCCGTGACGCAGAACCAGTTTTTAACTCTTTAATTAACATCTTTACTTCAGAAAATTATATCAAAGTATTTTCTCTTGTCCCTCCCACAATCTTTTCGCTGCAATCTATCTTAAGATTATCCCTACGCACACTGTTAAGAATGTTAGAATAGTGGTTTTTCTACAGCTTTGCAACTTCATCCTCCCCCGATTGTCGGAGGGAGGACATTTTTGACACCCGTTTGATTCTTAACAAATTTCCAAAATTTGTTATTATCGTTATTTATGCGAGCTTCACAGGCTTTTGATGCTCGAATAGACTCTTCTTCCTGTTTACATCGCCTTATGGCCGCCTTATACTGACCCCGAATTCCACACATATTCAAGTATACTGGTCCTAATCTGGGTCTACCATGAAAGCACCACAAATCATAGGCGTCTTTAGATTCCCTCTTCAGGGGGGCAATAAAATCATTCCATCCACGAATAATCTTAGTATGATAGTTGTAAGATTTAATCAGGGGGCTTCCTGCTTCTCTTAACAGGGATATTATCTTACTATAATACCTATCTATGAGTTTACAGTGAGAATCATTTGAGCAAGGATTATTACAGGCAAGGTGCAAAATTTCTAAATTATTAAAGAGATGACTTGTTCTATCTTTGTATTCTATTCTCTGCTGCATCGTAACATTGGACCAATCGATGCGATTATTCTTACCTATTGAGTTCTTGTTAAGTCGTGTTGCGCATAAATTGGTAACGTTAATTAATATTTCTAATGGTCTATGATCAGAAAGAAGGAAATCATGCAGAATATGAACTCTAACAATTCGATCCTGTAGATTATTACTAGTGAGACAATGATCAATCCACCTGGTGGTACCACTCATATCATTAACGTATGTAAAATTACCACTGGCTACCCCAAATACATCTACATCACTTATACTCAAATTGGCCGACTCGCACATGTTACCCAATTCTACAAAGAATTCCGAGTTCACATGCACATGTGCGTTAAAATCCTCCATTATTATGAATATTTGGGGTTATCTGATAATGACTTAATTTTGTCCAGCAAATCAATGTATTCATCTAGATTACTGCCGTTGTTGTATGGTAAATAGCAGTTTACAATTAATATGCAATCATTGTTCACTTGTAATTCAATGCCAAACAACCTTACATTATCGCTTGTTAAAAATTTTATGTTTTCACAAATTTTTCCTTATTAAGAAAACAACACCACCAAAAGGCCTATCGTACATTAATTCATCTGACAAGTCTACTGCTGATGACGCATGGTACATAAAGTCATCATGGATGGGAGAGAGGAATTTTAGCTCTTGCTTAGGTAGCCAGTGCTCCTGCAGGAGTATCAAATCTGCACTGTCGCAGATTTTATGAACATCTACAGTTGAATTCCTCACTGACCTTACATTATATGAGACTATTTTCAACAAGTTATCCGCCATGACTGATAGAGAATTTATTATTAGCAAGATTATTATTATTATACACAGTACAACTTTCAGGCATTACCGTTAGGGGGCTTATATTATTATTATTATTATTATTATTATTATTATTATTACTATTTTGCCTGTTATCAAATCTCCTGGAAAAGTGAATAAACTCCTTAACAATAATGCCGTCTGGCCATTGACTCATATTATACGGGTTGAAATGCGCATTTACATCTTTAATTATTACTTTAAATGAGTTATAATATGGAGATTTCGTGTTTAGTTTATTAACTATCAATATACTGTGTTCACCAATGACTTCTTCCATCATGTGTCGAATATCGCTTGCCTCGTTCGAGAGCTGAATTCGCGACACATTATGTTATATATTATATATATTATACACCCTGTATAATATATATATTATTACCGTAATAATTATACAGGGTGTATAATATATATATTATTACCGTAATATATAAATTATTACCGTAATAAGTAACAAGAGTTTTTCTAGTAGTTTCAAGAAGCAGGAAGCGACAGCAATAGGCCTGTAATTATTGCTGGACAGAATGTCTCTGTACTTATTTTTAACCAGGGGCAAGATATATACCCTCATGAACTCTGCAAGGATAGGGCTATGAGCAAACATGGCTGATAGGAGCAATGATATATGCAGACATACTACGTCATTTGCATATTTTAAGTGCTCATTCGATAGGTCATCTACCCGTGACGCAGAACCAGTTTTTAACTCTTTAATTAACATCTTTACTTCAGAAAATGATATCAAAGTATTTTCTCTTGTCCCTCCCACAATCTTTTCGTTGCAATCTATCTTAAGATTATCCCTACGCACACTGTTAAGAATGTTAGAATAGTGGTTTTTCTACAGCTTTGCAATTTCATCCTCCCCCAACACCCCATCGATTGTCGGAGGGAGGACATTTTTGACACCCGTTTGATTCCCTCTCAAGGCATTGGTTTCTGCCCTATGTAGGAGAATTACGACTTCTGACTGATCGAGGCCGTGGTGTAGTGGATAGCATATCTGACCGGCAATCGGAAGATCCTGGGTTTGATAAAGCCCCATGCAAAGAGATCTAAAGGGGTTAAATCTGGTGATTTCGCTGGCCAATGTCTATTGCTTCCGCGTCCGATCCAGCGATTTGGAAAACGTCCATTTAGATAATCCTGAACAATTTTGGCATAGTGACAAGGAGCACCATCATGTTGATAGACGACGGTACTAACAATCCTATCCCCAATCAGCTGAGGTTCAAGGAATTGCTGCAACATGTCCAGATAAATAAGCCCCGTAACTGTAGCTTCAGCAAAGAAAAAAGGACCATAAACCTTAGATTTTGTTAAACCCATCCAGACATTAACTTTAGGTGAGTCTGTTTCCCAATTTTGGACGAAATCATTCGGTCTTTCATCTGCCCAAATTCGACAGTTATGGCGATTTACTTTTCCACACGTATGGAAAGTGGCTTCATCACTAAAGAGAATGTTGTCCATTAAATTATCACTCCAGATTTGTTCTACGAGATCAGCACACACAGCACTTCGTCGAGGGAAATCTTCATCATGTAAATCATGTAAAACCTGCAAATGATAGCTTTTCTTCAGCAAATTAACTTTCAGAATTTTGTGCATAGATGACGTCGGGAGGCCGAGTCTGTGTGATGCAGCACGAACGGACGTACTTGGCTCCTCAGTGATAATTCCGCGTACTGCATTCACGGTAAGATCTGACATAGACGGTCGTCCTGATCTTGCTTCATCATTTACAGATCCCGTTCGTTTAAATTTGTTCACCAA